>CM043115.1:43047484-43523763 GCA_023701765.1 Hylyphantes graminicola | reverse complement strand
GTCATCTCCATTTTAAAACTTTAAAAATTAAATAACTGATATTTTCCCTTTATATTTGGTTTTTACCAAACTATTTTCATATCTGGTGAAAATATGCGAAAGTAAAGCCATATACTTTTGGACAAGATTACATATGAATTTCCCTAAACTAAAGTCATTTGATGGGCCCATGCGACTGACCTAGTCAAGCCCCCAAAAAATTAATTGAAAAACTACTTTTATAAACACAAGAAACAATTTGAAATGTGACAAAACTGTTTTTTTATGGATAGAAATTTAATATTGTTAAAAATAAAAACAAAATTCAAACATAACTTCATTTACCCTCAGAAATATTATACAACAAAAATATTGCCCTTTTAAACGGCAAGTTATTAAAAACTAAACCATAGAAAAGTTTAAGATAAAAGAGCTCCATACAATTCTTAGTATAACTTTTTATATTGGTGAGTCGCTTTAATAAATATTGTTTTTTACATCAATGAAGGCACATATCAACAATGATTACAAGATAAAAACATTGCATTTTATTACATATCTACAGAGATTTATAGTCTTACAGTATGCAAGATTGAAAAGCTGTTGACATGGAAGTATTTTTTTTCTTCAAAGAATTTTTTTTTGTTATAAACAAAAAAAAATTACTTAAAGTGCATTTTCATAAATTTCAGATTTCTTCTGCCAAGAATTTTGTTTTAAATAAAGAATAGTTATTTTTAAACTGTTTCAATAACCAGAAGATTACTTTACTAATGCATTGGTAATAAGTCACACATAAATTACACATTTAACATTGCTCGACTAGAATGCAACTATTGAAGTTATTATTGCCCATGTCTTCCAGTGCAAGCTTTTCAGCAGTGCTAACGGTTAAAAATAATCATAAAGAAAATACCTAGCGTAACAAAATATACACATGTAATTTATTGCTCCGACACCTATCCCAGAGAAGAAAGGCGACAACAGGTTATCTTTTGTGGCAGAAAGAAATTTTTCAGGATTGTACCTTTTTCTTTAAAAAATTACATGGATTTTAAAATGTTGTGTAAATAATAAAATTTAATACTTTGTAATTCCGCTAAAGTGATATTATGATTTCAATAGTGTTAATTTTATAGAATATAAAATGTAAATGGTTAATCTTTTTTTCATGTTCTTTCTTTAAAATTATATTAATTTAAAATATTTATATTATCAGAACAATGTTTGTTTAAAAAACTTAAAGGCCCCTTGTAAAACAGCTTAATAGTAAAATTGGTTTAAGGTCCCAAGGTACTATGTACATAAATAAGAACTTTCCAATATGGGGGTGGGGGGGGGGGGGGAAGCTCAAGGTAAAGAACTATCTTTAATAAACGTTAAGCTTTATTAAGAAAGGTGGAAGACATAAAAAAAAGAAAGAAACAAGAAACTATATAATGATTGAAATAATATTATAACATTAACGTAATCAGCAAAGTCCTCATTTAATAGTTTAATTGTAAATCTTAAAAGTATAGTTTTTAAAGTAAATATAATCGTCGAAATATTTTTTTACTTCATAATGAATATAACACAGGCCTAAATAACATGTGAAGTATTAGAATTTTGGTTACGTTCTAATAGTTGTCTATTTAAAAATCACATGAAGGAAAATTTAAGCATAATTATCCAAAAAAAAAATTATAACTTAATTACAAAACTCTCTATGAAAAATGCTAAAAATAAAATTAATCCTGCAAATACCTGAGAAAACCATAATAATACTACTCTTAAAACAATATTACTAAAATCTAGTGAGGTAGAAAATACTAAGTTTGTATATATTATAATATTTATTATTAGTATTTATTAATATTTTATCAATATAAAATCAATCAGATATCAAAAAATAATTTAACCCAATTTATTACTTTTTATTTTTCCATATAAGCTTTTATAATATACAGTACCCCTTGCTATATTGTGCCTCTTGACATTACTCTTCGCTTGTATCATGAGTCCCAATTTTTCAGCAGTCTTTTTTTTTTGTATTTTGCTTTCCAAAAAATAGGTTATAAATGGAAATATTTTTACTTGAAAGTAAAATTTCAGGCATCTTTTAATCTATTTGAGAGCTTTAAAAAAATGCAGTTCTTCAGTCCCTCCAAGAGGAGAAAATCTATCCTTTAATTAAAAACATTCCATTTGCCTCTATTTAATTTTAAGTTTTAAAAAAGTTTCTTGTGTGGAAGATTGAATGGCAATGGGGATTTAAAATAATTTAAAATGAATTTCTTATGCTTAAAAGAGTGCTAGACACGATTGAAGAGCTTGGTGGAAGAACATGCTAAGTGACAAAAAGGTTAAAACCAGAATATGAGATTTAAAGTTTGTTTACACTTAAATACGTTAAAAACGGCACTTACAAAAAGTAAAAATAAACTTAACTGAAAGTTTATAAAAAGGGGAAATCTCATTATATTTAACAGAGGAAATGACATGTTCATTAATGCAAACATCTCAATTTGTTCATAAATATCACTTAGCATGTTCTTCCACTAAGCTCATCAATTTTATATCTTATCTTCAATATTCTACTTGTTACACGACTCTTTTTGCTTGTCTCCCAGAAAGCATGATATAACAAGGGTACCTGTATCCACTAAAAAGAATAAAAAGTTTGTGTGTTAGAATAGCATAAATGCTGGCACTATAATTGCACACAAAAGCATACTAAAAAATTATGTAAATACTAATATATAACCCTAATTAAATATTATGTTAGTATATGCTTCATTCAGTATCTTGTTATAGGTTTTATATTAAATATTCAACAATATAACTTACTGTTAAACAAAGAAATATATGCTTGACAAGCTAAAATCCCTATATACTTAAGGAAAACATAAAAATAAATAACTTTTTACTATGTAGTTTAAAATTTATACATTTTTTTTTTAATTTGAATTAAGCTAGGTCATATTCTGCTTTTTTATGGCATAGTCCCCCGACAACAAATACCAGTACAACAATTTAACATAGGAAAAAAACATGATATATATAATAAAGGAATTTGCTGATAAGTGCCATCTATAAAATTGTAAGGTAACTTTATCATTACTCATAAGAACAAGGCGACATCAAATCAAGTTTGTCAGCGTTAACAACAAGGTTTGCTTAAAGTGCATTAGAATAGCACAAGTAGGTTTATGAGCATGCTGGTCGGATAAACTACAAGAAATCAGTTGTTAATGGGCAGATAGAAAATATGAACAGGTATCTTATGTAAGGAGACTATGGTTACAATTGCCCAACTCAATAAAATACCTTAAAATATTGCAAGTATAATAAGCTGGAGAGAAAAAACTTATTTTCACATTTTTTACAAAATCTAACAATATTTTCGCATACTAAACAGCTACTTTATTATTATAGTACAGGGAAATGTGTCAATTATTATATGCAATATATGATAAAATATCTTTGCTATCCATGTATACTGCCATGCGCAGGTTAACTGCAGTAACTACATACAATGAGTTGAACCATGCTTGAACTAAACCAGGAAAATATCGGTCGTTCAATAGTATACTTTCTTATAGGTTAGAGTTACTGGGTGCTTGCAACAACGGTCCAAGTCATTAGTCCTAGTTATTGCAGATTACCTGACCACGGCAGTATAATACAAGGCAGTCCCAACTGAAAGTGAGGTAAGCGATCCTGTTACTTTGCTTGTACCATCACAAAGGTATATACGAGCTTAAGGGGGAATGGGCGGGAATGTTAATCCAATGGGGAAAAAACTATTTTCTTTGCCACATTTCTCGGCTGTATTGAATATTTTTACAAGCAGATTTTTTTATGTGATAAATGTAGCTGACTTACAGGTCTCTATCTTCCCACTTTTTGAAATAGCTTCGAATATTTTGTGTAAAACAATTTATTGAATATTTAAAAAAAATATTCGTACTAATTTCAAAAAGTGGGATTGTCGGGACCTGTAAGTCAGCTACATTTATCACATAAAAAAATCCGCTTGTAAAAATATTCAATACAACCGGAGAAATGTGGCAAAGAAAATAATTTTTTCCCATTGGATTAACATTGAGGCACTTGAGTTTGGAGACCCCGGTCCTGCAAGCCCATTCCCCCTTAAGTGGCCCAATGCATTAAAAAAACTACCCAGAACACTTGGAACGCAATTACTGTATCAGTATTAAAGGTAGTTGGAATTTTGTTTTAAAGGAAGCCAGTGGTAAACTTAAGTGGCCCAATGCATTAAAAAAACTACCCAGAACACTTGGAACGCAATTACTGTATCAGTATTAAAGTAGTTGGAATTTTGTTTTAAAGGAAGCCAGTGGTAAACTTGCTAATGCTTTGGGCTCACTGATCTCGCACATACTGATGTGCATTTACAAGTTACACAATAATTGCTGTTGGTCTCTCTTACCAGTTGGGCTATCTGTTATATTACTACCGTCATTTATCGACAAGTTTAAAATCTACATTGCAACCATAGCACTGAGATTAGAGTGGAAGTGGAAACCACATTTAAATCTAGCGCAAAAAGCTCCTCCAAAATAAATCGCGTATTTGACAACAAAAGAGTGTTACAGCACTTGCTGATGAAATGAAGTTTATTTTATAAAGTCGAATAATCATTGAACATTTTCTTAAAAGGATTGTTCCAATATAACATTAAACTATCATCACTAACTTTGAAAGAAAAAGTCATAGTTTAGAGAAAAAAAAATGAAAATATCCTAGTATAAGACATTTGGAAGAAATTCTATTGACAAATAACTATAAACCATTGGATTAACAAGATAACTGGTTCATTTTGTCCCCAGTGGAATAAGGTTACTGGGCCTCCACTTCCATTCTTTCTCTGTGATTACAAAAAAAAAAAAATCATTCAGTTTCAATTATTGCATACATTCTCATTCACCCTTGAATCACTTTCATCAGCACATATTTATTCCAACAGCTATTTACATTGAATTTTATAAAAAAGAAAAAACAGGGATGCTGTTTCATCTTTTAAAAAACGCACTAGTGTTAGCGGAATCCAAGATAATTTGATTGTATATTACAAATGTACATCTTATCTTACAAATTTGTTGATGGAAACAAGCTCAAAGGACTCACAATTTCAAGGTTGCCATCATTTAGAGGTTTTAAAAACACAAAACAAATTTCTTGGATAAGTTACAGAAAAAATTTATCTGACAAAATATTTTGCAAAATATTTTTTTTAATAAAATTGATACAACATAAAAAAAAATTAAAAATGCCAACATATTAATTCACAAATAATTTGTAAAAATTTAAATATTTTTAACCATTTTGAAACTATTGTTTTCTAAGTTTAAGATGCAAGAGACTTTGAAATCGGTTTTCAAGTAAACTAGAATATTTTGAGAAATTTTACAGACTGGCAACCTTGGATTAGCTTTAAACCTTAAAGCTAATGCAGCCAGATTTTTATTAAAAATGAGACAAAAAAATAGTATAAAGTTCTAATATAGCCCCAAGGATTGGCAAGTGAAATGAAAATTGCACCTGTATGCCATATGATATTAATGTTTCATTAGATATTAATGAGCTTACACTGTAATCTATTTATAAGTATTTCTTTTTTAAAAAATACAACAAACATGAACATTTAAGTATGCAATTTATATCAATGATTAAAACAATCACATAAGTTACCATTAGCCACATGAGTTCAAACAATACAAAACAATCGTACTGCACCTTATAAGGACAAGTGACTAATCTAAAAAGAAACCACGATTGAAGTTTTGCATTTATATGATGTATTTCTTCAAACTTATTGCAGCTGAAATGTGTATCAATCGCCACAGGAATTACATCGATCTATCATCTCAGAATTTTGGAAAATTCGTCTTAAAATATCACCGTTCCAAACACAGGGTAATGTAAATGCGATGGCACATTTTCGTCACTTTCACCAACCTATGGGCTAAAGACTCTCCCTTCCTTCTGCAATCTGGCTATGCCCAAACGCAGCTTGACTGTCACAGGTTTGGGTTGAGTCCATTTTCAGGGGGTAAGAAAGGAGGCCTCTCCAGGATGGGCGGTCTCTTGTGGAGCATTGCAAAGCGGAGAGTCCAGAGTCTGGCAATGGCGTCGAATGTGGCTTTGTTTTCCTGGTACAGATGCCCAACTTCGGGTTCCATGCACACATGGCAGTAGGGGTCTGTTAGAAGGGACTGGATGCTGATCAGTATCTGGTAGAATAGAATTCAGTTTTAATTTAACTTTTCAAAGTCAATTCAAGCAGGGTTGGAATTTAACGATTGCTAGTCTTGCATTGCAACCAAATCCTGCATTTAGCAGTTATGACCAGTTTTATTAAAAATCACAATAAAAAAACTTTAAGGTTGTTTCCGAAGATCTTGCCGAAAATAATTATCTTAAAATGGCAAATTGTTAAAGATCTTATGTATGCAAAATTCTCTTCTGTAGTCATCCTAAAATTGCAAAACTCTGGCGATACATAATTGCTATACTCCGGCAATCGGAAAACAAAAAAACTCTAATGATCAATTCCTAAAATTTTAAAACTCTAGCAGCGAATAAATTGTGATACTTGAGTGATTCTATGCTTACTTCCAGATTTTGTAGATACATAAAAATAGCATTTTTTCAATAAATATTTTTCCCAGAAATGCTCCCAGATAATGTGCATTTTTGCATCTAGTAAGTTTTATAAGTTAGTAGCTCATATTTCCCCTAAATGTTTCCATCCAATTTCTAACCACGGAATTCAAATAATAAGTAGATACAACTTGACTTCAAGTAATTTATTTAAATGCTTCCTCACTCCCTCATATCACATTTGAATAACTATGTTAGGAGGTTAAAGTAATGATTTGAAGTAACGATTTGTAGCCAAAAGATTTTTTCTAAAGCTACAAACATATTTATAACAGCAAAAGTTTTAAAGATAAACTATTAAATGGGTTACAAAGTCCATAAATAAGAAGTTATAATAATTCATTTGGAAGTTACATTTATCTTAGAAGAAACATAACTTAATTATCTTAAAAGAACATAATTACTTGAAAGGAACAACTTTGCCAGACACCATACTCAGAGACATTGCACCACGTGCAGAAAAGGGAAGTATCGCCCTTTCTAGCTAGCTAAAAAATTAGCCTTTCTCGAAAAGCTTTTTCAGAACCAATTGTGAGTAGAATACTTTTTCCGTTGCATTTTAATATAGCAGAGAGTAGAAGGATAGCTGCTAAAATATTTCTATAAAATTTGGTTTAATCGCTAAAAATTAAAAATTTTATTATAATATTTTTTTAACTTGAAGTAATTTTTATGAATAAGTCTCTTCTGTACTTGGTGCGATATAGCAATTCGAAACAAAAATAGTAATCAATTAGCATACCTTGGAAATGGTTAAAATAAGGCTCCAATTGTCATGAATAGAATCAATCCCGATGTCCCCATGTCGACTAACATTAGGATGAAATATTTTTGTGATGAAACGGACAATAGGTGGCTTCATGGATAGCTAAACAATAAATCAAAATTAATTAGATTGACAGCCACATTCTTATATGATTGGCAGGTTTGCTAGTTTAAAAAGGAAAAAAAATTAGTAATCATGTTGTACAAGTTGTCACTATTTGATAAATAACAGATAATTAGATTTGTTTTCCACCTAACATAAAAATTTGGAAAGGGTTGAGTCCAACAGGGGTTTCTCTTTTCCAAAACATTACCCACTAAAGGGTTCACAAACACCCTTTTGATGTATCTGCACTAACTTTTTTCTTTTACATGATTAGAGCTAAGACCTCTGTATTCGGATTATCATAAAATTACATTTTAGAGGGATCCCTCCTAAAACAGCTTCACAGCCCTCCTAAAACAGCTTCAAAAGGCCTTTAACAAACCAGCTCTGTCACACCAACCCTGAGAGAGAAGCATCTACAAAGCCTCCTAAATAAACATTAACCATCTGAGAGCTACACCCCACACTTTACTTAATTTACGGATAAGTTTTTCTCGCAAGCAATAATCATATATTTTAAAATATTATAAACAATAAATTTTAATTGATATTCGATTTTTTTATTGGAAATGATTTTAAGGTAATCTCTTCAAAAATAACTGATGTACGTCAAAGCGGGTAACTTTGGCCACGGAGGGTAACTTTGGCCACGCGTCGGAAAAAGATTTGTTTCTTAATTTCTCTTCATTGAACGAGCTAATCTTAAATTGTTTGACATTTTTGGAAAGGTGGAAACATCTCCTTTCATTCCATGTAAAAAAATTCTCATTCTAATTCTGACAATGCTACAAATGCTGTTTTCATTTTTAAAAACGAGCCTAAAATGGCAAAAATCTATCTCGTCCAACTTTTGTCTGGAACACGTAAAACAATATTGAAAATATTTAAATAAAACACTCTATTCGATTCTTTTATTTATGGGGAAGAATATTACACCATTTATTTTATTCTAAATTGAATACTTTTTATGCTGTATTTAAATATTGGTAATTGGGAAGCTTTTGCCGACGAATGCGGGTAACTTTGGCCACAGATGTAAAAATTATGTATAGAACTTTGCACTTTAAAAAATGTATGTAAAAGTGTATTCTGTTTAAAAAAAATTTTAAAAATTCTTACTTTTATGATTACTAATTTTTTAGATACTTTTTTTTAAAAAAATCAAATGATTTTAAACATTAAAATGATAAAGATAGAATGCAAGAAACGTATACCACTCAAAATCGTAAATGTCGAAAGGTAAACATTTTCATATTCTTAATTATGAGTAGATTATTTTTTTCCCTTTTATAATAATATCGTTTGCTTTTCATAAATATACGTGTTATTACACCTTGCTTCAAAAAAGTTCTTTTCTCTTATTAAAATAGAAGTTTATTTTTCTTTTAAGCGACAAACAATACTAGTATTCATTGTGTAAAGCCATTCCACGATGCACTGCAATGTAAATGTTAAGTTATATACCATTTTTAATAACTATATGTCTCATAACTTTGTTATTCCAAGTTAAAAGTTTTAATATTGCTATTTAATTCGTTAATACGGTATTTAAGGATGTTAAAAAGTATGTTTCTTAAGTATTTCATGATTGGCCAAAGTTACCCGCCCGGCTCCTAACAGTGTCCTAATTATTTATATTAATACCAATTTTTTATTAATTTATAAAATTTAACAAAAATGCTTGAAAATTATTCCTAAAAGTACAATATTTAGAATGCATAATGATTTTAAAGTGTTTAAATCGTTTTTGTAGTTAAATTTTTCTTCTTTTGTAAACAAACCTATGATTTTGGCCAAAGTTACCCGCACTGACGGTATACAAAATGTTCTAGGGAGGGCTACCTATGCCATCAGCCAGCGCTCCATCCGCCTACTCACTTTCGTAGTAGACACTCAACTCATGACCTAACTTACTTGTAACTATTTTATAGCAATATAATAAAGTTGTTTTAGTAGCAAGCCTTCAATGTTGGTCTTCTGTCTTAGCATAAATAGAATTCTGATTACCTAAACAAATGCATTACAGGAGAACTTTGATTATCTGTTTCTTGTTTATCCCGAATTCTCAGTTAACCGATTGTCCGCCGATAAATAAAATCCAAAATTAGATCAACCTTGGTTGGTCAAAAAAGAAACCTGTCTCAGAATTCCACAGAAATTCTAAAGAATGAGGAATCTCCAGTGATCGAGAAACACTGGGATCTTCTTAAATTGTGAGACTCTAAGCAATATCTTCTATAAATGGCAAAATAAACAATTCCCCCAGAACTTCACTCATATTTAAAAAATTAAGAATATAAATTATAAATAATTTTTTTAAACTTTCAGTTTGACAGGAGGACACAATATCGGAGATAACTCTAAAAATCTAATGTCATCATTATAACTGTAAAACCAGGGTCGATTCAGGATTCGCACACTTTCCGTGCTCCTCCAAACAAAAAAATTCTTTTTACTGCATTTTTTTAAACAAAATTAAAAATGTATGACGGTAAAACAACCGCACATTTCAGCCCATTTCCATGCCGCTCTGAACACTAAACTACAGCAAATTCTATCTACATACCCGGGAGGAATCTGCAGGTACAGGAAGAAGGTCCCTCCCTCATAGGGGCTGTCAGCAGGACCCTGAATGGAGGCCTGCCATTGGAAGCACATTCGTCCAATGGCACGGCCTGGATTCCCTCAGGGGGGTCGGAGTGGAGAGACTTGAGCTCGTTGCGAAGCCTTATTGTTCGCCAGGAACTGTACACAGCGCTAGGCTCAGCCTGGGAGAGAGAAAAACGATGGTCATGTTTTAGGTCTTAATGATCATAATTATCTTACACATAAAAACATAGTACAGACAAACTTGAAGGAAAATTAAATAAACAACAATAATGTAGATAGAACACCAAGGATCATAAGGGCTATACTGGCAAACATGAAAAAGTAGATACTATTGATTTACAAACACACCCAAGCTTATGTGACCACGATCTCTGCTAGGCATATGTTTCACCTGATTTTTGCGAAGTTCACTTCAGTTCAAACATATTTAAAACACAATTTAAACTATTTCGGTTAAAATAATTACTAAATTTTTTTTTAATAATATGGTCAGCTACTTTATAATATATAACTCAAAGTATTTTTAGGTAATATATATTTTTTTATTTTGTTGTTCTCCAGTTAAAAAAATTTTGGCATTGTTTCAAAAACCATATGAAAAATTTAAATGATTTTTTTTTCTATGGAACTCTTATTTTTGACCTAAAATATGCTTATTTTGTGAATACCAAATGTTTCTGTAGTGTAGTAAATATTTGGGACTGAAAGGGTTAAGTTTGATAATGTGCAGTAAATTTTTAAGATACTAAAAAATATTTTTATAAATATGTCATAAAAAACCTACAGAAAAAGGTTTTACTCCTGCAAATAAAACCTTCTTGATATAAAATACATATTAAGAACTATATAGTGAAACACATTAAGAGCAACAGCTACTCAATTTGTCAGTTTTATAAGTTTTAAAATAAATACATGCAAATTACAATTTAAATATAAAAATATATCTATACCTGTTGTGTCATTTGATGCAAACAAAGCTTGCAAGGTGCACTTTGTGCTCTAAAGAAATATGATCTCAATTAAATACACTTAAGAAAAATATATATGCTTTAAATAAGTCCTCAAACAGTAAGTCTTTTTTTTTATAATAAAATTAAACATTTTTTACAGCATTAATAATACATAATTACATTTAAATGTATTAATTTATCCAAAGGTAATTAAAAGTTGTGTAGTGTTATACACCTCTAGTTTTTGCTGCATTCAAATTAAGTTCAACAGAGTAATAGAAACAGTATTAGCAGAATTTTGCAACATAGAACTTTAGGGTGTTTTTTTTATCTCTGATTCAAGAGGTTAATGACTCAGTACATCCATTCCCACTGTATCACAGAAGTGTAGCAACATTGAACACAGACAGTGGGGGAGAGTGTTGTACCTTGGAACGCTTGTACCTTGGGACACTGACAATTTCTAAGAATCTATTGGCAATAATCATACATTGTTTATTTCTAATAGTAACCTTAACCAACAGGCATCATCAAAATAAAAATCATTGAATTGATGAATTGGTGACAAAAAATTATATTTCATTACTCCAAAGTAAATATTTTTCTCATTCTAATATAATTTTTTACCTTTGTACTTTTACAAAAAGTCAACTGCATTTTATTTTCTTCATAAAAGAGAAGATTTTAAAATATTTTGGTTACGAGAAAATACTGTTAATGTATTTAGATAGGCCACTATCTTGCTTTTATTTAAACCATGTAGTGTGTTGTACCTTGGGACAGTAAAGCATATTGTATCATCATATAATGTTAAATAATTTGGACTTGCAATTTTGCTGTATAATTTAAATTATTCTTGAATTATGAAGTTTTATTTGTGTATTTCCATGAAAAAACAATAAAGTTTTGTTTCTGACACAAATTAGTTCAAGTGTATGACTATTGACTGAATTATAAGGTATGTCCCAAGGTACAACATGATGTTGTACCTTGGGACAAATTATCCTCTCTACTTTAAATCAGTAGCAATTTTTTAATTTCAAGCTGCCAGAATTAAAAATATATATATATATATATTATAGAGGAATATATTGGTGTGTTGAAATGCTGCTTTTAAATTTTTATTTTGACTAAATTTATCAAAGAAAAAAATGTAAAAATTGTCCCAAGGTACAACACTCTCCCCTATATAAGGATGACTTTCAGGGAACATAGCATACTTTCATAACTAGCAACATAAATTAATTTTTGCATAATTTGTGCATAGTAAGACTGGTAAACATTAAATCTGTAGGTAAAGATTCAGGAATTTCAACTTTTAAATGCCATGTTTCGAAGTGAATTTTTCAACAACAAAAATTTAGAAAGTTTACAATGGTTCTAGGTACTTACAACTTAGTGTACATGGCTTTCCAGCAGGAATGACGAAAGAAGGTTTAAAAAGCTGCATCGATTTCGGGTGAATTGCCTCCACTTGTCATCGGGATTATTGGCATCGACTACATTACACCATCGACGACAGACTTGGGAACAATTCCACAGGGAGAAATCGTCCAAGTAGGAGAATATTGCAGTGAGAACTACAAAAATAAATTATTCAAAAGTTACTTTTTAGGTAAGAAAGATAATGAAAACATCAACTAACATATACACATACAACAGAATGGCTAAAGGAAACAGTCTCTTTTGTAGAAGGTTTTTAAATATTAACCCTGTTAAAATAACTAAAATATTATTCATAAAATAAAGAATTTCCAAAAGGGAACAACTCAATCTCTAATGCATCCAGAATGAGTTTGCCAAAATTAATTTCCAAGATAACGTTATGAAAGCTATATCACTTTTCTGTAGACTTTAAGAAATGTAACTGTCAAAACAGTACAGAGCGATCTGAATTCTTACAATAATTTATAATTCTCTTATGGTTAGGTTTTGAATTATCATCACACTCGAGCTACAAGAGGGATATTGGCGACAAGGCGTTGTATTTTAGAACCACAGTCAAGTGGCGAGCCGACACCTTAATAGGCACCCAACACAACCAATAAGGACACCATTGTACGCAGTGTTAGGACTTTGAAGGATATTTAATGTGCACTCTCTTACACAGGGTATTATTCTTCGGACATTTTTGTTGCACAGGCTGTTTATAGGTTGGCAATCATTTTGGTGATGCCCATACACGAACCTGAGACCTTTCACATGCTAGGCGAGTGCTTAACAGACTGGGCCCCATACCCTGGGACCCAGCCCCATATTCCTCTTACGAGATTCATATTAGCTGTATAATAACAGCACATATTAGCAGTACAGAACAACAAATAAATCCACACGAAAAGCAGACTTTCAAAATATAAATATGCATATACAGGGCCCAAAATTTCAGGTTCAAGCTTACTAGCCACAAGAAATAGTTACTCACCACCAAAATTTCAAACTCTCCGCCAATATATCAAACCTAGTACTTGCCTTCATTGGGCAAATTTTCCACGAGTCCCTCCTTGAAGATCTCCTTCCTCTTTGGGGAGATTAAGGCTGTGATGCACTCAGAGAGCTTGTCCACCCTTGCATGGTGGACAATGGCAGGAGGGCGCTCTTGTTGTCTTTGTCGATGTTCCAGAGTTTCATAAAAATCGGTTGGCTCCTCGTTGCCAGAGTCATCAGAATCGCTTTTCTAAAAATAAGATAGTTAAGATTTACCTTCCACGTTTTCGACCCAAATTTTCCCGTATTTTATGAGTCAGTCAGTCTTTCTTATAATAATCTTGAATTTTATAATTAATAAATTTTTATTTATGATGTACTTTTTTTCATTTGGAAATGTTTTCAAGGTCATCTCTTCCAAAATAAACCTAATCCCGATTTTTTTAAGCATATATAAAATAAATTTAATTTAAAATTTATGCTGAGAAAACAACTCTACTTGCTCATTTCCAGGCCCTATGGAAGGTTAAAAGAATGTTTACATGTCTCCACAAATATGATATCTTAAATAACACAGTTCGACAAAAAAAAAAGTGTTTGTACCGAAGCTACTTAGGCGATTTTTTGCTCCTTTGGTGGTCCAATAATAGGGAAATGACATTTTTAGCCCAAGTTTAATAGGGGATTCATCAGAGATAAAAAAAACTGATTTTTTAACGTTTTTTTCATAAAAAACGCCTTTTTTGACGTTTTTTTTTGCTACAAACAACCTGCAACTGGTTCTTACCTCTATGTAGGTGTTAAGTGAGTACCGATGGGTCATTTTGGAACTCAAACAAACCGCTCCAAAACTGTCTAAATTAGTAATTTCTGGCCCAAAACGCCATTTTTTGATGATATTTCATGCTTTTTCGCGTGGTTACTTTTTTGGCTACAAACAACCTGTAAACCTTCCTGCAACTGGTTCAATTACCTCTATGGGTGTTAAGTGAGTACTGATGGGCCATTTTGGAACTCAAACACCGGTCCAAAACTGTCTAAATTAGCGATTTCTGGCCCAAAACGCCATTTTTTAAAATGTTATTTAATGTTTTTTCGCGTGGCTACTTTTTTGGCTACAAACAACCTGTAAACCTTCCTGCAACTGGTTCAATTACCTCTATGGCTGTTAAGTGAGTACCGATTGGGCATTTTGAAACTCTAACACAGCTCCAAAACTGTCTAAATTGGCGATTTCTGGCCCAAAACGCCATTTTTTTTATGTTATTTCATGTTTTTTTAGCGAATGGAGCTATGATTACGTATCTATGTATGTGTTACGTATCTAAATAAATGTTATCATTTTATTCGGTTTTCATAATTTAATTTTATTTATCTCGAAAGCAGATCCAGATATGTAAACATAGCTCCATACGCGAAAAAACATGAAATAATATCAAAAAATGGCGTTTTGGGCCAGAAATCGCCTATTTAGACAGTTTTGGAGAGGTGTTTGAGTTCCAAAATGGCCCATCGGTACTCACTTAACACCCATAGAGGTAATTGAACCAGTTGCAGAAAGGTTTACAGGTTGTTTGTAGCCAAAAAAGTAGCCACGTGAAAAACATGAAATAATATTAAAAAAATGGCGTTTTGGGCCAGAAATCACTAATTTAGACAGTTTTGGAGCGGTGTTTGAGTTCCAAAATGGCCCATCGGTACTCACTTAACACCCATAGAGATAATTGAACCAGTTGCAGGAAGGTTTACAGGTTGTTTGTAGCCAAAAAAGTAACCACGCAAAAAAACATGAAATAACATCAAAAAATGGCATTTTGGGCCAGAAATCGCTAATTTAGACAGTTTTGGAGCGGTGTTTGAGTTTCAAAATGGCCCATCGGTACTCACTTAACACCCATATATAGGTAAGAACCAGTTGCAGGTTGTTTGTAGCTAAAAAACCGTCAAAAAAGGCGTTTTTTATGAAAAAACGTTAAAAAATCAGTTTTTTGATCTCAGATAAATCCCCTATTAAACTTGGGCTAAAAATATCATTTCTCTATTATTGGACCACCAAAAGAGCAAGAAATCGCCAAAGTAGCTTCGGGACAAACACTTGCTTTTTTTTTGTCGAACAGTGTAATTTAACGCAAATTTTCCAGTTAAATGTAGCGTTTTGGCCACACACAAAAAAAAAAGGCATAAATCATTTGAGTTGATAAGTACACAATCATGTACTTCATCTTTTTTAACAAAAACATTTAATTTTGCAATTCAGATACATATTTTTAATTTAAATAGAATAACAATTAAAACTAATGTTAAAAAAATAATTCAACTTGCATATTTTATGTACTTCATACAGGCCACACAAAAACACTAGCAAATTTACACAGAAACATGTATTGTTCTACATAAAACCAAGACAGTAAAAATTCAATAAAAAATACATAATTAAAAATTTGCTGCCCTGGTGACAAACTAGTAGATAAGACGAGTTTTTAACGAGCAACAAATATCTTTTTCTGACAACCAAGTACACTAATTTAAAAAAGGGGACAGGGATCAACCTGGGTCAAAAAGATTGCAGTTAATTTAATTTTGGCGGTATAGCTTAACAACGCGTTGATAATTTTTAAATGAATCACAACAAGACAGATTTAAATAATTATTTAATAGTATTCTACTAAATGTATTTAATTTGTTTTATAAAAAATTTTAATTAAGCACAATTACTTTTATTTTGGTTGTTGGACCATATTAAGATTTGTCTATAAACATGTTTTTTCTGTTCATTTGGTGCATTAAAATCAAGTTTTGGTCGTTTGAAATCTCCAACTTTTGGTCTTTCCATACATATCCTAATTAACACGGTTCATACATTTGTAAGAAAAACTATTCATACACTTTCCCAGGAAAATTCAAGGACTAGAAATTTACTTACACCATAAAATCTAAATACATATAGCGTGTACAAGTCCATTTTTAAAAAAAAAAAACTAAAAATATTCTGAAATCAAAAACCCCAATACTGGTGGAAGTAGAAAAAAAAGGTTTTAACGTAAACAAAAAGTATTTTAACATTCAAGATGTTCTTTTGATCACAGACTCCGTGAATGGGAAACATTCATGTGATGTCACGCGGTTTGTTATGCTACTGCTCTCGAACCATGTGCTAATGTTATCCTATACAGCTATCAAAACACTTGATAATGTTCTCCTACTGCTCTAACCTGTAACCCTTTTGCACAGCGATTTGGAATTGAAGCTCAGGTGGATATGGCGTAGATGTCCCCCATTGGACAATTGATCAGAAAATATATTCTTGTTATCAGACTCGGCCTAAACTTGAGCTACAAAAGTAACAAGGGTAAATCTTTAGAATCCGGTGCTGCTTGGCGTTTGTCCAAAAACAACAAATAATTGGCGAAACTCGCCTGCTTTATCATTGCCAGATTCTTTCAAGCCAATGCAACCCTAGTTTCTTTCACTGATTTCTAAGGTTAATGGATCGCAGATAGCTACGGAAGAGTTGGAAGTCATTTTTTTTCTCCCAGGTCAACCCCAAATATCTAGTCTAATTGGAATAAACGTCGCATTAGAGCTGCACGATTGGCAATCCACTTTGGTTTGAATTAACGCCGTACTAGAGCTACACAAGAGGCTATACAGTACGCAGTTTAGTTTCGTTTTAATTTTCGTCGCTTTAGAGCTATGCGAGTGGCAATCCAGTACGCACCCGTTTTGGGCCCCGGGCAATTTTTTTTCTCTAAAAAAACATCAGTATCCAGCATTGGGCAGTATTGTAGGGCCCATTGAAAGCCTAAATACCCGTTTGGGGCCCAGGGCAATTTTTTTTTCTCTAAAAAAACATCAGTATCGAACATCTGGCAGTATTGTAGGGCCCATTGAAAGCCTAAATACCCGTTTGGGGCCCCGGGCAATTTTTTTTCTCTAAAAAAACATCAGTATCCAACATCGGGCAGTATTGTAGGGTCCATTGAAAGCCTAAATACCCGTTTGGGGCCCCGGGCAATTTTTTTCTCTAAAAAAACATCAGTATCCAAAATCGGCCAGTACTGTAGGGCCCATTGAAAGCCTACATACCCGTTTGGGGCCCCGGGCAATTTTTTTTCTCTAAAAAAACATCAGTATCCAACATCAGGCAGTATTGAAGAGTCTGTTGAAAGCATAAAATTTTGTTTGGAGCCCCCGGCAGCTAGCAGACCGGCCCTCTTCGAATTGACAAAATATGCAGAGTAAAAAATAACCGAAATATAATAACCAAAACCAGATATTCCGAGTTAACTGTAACCGCGATTACGATGCACGCGCAACTTTACCCACAATTCATCGCTCGCAAGTATCAACAGCGTCGTTAGTTGGACGAAAAAATAAATTAAGAAAAAAATAATTCCACTGTGCGCGCACATCATCCGAGCTTCTTACCCACAATTCCGCGCAAGTATTACCAGCGCCGACAATTGGATGAAAAGATCTTTCGCCGTATCACCAAATAAAATTGTTTATCGCTTCCTACAAAAAACGCCAAATCCGTTGGCGACAGAAGCACTGGATTCTAAAGATTAACCGTAACAAGATACTCTTCTGATCACGCAAAGCCAGAAAAATATCAATCATTCTGATGCAAGTGGCGTTATCGGAAGATTTCTTTAAAATTACTAGGTAGCTAAATAAGTAAATCAGGAAGCACTATTGGACTAATCTTCTAATGGGAGGTTGCACTGGCTGGCACAGATTTGAAAGCATCTTAGTGTAATCTAAATTCATGTTCCCATTTTGATAATTTTTTTTTTCATTATTAGAATTGGTTATTTAAACTTGTTGTTTGTTGAAATTTAAGTTCAGTTTCACTGAATTACGGCGTCGCATTTTCACGATGGCCAATATATCTTTTCATGCAACTTGTCAAATTTTGCGGAAATTGCCCTGGAAGTGGATGTTAAACTGCATGTACACTGCATGTTTTAGGGTTGCCTAAATGCCTAAAAAAATCCCAAGCTAAGACTGTTCAGAAAACATGAATATCAGATTGTCGCCAAGCTTGAAAAGTAGCCAAGTTAGCAACTATCATTTGATCAAGGTTTGTGTGATATAGTGTGTGGTTACTATAATATTGTGTTTTCTATCAACAATCTTTTGTAAAAAAAATAGCAAAATTATTATAAGTAAAATAACTTACTTCTTGATACACTACAGAGGCATCTAATGTATTTACATCATTTGGATACAAAAATGCATGGCAGGTCACACAAAGAGGCTGCTCAAAATTAGGACCATAGAATCCGCAGCAAGCAGAACATAGTTTGTACTATAAAAAAAAGTAGACAATTTGCTATAAACTATCAACTCAAACAATCTTACTAATAAAATACTACAAGATTATTATGAATTATTTTTTATTCATACAAATACTTCAATACTTTAATAGTAGGTTCAATTGGAACGGATCAGATTTACTGTACGGAACCATTGGCACAGGTTTTTTTGGATTTGGTGATAAATAATGTTTGTGGCAACTTGTCTGATTTCAACTCACGATTCGAATTCCTTGCCTTCACAACGATGACGTATTCCGGCAACCCTAGCTGGCGGTTATTTGCAAATTTCAGTTTTGGAAAGTCGCCAGAACACAGACATTTGGAGCGATTTAGGAAAGTTCGCCAATGGTTACCACACAGTAAATTTCTACCAATTAGAACTTTTCTTATTTAACTTTTTCTACATATTATTTGTTTTTTTATGAAAATTAAACGAGAATAATTATTATAAATGTTTTTTTCCCTTAGAATACTGAAAATTAGTACATATATAAATGAAATGTTTACAGGCAAAAAAAGTTTTAACTAATTGGGTTGGAGAAAATGATTAAAGTTTATTGGGGAATACTTAATTAGGATAATTCTATAGTTGGAATCCAATTATCTGTTGGATTGTATGTATTTGAATTACTGAAATCTTAAAATACATTATACGGTTGTTTGTTTACATTTCAAACTTGGAACTTAAAATAAGTCTAATGCAAATTATGTTTCTGACAATCTCGGCAAATGAAACGGAACAGTTAGCCGAGATTATATGTTTTTTAAGAGAAATAAACACCACACGTATACACAAAAAAAAGTTTTCCAGCAACCAATTTTTCAACAATACGTTTTTTAGTAAAAGTACCCTAAAATAGAGATAATTAATGTTGGCAAAATCAATCAAGTTTTGGTAGGGGTTCTACCTACCAAGGGTGTGGTAAAGCAATAAAGAAAAGGATCTAAGAGACAGTACCTGATAAAAATACCTTCGTAACATTACTCTGGAGTTGTCTCCATTGCTTTCTGTAAACCATTGACGAGTAGCGGGCATAGAATTTTTACGTAAATGGACAACAGCCATTATTTATTCTCACGACATGTTTTACAATCATAATACGAAGAAGAAAAAAAACAACCCAATTGTTGCCACTCCAGTGTAAATACGATAAACTGATTTTCTGATTCGACAGACTGAGTGGTGCATAGAGAAGGACTACCCACGTCTTTAGTTTATCTCTGTGTTCTATTAGCAATGACTATGGTCAATTTTAATGACCCGGGGAGGCACGGGGTAACTAGACGGGACCAATTGTATGTCCGTTTTGGTAGCAAGAATGTTAAGATTACATTTTCCCCTTAACTTACGTCGATCTCCCCATTTTGGTTTGATTAACATCAGAATTAATATATGTGGGCTAGCTACGAGGCCGCAGTTTGCAGTTCCGATCAAAAAGCCAGAAAAGAAAAATAATAACTATGCAAAAAAAATCGTCTGTAAAGCAAAAAAACATGGATGCCGCCATCATTGAAATTCCAGTCAAGGCTTGTTCTAGTCACTGAACTGAACTGAAACTCTGGAAAAATCATCCCATGATAAGCTGGTGAAGCTTTTTTTTGGGTCACTTGGCGACAGCTTTAGGGAGAATATGTGCCATATTTGGCATAACCTCGCCGATCAAAATGGACACTTGACTTGCAGTTTGCATTGGATGTCGCCAATCGCTCGCCAAGAATAGTACTCCAAGGAATTTAAGTTTTGAAGATTGTTGTCGCAATTCTATTTTTTTAAAAGTACATGTTTCCGAAACTTCATTATGTAAAGAACCTCCTAAAGCAATAACCTATCAATTTTCTGCTTTAAAAATTCTTGAAAAAGTTGGTTTAAAATGTCTATTTTAACAGGTAAAGTATAGGATTGGCGGCAAAAGTTGGGTTACTCTTACAGGGTTGCCGGGCTTCACCGACCCGTTTGACGAGTGTTTCGATACTCCTTCCAGAGTTTCAGTTCAGTTCAGTGGTTCTAGTTGAGGAAAACAAACCCACAGAGGTGTTGCCAGATTTGCCGTGAAACAACTCCATAATCTCTTTCTCACCACCACGGTGAATGCTCCTTCACATCTTCGCAAAACCAGGACGTCAGATAGGCATAAGCGAATTGCAAAAATTGTGGCGCCATCTATCTCATCGATACTTAAGCAGAGTCCGATTTGAAAATGTTCGATTTAAATGAAATATATAGGATCCCTTTATTTACAACTACTCTCCAGTATTGGTTAATTAAAAAAAAATTAACTGTTCAAATATTTTTAAAGTAAATATAAAATAAGTAAGTATTATATAAAATACTGGAATTTGTTTTCAGTCAATAATGGACAATTCCCACATTTTTTTTTTATTTTTTTATTCGATGAAGGATGTCGAAAAAAAAATATTGGTCCAAACAAAAAAAATTTCCGATGCGTATTTATTTTTTTATTAAATTTCAAAGTCGAGCTTTCGAGAAGCGCGCGAAAATCACTCAAAAGCCCGCGGAAACGCTGTGACGTCAGCTTTTACAAAACTCGTTCCGATCAGCTCTGGTTGATATTGACATTTGTGTGAAACTGAAACTGTGAAGTATGCGATACAATTAGTTTCGTTTGTTAAAACTATTTGAACATGTCATATCGGTATTGCATAGTTCCTGAGTGCCATAATACTACAGTTACTATCCCAGAAAAGATTTTTTGTTATATTCCAAGTAAGGCTATGCGTCGTGCCTGTTTCTCCTAAATCGTAAGCTGTAGTGTAGACAACTTGCTTTCCAGAAAGTATAGAGAATAGCTCATTGTAAAAGTTAAGAAACAAAAGAGTGGTTTTTTTTTTAGTTTTCAGCTACTTTTCTTTAATGTTTGAGTTATTAATTGCATAACTGTTTGTTGTTCAAAAAGTTATAGTAAAAAGCCACAGTGTATATATTTGAATAATAGATGGCAGCACGAGTGCTTTGGAATCAATGTTCTCAATACATATAGTAATTAATTAATAGCTTATATTTAGTTATTTTTGGGTTTTTCTATTGGAATTAAATTGAAAAAAAGAATGTATAAATGGTACATGCATTTGAGTTGTTAAATAAAATTATAAATTTAGATACAATGATTTTACAAAACTTCGATTGTGTTAGATAATAAAGCAGCTTTTGGGTAAGTTGTCGCTCTGCGCTTTGAAAAAGCCTGGTTTCATCGAAATAAATTGAAGAAAAAAGACAATTAGAACAAAAAATAATAGTAAATTAAAAATAAAGAATAAAAATCCGAACGTTTAAGAACTAAAACAAATTTAATAAGAAATCAATTGAAAACTCTAGATAGGTCGTCTGCACGCCGTTGTAAACTTCAGTAAACAAACCCACGGAACATAAATGGTGACGTCACAACCTCTACAACCAATAGCAGAACGGTTAAAACAAGAACTATTTTCTGCGAGTTTTTAAAATTAAATATTAAATTAAACAAATTTTTTTCGATATTTTAACCAGGATATTTGGAATCAGCGTTGTTTTGTCTATTAAGAAAAATAGTTTTGAAGTGTTTTTAAAAAATACGGGAATTGTCCATTATTGTACATTACATATTTAGAATATATATATATCAAAATATAATGTAATGAAGGATTTTACTTAAAAGTACATTAAAAGTAATTTGAAGCATTTTACAAATTTCTCTTTGAAATCGTTATTTTGTTTAATTCTTCCATTTATTTGGAATAAAATGAATAAAACAGTTTGCACATACAAAAAATAATTTATTTTAGTTATTTAATTTCTTTTTTAAAAATAAGAAAATGGAAATTGTACTAAAAAAATGAAGTTATAAAAGATTCATTACATTTGAGTAGCATTGTGCCCGCATAGTGTAATACATTTTATTTCCTACAGCTAAATAAATTATTAAATGATTGAAAAGCCAGATAATTTTCAAGCAAAAAAGGTACACAAAACTTTAATTTAAAACAAATTTCATATTTTTTTACAATGAAAATATTTTCATGATCTTTATGAAAAAATATTAACTGATCATGAACAAGAAGTTCTATGAGAACTAAAATAGCCTACTTTCCTGTTACTTAAATACTTACTAAAAAAGTTATCTTGAAAAACTAAGTTCGTTACAGCAAGTGACATCAACAACCGTTTCTACATTAAATTTATATTCATTAGAATAAATTTCACTAAACACAGCATTCAGCTATAATTTCAACTTCTTAAAGCCAATTATTTTCATTAATTTTCTATCGCCAATAAAATAAATATTATTTATCATCCGCATGATGATTTGCAGTTATAAATGAATATTTAATTATTCGTAGAACAAAAACCATAAAACTACTCCAAAATGCACCTAAAATAGGAAATGTAAATTAACAAGTAAGTTTGTAACAGAATCCGTCACTTAACCCGCTTCCAAACAACAGTTGTGTTTAACAGGTAAAAAGGCGCCAAACACAGCATTAATTCTATAGCATTTATGTGCTAAATTCGGCTAGTTTAATTTATTTTATTTCGAAAATTAAATAATTATTACTTAAATCGTTTCCAAAAAATTATATTTCAAGGAATATATATGTAATAGTTCTCGCTTTTAAATAGAATGAAAACATTGCATACCAACATACAGAATCTCAAAGTGAAATATATTTGACGTCATTTCAAACTGATCGATGGCGCAAAAATAAATTTATTTTAATTTATTGTCTAAAAGAATTAAAGTTTCTTGAGCGATTGTTGTGGGGGCAATAGTGATTTAATTCTAATGAAAATGGTTTCCTATATACTTTTTAAATGAGCATTAAACTTTGCAGTTTTTTTTTAAAAGTAATTGAAGTACTTAGAATTCAAATTCTTTTTCTGAAATTTTCAATGTATTCTCATTTTGATGCGCTGAATTTTTTTTGACGTATCTCACTTTTCCGTAGCATTTGTAGATTGCAACATCGATTTAAATGACCCGAAAATGAATTTCAATGCTAGTTCAATGGGAAATTCGTCAACAAATAGTAGATTTATGTCCGTCCGATCGTACAGACAGACGGGACGAAGTTGGGTCTCTGAGGTCATAGCTTTCCAACAAAAAAAGATTTTTTGAGATCGGATGGATAGAACCGCTTTTGAAAGGGGGGTACGGACAGACATTGACGGCATGTCAACCTACTTTTTTTTATTTTTTTTTTAATTCTTCGAATTAAAAAAAAAGAAAAGTAGGCTAAAAATACATATATTTCGGTAGATTCGTTAGTACAATAATAATATAAAATAAGTATATGCACAATAATATGAAGATACAAAGAAAATTTCTTTTAAAAAGGAAGGAATAACATTGTATTGATGGCCTTGTAACGATTAAAATGAAACTTAGTAATCTAAAAAATTTCAGTGAGGCTAAAATTTAAGTTTTTTTTTTAACTGGATATATATCAAGCTTGAAGTTGGTGAAAAAAAAATATAAAATGTTACTATTTATGTATATTCATGATTAGTTATATAAGATAGTATATAATACATATATTATATAAAATACAACAATAATTAACAATAATTTCCCCCTTCTCAATATATCCCTTATATTTTAATTCATTGCCTTTAACAGCATTAGCACTGTAACGTTAGTAAACAGTTTTTATGAATTAAGATTTTGCTCAACAGAGTTTTACTCCCTAATTTAACAACTTAATAGCTAAAATTAATGAATTAAAGAGGAGTTTGTATTCTCGATTTTTTTTTTCTGTATTTTATCCATTAAACTACTACGTTTAAACAATTGCGGAGGACCTGGCAGCGAAGCTGCCTCCACCTCCAGTATAACTGGGAAATTAGGGATAGCGAAATAATAATGGGCTGGCAGCCGAGGCAATGGCTGTGCAAAAATTAGTTGCAGAAGATATGAAGGAGAGCTGACATCTTGTCAGCCTTCGAAGAGCAATTAGCAAGGACTGCTACTTTCTTAAGGAAAAGTTCCAAATCGCCGAAGACGTCACGAATTGCGTCACTGACGGCACGTAGATTGTCCAATAGGGAGGCAGTTTCATCTGGAAACTTTTGGGAGTCCGGGAGATGCTGCCACCTGGCGGCATTCGATGGCTCCGCTCTCTTCTTGATTCTTGGTCGATAGGGACATGATGAGCTAGAGCTCCAATGCGCTCCGTTGCAATTTGCGCAGTGTCTAATGGTAGTGTCTTGCTTGGTGGGACAGGTACGGGAATCATGGCCTTGGCCACAATAACGGCACCGGGGGCCCATCGAGCAGTGGTGAGCAGTATGGCCGAAATGTTGGCATGAGTAGCACTGGGGTACTCTCGAGATTTTTCTGTATGGTTCGAATGAGACCGTGAAATTTAGCAGGCGGCGGATGTTAAGTGCTGCTTTGAATTGCCCTGTTCTTACGATCAGAACTTGAAAGTAAGGGAGGGGGGTCTTGGTCTTCGCACGGGTGAGCTGTACCACTTTCGAAAATAAATCCTAGTGCGTTTACCGCTTCGGATGTTTGGTCTATCGGAGTGTCGACAGGGAGCCCCTTGACGACAAGCTTCATGTTTTTGTCCTTTCGATTATTATGACGAAAGAAGCCAGTGTTAGAGTCTTTCAAGATGTTCAAGATTAGATCCTCTTCGGATGTGGTTTGAGGAAATACTTTTAGAAATTGGTAGTATCGCCGATACTTAATATGCGCTGCACCAGCAGTGGCAATCATTTTATCCATTTACGTGTTAAAATTATATTTATATGCTTATTAAAAATGGTTTTCAAAAAAATTATCTCGAATGTAGGTGGATAACTTAAGTAGTGTAAAGGATTATGTTTTTTCTGCATCTGCATCATAAGTTCGTTTTATCCCGACGGCTAGCCTTGCCTTGCCTGACCGGAGAGCTGAGCCTTCATAACCTCCCTGCTGCTGCCACCACCCCTGTCTGAGGAAACATATTCATTAGTTTGGGTTTAACTTTGGATAACTGGATTTTGTTTGTCCTTTAAAAACCTAGATGGCGCTACAATTTTTGCCATTCTCTTATGCCCCTCTGACGTCATGGTTTTGCGAAGATGTGAAAGAGCATTCACCCATTACCACCACTGCCACTACTACTACTCTTAATCCTTTTGTGTCGATCGATGACTTTTGTTCGTTTCTGTCAAAGCTTCTGTTATCTAATGTTTCTGTATTTAATATTTTGTGCTTCTAGATTTACACTTTATCATCTCTGATTTGTAGAAAAGCTACAAGCTTACATATTCAAAACTTAAAAGAAAAGTGTGCACTTGTAAGGTATGTTTTAAACAGTTCTCAGGAATAAATCTTCTTAAAAAGCACCTAAGTTCCCTTATGGACAAAAACAATGTATGCTTGTGAAGTGTGTGGAAAACAGTTTACTGGAAAAAGTCATTTTGACCAACACCTTCGCATCCACACTGGTGAGAAACCTTATGTTTGTGAAACATGTGACAAGCAATTTAATTCAAAAAGTAACCTCAAAAATCACCTTCGCATCCATACTGGTGAAAAACCTTATGTTTGTGAGGTGTGCAACAAACAATTGGCTCGTAAGGTTGATCTCAAAGTACACCTTCGCATCCACACTGGTGAGAAACCTTATGTTTGTGAAACATGTGACAAGCAATTTAATTCAAAAAGTAACCTCAAAAATCACCTTCGCATCCATACTGGTGAAAAACCTTATGTTTGTGAGGTGTGCAACAAACAATTGGCTCATAAGGTTGATCTCAAAATACACCTTCGCATCCACACTGGTGAGAAACCTTATGTTTGTGAAATTTGTGACAAGCAATTTAATTCAATAAGTAACCTCAAACAACACCTTTGCATCCACACTGGTGAAAAACCTTATGTTTGTGAAACATGTGACAAGCAATTTAATTTAAAAGGTAACCTCCAAAGACACCTTCGCATCCACACTGGTGAAAAACCTTATGTTTGTGAAACATGTGACAAGCAATTTAATTTTAAAGGTAACCTCCAAAGACACCTTCGCATCCACACTGGTGAAAAACCTTATGTTTGTGAAGTGTGCAACAAACAATTGGCTAGTAAGGTTGATCTCAAAATACACCTTCGCATCCACACTGGTGAGAAGCCTTACGTTTGTGAAATATGTAACAAGCGATTTAGTTCGACAAGTACGCTTAAAGAACATCTTCTCATCCACACTGGTGAGAAGCCTCATGTTTGTGAAGTG
Organism: Hylyphantes graminicola; assembly: GCA_023701765.1. NCBI lineage: Eukaryota > Metazoa > Arthropoda > Arachnida > Araneae > Linyphiidae > Hylyphantes > Hylyphantes graminicola. Next base: position 43,496,728 of record CM043115.1, on the reverse strand, counting down.
TGCAACAAACAATTTGCTCAAAAGGTTAGTCTCAAAATACACCTTCACATCCACACTGGTGAAAAGCAATATGTTTGTGAAGTGTGTAACAAACAATTTGCTCACAAGAGTTCACTCAAAATACACCTTCGCATCCACACTGGTGAGAAACCTTAAGTTTGTGAAACATGTGACAAGCATTTTTCACTAAGTTCTCGCCTTAAAAGACATCTTCGCATCCACACTTGTGAGAAGCCTTATGTTTGTAGTAGTAGTATATAACATGCAACATATGCTCGCCGACCTGACTGCTTTATCGGCCGTATGTTTGTGAAGTGTGTAACAAAACAATTTGCTCAAAAGAATACACTGCACAGACACCTTCTTTTACACACAGGATAACAACCTTATGTATGTGACTACTCGAAGCTCGTGAATTCCACATCTGGACTGATCAAAAACCACTTATTTTTGCCTTTAAGCAAAAACCCGACAAGTGTTCACCTCGCCAGCTATGCCACTTGGACTATATTTCTCAGTTCACCACCGACATCCGTTACTTAAAAGGAACTGATAATCAAGTCGCAGATGCACTTTCTCGCATAGAAATCGACTCCATTTCATCATCAACATTAAATTTCGAAGAATTTGCGAGAGTACAAGTCGACGATCTTGAGTTAAAATCATTACTCGAAAACCCGTCTTCCCTAAAGTTAACTCTAACTCGTGTACCTCTCCTGAATATTTAATTATACTGTGACCTATCCACAGATCAACCTCGACCATTTGTTCCAGAATCATATCGAAAAATCATCTTCAATCAACTTCACGGATTGTCCCATCCAGGAATTTCCGCAACAAAAAAGTTGATCAGTGCACGATATGTATGGCCAAATATGAACAAGTTCATAGCCGAAAATGTACGATGTTGTATTCCATGTCAGAGATCGAAAGTGAATAAGCACACCAAAACACCCCTTGGAACTTTCGCATTGCCTGATGCAAGGTTCTCTCATATACACCTTGATTTGGTCGGCCCACTACCACCGTGTGACGGTAACACATATTGTCTCACGATAATCGATCGCTTCACTCGGTGGGCCGAGGCAATCCCAATACCTGACTCCAAGGCACCCACGGTGTGTAGAGCTTTATTCTCTGGCTGGATTTCCCGTTTTGGCTGCCCTGATATTATAACAACCGATCAGGGCAGACAACTGGAATCATCTTTATTCCATGAGCTACAAGTCATGACGGGTACAGACCGTATTCGTACCACGGCATATCATCCGATTTCCAACGCCATGGAAAGAGCTCCATATTTGTGCACCCAGCATTGCAATCGTGCACACATGTCTTTCTACGCACTGACGCAACACAACCTCCTCTCAGCCAACCGTACACTGGTCCTCACAAAGTGCTACAACGGTCAGAAAAAACCATGACAATCCAACTAAAGAACCGCTCCTCTACAGTTTCCCTAGATCGTGTGAAACCGGCATACCTCTTACAGGAGTCCGAATACATCTCCATCGCTCCCAGTAACACTGCCTCTGATGCTAGAGAGGGTAAGCCCACTCTTAGTGATCCATGCATAACTGCAAAAACAACTTCCAGTGATGAACAACCCTTGCGAACTACTAGGAGTGGCAGAAGAGTACATTTCCCCGATAGACTAGTGTACACTTAGTTGGCAACTATTTTTTTTTCAGCCTTACTTCTGAATTCTTGTATTTTATGTTTATTTTACTTTCTATGGGAAACTAAAATTTTATCATTATATTTTGCATTTAACAAAATATTTCCATTCATGTGCTTTAGTATATTAGATTGCTTTTTCATATATGTTTTATTTTCCTAACATTTCATGAAAATTTTCAATTGCTATATATTCAAAATTCTTGTATTTTGTATGCAAAACTGAAGTATATCATTTTATCTTTGCATTTCAGAGAAATTCTTCTATATAGTCTAAGAATTTGTTATCATCTCTAAATTTTCTTGGTGTATATTATGCAAAGTATATTTCCTTCTATGTTTACGTTTTGTATCGTTCGGTTCCCTCACTGGGGGGATACTCTGTGGTGAATCTTATTTAACTTAATTTCTATTAACTTTCTTAGTTTCGACACCCCATTTTGGGAAGTAAAACCTTTGCACACGGTACTTTTCTTTGCACCCGAATCCTTCAAAAGTGCGAACTAAAACTAAAGTTCTGTCAATCAATTTTCTCACCCAATAGTATAAATTCTTATATATTCTTTTAACCAATCCCTGCACAATAAAGGCGGGACAAATTCATTCCCAGTGAGATTCGAACCGAACAACACATCACTTTTGCTCCATCTCTCAATCCAAAAGGACCTGTGTCATTTTGATGCAAATTTTACTGTTATCTGTTATATAATTTAGTGCTGTGGTCGTTAATTAAATGTCTTCAAAAACCTTCTGATCTCTTAACTTATTCCCTCTACAACAACACTGGTCACATCACATCACCTCATGACTTAAGAACGAACAATTTACTAACTGCATTGTGTATTATCAGCTGGGGTTACTAAAAAATTAGTCATTCTAGATTTGAAATTTCCAAATAAGTTTTACATGAAAATTAGTAAAAAAACATCTCATCCACACTAGTGAGAAACCTCATGTTTGTTGAAGTGTGCAACAAACAATTCGCTCAAAAGAGTTCCACTCAACAGACACCTTCGCATCCACACTGGTGAGAAACCTTATGTTTGTGAAACATGTTACAAGCAGTTTTCACGAAAGTTCTTACCTTAACAATTTGCTCAAAAGAATACACTGCACAGACACCTTCTTTTACACACAGGATAACAGCCTTATGTTTGTGACTTATGAACGAACAATTTACTAACTGCATTGTGTATTATCAGCTAGGGTTACTAAAAAATTAGTCATTCTAGATTTGAAATTTCTAAATAAGTTTTACATGAAAATAGTAAAAAATAACATCTTCTCATCCACACTGGTGAGAAGCCTCATGTTTGTTGAAGTGTGCAACAAACAATTTGCTCAAAAGAATACACTGCACAGTCACCTTCTTTTACACACAGGATAACAGCCTTATGTTTGTGACTTATGAACGAACAATTTACTAACTGCATTGTGTATTATCAGCTAGGGTTACTAAAAAATTAGTCATTCTAGATTTGAAATTTCTAAATAAGTTTTACATGAAAATAGTAAAAAATAACATCTTCTCATCCACACTGGTGAGAAGCCTCATGTTTGTTGAAGTGTGCAACAAACAATTTGCTCAAAAGAATACACTGCACAGTCACCTTCTTTTACACACAGGATAACAGCCTTATGTTTGTGACTTATGAACGAACAATTTACTAACTGCATTGTGTATTATCAGCTAGGGTTACTAAAAAATTAGTCATTCTAGATTTGAAATTTCTAAATAAGTTTTGCATGAAAATAGTAAAAAATAACATCTTCTCATCCACACTGGTGAGAAGCCTCATGTTTGTTGAAGTGTGCAACAAACAATTTGCTCAAAAGAATACACTGCACAGTCACCTTCTTTTACACACAGGATAACAACCTTATGAACGAACAATTTACTAACACAATGTAACTGCATTGTGTATTATCATCTGGGGTTTCATGCCTAAGAAAAACTGAGCTATTTTTTGTAATGATTACGTGTAAATGTTTGGTCTAGATAAATATGAAGAGTGCTCGGGAAGAAGCGATTGATTCATTAGGCGGTCGCCCGCAACTGTCTGCTTGGCGGCATAAAACCAGTTTCTCTCTTTCTTCTTCGCTTGGTCCAAGCGTCGGGATCGCCAATCGCCTGAACTTGGTAGCTAGGAACCACAGATATAGTAGTTAAAGTACTACACTGGCATATCACGTGACCTACAGCACTGACTTCATTGCTTGGGCGTCCCGTCGTTAGCATTGGAGGTCACGTGATCTGCCACTATATTACTTTTACTATGATATCTATGGTAGGAACTGGTTTCCTTACACAAGTTTAGGCGATCACTCGCTTCATCGCCAAAGTGGCCTGCTAAGGAAACTTCTCTGAAAAATCAATCGGTTTTTCCCGTGTACTCTTCATATCTGTGCCCCAACGCAATTTATTTTAAATACAACCAGTGTTTGATAAGGAGCAACCTGTGCTACTATCTATAAAAAAAAGAGCAAATGCACATTATCCCCTAACAATTTTGATAAAAGTATTCTTTATTGAAAAAGTGTTTATTTATCCAAAAACTCAGGAGATGCCTACTATAATTTAATTGAATATCGCGATTAAAGAATTAAAGCTAGTTTCGGATTCTGGAATATTTTTTAACGATTATAGCATCAACATGCACGCTTGCTCAAAGTTGCGCTATTATACAATCACGATCGCCAGTGATTTGCGATTCTTAAACTATCTGGAGGTCTGAAATTTTACAAATTATAATTGTTTTTTGACCACCTACCATTATTGATGCATTGATTTTGCGATTACAGGAAAAACTTTTGCCTCCTTACAGTTAATGCCAATAGATTTCTTTGTGATTTTTATGCAAATTATGAAAATTTTAACAGCGAAACACAAATTTGGTACTTTCTATTTTGTAATTTGCTTGCATGAATACTTTTTTCCTCATTACATTTTTACCCTTTTTTGCATACTTTTCTGTTAGACGTTAAGTACTGCTACTTTAATTTTTCGATTCTGAGGTAGTGATACAAAACTTCTAGATGAATTAGCATTGTAACAGCGCAGAAATCACTTTTAAGAAATGTAGAACACAATGTGTATTTTTGTATAGTTAAAATCCATTAAAATAATTATAGAATTGTATTAACTTTTAAATTTAAGTAAATTCTTATAATATTATAAGAATAATTTAAATTTTTTAATAACATTGCAATATTTAATTATAAGTTATTCTTATAATTGAAATTATAAATTGAACTTCTTACAAAAATTATATTTTACACACAAAAAAACTGAACAAACATATATTGAAAAACATTAATTTAATAAATGCAATGTACAAAGCAAACAATTAAAAACTGAAGATGATGATTACAACTAAAAAGGTGCCTTCAGGAAACCAATGGCATATTTTTTAAAATTCTATTTTCCGCGTTTGTACTGCCCTTTGCCACGGGCAGCCTTTCCTTTCTTAGCATTACTATTATCTTCAGCCTGCAAAAGAAAAATGAAGATTACTCAAAAGTCTTTCAATGATAAAGTTTAAAGAAACACTAATATTGGGCTATTCAAAAGGTTTGTATTAAAAAAATGGGTTTATATTAAGAATGCAAAAGTACATAAATACTATTTATTACTAAAATTTTATTACTAAAATTGGCTGATTGAATATTATAAACAGCCAGGAAGTTTGAGTTAAAATAATAATAGCATTTTAAAAGACTCACTTTTCTTTTTGTTGATGTGGAGTTAGCTTTTGGTAAAACAGTAAAGAAATTATCTAATCTTCCTTGAGTGCTTCCATGTCGTCCTTTCATCAGTTTTTTAACTCCATTTTTAACACGTTCTTCACTAAAAAGTAAAAACACTCATCATCCTATGCATAGATTTGAAGTTTTTTTAAAAAAAATATGCTGTTAGAAGAACGTAAAAACAAAACCATTTAAATAAAATATAAATTACTACCAAAAACAAAATTATTAAAATATTTAAAAGTTAATTGTTAATTTCTATAAAAGAAATGCGATTTTCAAGAGAAAATAGAAAAAAATACGAGTTCACAAAATTTAATAAATCTGCAAAATATATTTTTATAAAAATGGCAGGTAAAATAAGATATGTTTACAGTAACATTCTAAAGAAACTTTTAGAAAATTTAAGGCAGCTTTTTTTAGGTCACATCAAAAATGTATTAATGCTAATTAACATCATATAATTAACTCTTATTATCTCATTCATCAAGTTTCAAATAAAATTTACTATACTTATTTGATTTTTTTAATGGGGAAGTTGGGACCAATTTCAAACAAGTTATGAAAAAACTAATTTATTTAAATTAGATTTTTTTTTATCTTGCAATTGAGTTCTAGAAACAATTTTTAGGAGTAGGTATATATTTAAAGGGCTTTAATCAGCTCCTAAACATTATATAACTTTAGTTTTTTTAAAAAAAAATTTAAAGAATTTATTGATTGTAAAAATTATGTTTATAGCCTACCTAAATCCCTTACTGCCACATAAAAATTTAATGAGCCCTTCTTCATCTGGATCAGACCATTTAAGCTAAAAGAAATTGCAATGCACATTATTCAATGTGTGAGTTGTTTTAAAATTTAATAATTACAAAGACAGATTATTGTCATCAATGTCAGAGATTTCTGAACATTGAGAATCAATTTCTAAAAACCTGAAAAAAACTAAATAATGTAATCATATTATCTAAAAGTAAATTCACTTGGAGCAATAGTTTAATATCCTATGGGCCTCTTATGATTGGTAGTATCCAAAATAAGTACATATGGTTTTTTTTATTATCGCAAGTTTAGGCCTAAGTAGAAAAAAAATGCATAAAATAAAGTTGAACATAAACACAAAATATTTTAACATTCAAGTTATTCTTATCACAAGGTTGCGACTCAAAAGTATTTGAAAAAAATAAAACATTCTGATTGGTCAGACTTGGACTGAACCATAGCTACATAAGTATCGAGACGCTCTTCAAATCACAGAGCTAAAGAATTGTCAATCATTATGTGGCTTAAAGGATTTGAAGGGATCAGTGAATCATCATTGGACTGCATATTTTAAGTCAGGTGATGATGATGATCCTCTTATATACCTTGTCTAGCCAGTATACAAGCTTCGAAAGCATTTTCCTCTCCATCCCCACATGCGGTTTTCTTCAAAACGGCGCAAGCGTTTCCCCCCCCCCCCCCCCCCCACCCTACTTGGTTACTAACCGTTTTGATTTTTAACCTCAAACCCACTAGGTTTAGAAAAGCGATGTCCCCCCCATTTCCTAGAAAACCCATTAAAGGGATGAGGGAAGAAAGTCTTTTTGAACCTTTTCATTCTGGCTAGACATGGATAATGCTAGGAATTGCACTGGTCATTGGCCTATATTTCAAAACATCTCTTAGTGTCCATCTAATCTTAATTCCTCATCAAATTTTAATTAATTTTTAAACCCTATTATTAAAATTTATTATTTAAACTTATTGAGATTTCAGTTTGTTATCGGTTTCTTCGTTGCATTGAAATAGACAAGAAGGGGGGGGGGGGGAATTCGGTGTTGTTAATGTTGTGGAAAACTTGAGATCTTGGTATAAAAGCCAAACCCCAACCCACTTACCTTACCCCAAACTAAATAGTAGACATAATAAATTCAATTTAATTTTTGGAAATACAGTAAGCCACTTTTATTAAAAGGTTTCCTATATAGCTTTAATTTGTACCTCAACAGATTCAGAATCAGCGACTTCTGGCTGCTTGAATAGTTCTCGTGCCTCTTTAAACATCCAGTCTTCAGGAACTTTATATTTCTAAGAGAAAAATATATTGTATCAAAATTTAGGTAAATTAACTTGCATCATATTTTTTTTAAGACTAAAAAAATTACTGATAAGTTAATGACAAAATTAGAAAGTCTCGCCTTTTGTTTTTAAACTCAAATTCTTTTCTTGTAAATTTTGAGAAGTGCATTTTACAATCCACTGATAACAACCAATTTCAAGGAGAGATATTATGCTAATACAGCTTGTGTATTGCACTTTAATGCAGATTTTAAAGCATGCATCATTTTCAAATGTTTTTTTTTTTTTAGATATCTTTATTTCAAAACTATTGTTATCAGAATATATAAAACTTAAACTCAAGATAATAATTACCGATTTGTCAATCTTCTCTATGATTTTTTCAATAGACTTGTTGTTCTTAATATATTCAATAGCTTTCTTTGGACCAATACCCTTGATGCTTTCACAGTAATCACATCCAAGAAGAATACAAAGATCTATAAACTAATTTTAAAATAATTAGCAAGTGATATAGCTCTTTTATGCAAGAAAACGACACAACAAATATTTTTTATTGAAATATTATATAAATAAGACACATTAATCAAATAAGTAGAAAAATGTACTAACAGCATAATTTGAAAAATAAGGAAATGCCATCCAAAAAAAAGTTTTTGAGTCTTATTATATACAAATATTTTATGGTGTCACAGCAATTTTATGTTTTTCTTTATAGAACGAAATAGAAATGTTTGTATGTATTAAACTTGCAACAACTTGCTATAAGGCCATAATTTTCTTTGAAATAAAAATATCTTTAAATTAAATCTGTAAAGTTTGAACTTGCTGACATCGTTAGCAGAAACTGTTAACCAGATAAAATTTAATAATCTTTTAAACTTATTGTTAATAAGCATATATTAAAAAAAACATATTCATCTGATAACTATTGACTAACTTCTTCATGGCTCAGACCAAGCTCTTCAAGGACTCGGTTAAGATGAAATTCTTTGATGGGCATTTTCCTGAAGAAAAAAATCTATTAGGTGCTACAACGCAAATAATTACAAAGAGATCAATAAAAGTTTCTTTTTAGCAAGTTAACTAATAAATTTTACATCATAGTAAGTACATTTAAATTTGAATATTGAAAGTTATTTCCAATTTCAATTAAAGTAATTTTGGTGATAGTGGCAACCTAATAAATAACTTAAATGAATGTCAATTATGTACCAATTAAATATATAGATATAAGTTTAAATATAGTTTGGAAAAAAAGGACATATTGCCAAAGAAGTAGATAATAGGATTTCCTATAACTACTAAAGAGGTGTAATAATCCCTACTACTAAGTACTAACAGGTTTTGCAAAAGGATTGGCTAATAGACTTCTTAGAAGTTCCCCTAATATCATATTGATTGTGTATCTGTCTAAAAGTGCCCCTTTTATCATCCTCACTATTGTCGCATTTTTAAAACTGTAAAAAGAAAGTCTAAAAATGAAGTCATATCACCTTGCTTCACTAAATGTCATGTGCCTCAACAAGATATTGGAACCAAAGGTCAGACTGTCCATATCTTCTGTGGCAGTAGCATACACTTTGCCAGCTTTTACTAAAGAAGCACACTGGGCTTCAGCTTCACATGGGGCCTATGAATAAAATGTTTAAGGGGTCAGAGAATCCTTCGAAAAGGAGAAAACGTTATTTTTTGCTAATATTTCAAAAAATCATAACTATATGTAAAAAAGTTACAGCACTTTGATTTTAAGTATACATATTAAATACAATGTATATTTTCCATATAAAATAAAAAATGTATATATTTATCAATTATTTATTCTGATTTAGGGGGCCTTTTGATGCCTTAATTTTGATCGGCATTGAAATCGGCACCCTATTGCGCGCAACATTACAGGAAAAAAAATTAACCTAGAATGTTTGTTTTGCATTTTAAATAACTGTTATAGTTATGACAATAACATAGACTAGGATTTTTATAAAAAATTTTAAATTAAGAGTTCCAGAGAAAATTTAATACCAAAACCCAATTGACCACACACAAAAATTATGAAAAAAAATTATATTTAAAAAAATAATTTTTATATTTTAAAAATCCTAGAGTATGTTGTAGTAATAAGTACTTTTAACAATTCCTGAAAATTTCATTACTTTATATTACATACTTTTGAAGTTATCCTGCGCGCAATGTTGAAATTCATCATTTTGAGATACAAGCCGTCAAAGTAAAAACTTACGTTTTAACATTATTGTATACTTACATCAAGGAATACTAGAGAGTGCATAGTCCGGGTCCATAAACAGCTCCTTCTTTTTCTCTATTTCGCTCATTTGCGGCCAATGCTTTTTGCCTCTTGGCCCTTCGAGCCTCTAGTGAGCTTGCTTGGCAACGCTTCGAGGCGGTTTTCAACCGCTGCTTATCGGTGTGTTGAGCAGCAGAAAGAAAATGTGGCCCAACCAGGATATTCAAATTTTTCATGACTTTTAGACGACCTACTCTTCCTTCGTTGAAAGCTATCACTGCTTCGTTCACTGCTATTTCTGCAATTTTCTTGCCACACCCAGATATTTTGGGACACAATTTCCAAACGACAGAATTAAAAGACTCGTTCTTGTTTTGAGTTTTGCCTCCCAAACAACGTCTCAATAATTTAGGACACGTAAGGTTCTTGAATACAATTTTCACACAATCCATTACAGCTAGAGGCAGAGATCGTAAATGCTTAAAGCCTGCCACGGTGCCCAACGCAACAGCTCTTTGATAGGCACACCACGATTTTTCCCCTGTAGGGCAGAAATGGTGAGTTGGATTCCGGTCCGTAGCTCGCTTGTGGTGAAAAATGGCCCAAATAGCCATTCTCATGTCATTCAGTGCATCTTTATTGCCTCTAATTGCATTCCCATAGTACACGGTCAGCTGATTTATTTGCGCATCAGTCAAACGTCCTCGGCCGCCGAGAACTTTTCCATCAGAGAGCTTCTTTTTCGTCATCCTCTTCTTTAGATTTCTCAGTTGAGTGCCCATTCTCTTCTGTACGTGACCTACACATTCAATTTTCTTAACCTTTAGGTCATCTCCATAAGGATCAGCCTCAAGAATACTACCATATGTTGTGCTGTCCCCATCTCCTATGTATTCGGCATACACTACTTCTCGTTCTTTGATGGAGCGCTTGAATATGGAGATCATGCCGTCAACTTCCATCTTTCCGGAAGATCCCTCATGATTAGCTGTGCAATTGGCATTATGGTGACGCTTCCAGGCTAGGTAATCTGTGCCAGCTTTTACACCTCGCCATCCGTCACACCCTTTGCATGTTTTGGAAAGGACTTCCACGTCGATAACTTTTCCACTCTTGTCTCCAATGATGGTGCAAACGCCGATTTTTGAAGTATGTCCCCTCGTTTTCCAGGTTCCATCTCCACTTACAGTGATGTTTTTGCTCTTGGTTAATTCCATCTCTGCTAAAGCTGCCTGCTTCATGGAGTTGACAGCTACATCTTTTGACGCGGTCAGCAGCTGGTCCACAATAACATCGTACGACTTTCTTGACAAAGGTGGTGGTAAATCCATAGTCCCACAAAAGGAAACAAGCCCTTCATGCCCTTGACCAATGCACCGCATAGCATACGTTACTCGTTTATTAACTTCAGCAACATTTTTATTCTGTCCAAGCATTGCAGAACTTCTGAATGAGGCAATTTTGTTGCAGTTTTCACATACAAATTCAAATTTTGAAGAAAGGCCAACAACCAAAACTTCTTGCATTGACACATCACCTCCACATGCTTTACAAGATAAATTTATATTTATTTGTTCTTTTAACAAACCAATATCAAGCAAACGATAACCTTCAAAAGAAGGATCAACAAGTTCATCAACGTTCACATTTTTCTTCAGCTTTTTCTCGGAAGCACTGACAATTTTGTTTGAAGTATGACGATTACCATGAAATTTATTCTTCTTCGGCCTAGAACCAGACTTACGCTTCTTTGTAGGCGTATCCATTTTAAAATATTCGAGAAATAAAATAAAATATTCAAGAAATAAAAATGCTAGTCCAAAACTACATAAATTTTCAATTTGAGAAAGAATTGCTAACACACGTTTTAAAATGTTTAAAATAAACAGAATTCCAGCAAATATCAGAGTAGAGTTTAGTTGTTCATAACTTCTGGCTGCTAGAAGTAATAAATATATACGAAAACAGCAATAAATTACGTTTTAATTATCAAAACACAAAAACAGGATTCTAGCAGACGAAAAAACAAAACGAAACTAAAAGTGAGTTTTATTTAAACATTCATAACTTTCTTAATAAGTGGAATACATTAAAAGCGTTTGTTTTAAAAGAAAGATAAATATATGTATTCTATGATGACGTCATAAAAAAAAATTCGATTTTTTCAAGATTTAAAGGCTTCCCAGACCCCTTAAATAAATAGGCATCTAAGAAACCAAAATAATAAATAGAAAAAAAAATACTATAACAATAAAAACTCTAATAAACAGCCTGATTGTACTAATTGCATTGAAACTCTCTTTAAGGACGAGAACTTTTTATTTCAGGACAATCACAAAAAGTATCAGACACTATACACGTAGAATTTGTGGAGCTTTACAACAAAAATGTTTAGCAGTCACATTTTTTTAGTTCTGACAAACGCGTCACTAAAGCGAACCGCCCGAATTTTTTACACATTCTTTTCACTTCAGTTTGCAAACAAAAATAAGTCATTACGAAAAATAATTATATTCAAGAAAGTGACGTCATTACACTGATTAAACATTTCTATTTAAACTTTATATTTGAAGAGTATAATAATTATAAGAAAAAAGTCATAAGAGAAAAATGATTTTTGTTCTAATATGGAATTATTGCAATTTAATCAATAGGAGGATATTGGGCATAATAGAAGCATGACAGTGTTATGGATAGTTTAATAGAAACTATGAATAATCTAATAGAAACAATTTGACTCGTACTTCAACAAATGGGACTCCCATGAGTTTTAACAACTCTTTGCAATCATCATTATGCTGTTTTGTCACCTTGACCAAACGTCTACTAAATTTATTCACATCCTCAGCAACACCTAAAAAGCAAATATACTGTTCAGGATGTGGCAAAAAAGGCAAAATTATGGGTGCAAGGTGCAACTAAAGGCAAATCCATTACCTTCTTCCTCAGCCTTTTCCAAATTTTTTTGAGCTTCCTCTCTCCTTTCCTTACGCTTTTCAAGCTAGATTTAAAAAAGAGTTTATGATTTAAAAAAAACATGTAAAAAATATAAAAAGTCAGCATGATACAGTAAAACTTCTCGGGAGCGACCACCCTCCGTTCTGAGGAAAATCGGTCGCTGAGGGAGGGTGGTCTCTTTGAGAAGTTTCATCACTGAGCTGCTTAAATGTTTAAAAAAAAATTTTTAATAATATTTTAGTAGTAAAAATTAAGAAAAACATACAATTTTCATAATTTTATTAAGTTATTTTAATTATTTCCAAACACAGGGTGTTTTTTTTAACAATACCCATTTAAGTTACATTTTAAAATAAGAAATATTTTTTTGTTTAATTTTTTTTCTTGATTTTTTGGCAAAGTACCTCATATAATTTGTTTTTAAGTTTTGAAAAAGGACTATTTATTGAAACGTCTTTCGTGTTTCTTAAACCTCTTGCCATCAGCGTTTGCCCCTTGCTTGTGTGACAATGGTCAACCCTAGTGATTTGTTTTTCAAAGGGCGTGTCCAAGCGTTACTTTGGATAGGGATGTCGACGTACATAATGGATGGCCCTACCTTGCAATTGTTAACTTCAGTAAAGTGAAAGAAGCTTCCTATTGACAACTCAGACAATTCGTGGAAGGGTCTTTCGCAATGATCCTTTTAACAGCGAGGGGAGAGGGAGGGAAGGGCTGAATTTGTTCCAACTTTTCAGGCTGGTGTACACTACCGCGCGCTTATGTATATGAAAAAGGCAAACAATGACCAGGAGCGGCGGGAAAGCTAGAATTTTTGGAAAAGTGACCCCCGGATGAGACCTGTAATGTGGTCGTAACCAGAGGTTGGACTGGTCTGTCCGAGAGGTATTTTTAACGTTAAGCGTATAGGGGAAAAAATCGGTGCCTTGAAAATTCGGTGCAAATATCAAACTGAGACCAGCCATTATATTATGCTGTTCTTTTTTTATCCTTAATTGCTTCCTACCCTAGGTTTTCTGTTTCTGAAACTTGCAAATTCAAGGAGGCCTATGGGGAAAACCCTCAAACTCCTGGAAGGCCCTGGATGCAATCGGATATCCACACTTTTTTTTTAAAAAAATAATAATGCTTGTAACAGAATGAAAGGAGATTATTATATCTTAACAGGTTGCTGATAAGTGGAGAGGAGATTGATTGACATAAAATAGAAGTTCACATAAGAAGCAAATCCCCATTATTAAGGGTACAAAATTAGAACACAAAATAACAGTTTTGTGAATTATCAAGAAGATTACAAATATAAACATGCGATTTTATTGAATTGTTACAAAGAAACACATGCTGCAAAAACTATTATTTTAATACCCAAGTCTATTTTACGCTATAGCACTTGAAGAGAAAAAATAACCTTGTGCCACAAATTAATCTTTTATCCCTCAACTGTACAAAATAAGAATTAAAACAGCTATGTATATTACCTCAGATGACTTCATTTGAGGAGGTTTACCATCAAAAACATAAACAGGCTTGATTCCATTTTCAATCATTCGAATTGTACGATAAAAAAGTCCAACCAAGTGACTAGACAAATTAAAAAATGCAAATATGAACAATCGTGTTTGTATGCACCACACAATAACTTTAAAATTTTTGAGGCAAAATAGATGAATTTTAGATAATTATAATACCTTGTGGTTTCACCTTCACTATCAGTTAACATATTCGATTCTTGTCGCACCGCAATCAAGAATTGGTAGATACTCATGGAAGCATCTATAGCTATTTTTCGACCTAAAAAGATGAATATACAATAAAAACATAAGATTAAATAGACAAGAAAATTATATTGATACAATAAAATAAATTTTCTTTTGGTTATCGCTACAAATTTACACACCCCCTACTTCAAAAATACTTGTCATAGATTGCAAACTTCTACAAGATCAGTGGGTTGTAAAAATATGTAATTTATAATAAGAAATTTTGACAAAGAGAGCATGTAAATTTGTAATGATGACCAAAAGATCAGGCCATGCTTTCCCACTACTTACAACAGTTACAAGGACTTTTAGAAACTGGCTAGCCTCACAGACATATATTATCATATCAGTTAAATTTAATGTAAATTTTTTAAGTCCCAGAACAAACGAGCAAAACACTTTGAAACCATCTGAAAATCTCTAAAAAATTTGGATGGTTTTGCAATATAATGAGATTTCAATGCAATGGAAGTTTATTTAATTTACCAAATTTTACATGATTGAAATATAGAAAAATAGTAGTTTGGGAAAACTACCAACTTTATATAAACCTCCTCCTATAAATTTAACATTCAAAATTCAACAACAGCATTAATAGCAAATTGACCAAAAAGTATATTAATTAGTAAAAATTATATTGTACTAAAATTTTAATGTAGTTAAACACCAATTTTGAGACAGACAAAGAATAAATAGTAATATCATTTTAAAATGAGGTGTGATTTCTGCAAAATAAAGTGTTAGAGGAAAAAAAATACCAAAATAGTTTTTTATTTCATTTTCTTTGACAGCAGATGGTGCATTATCTGCAATTAGTTTTGCCAATCCGGTAATTCCCATGTTCAGTCTTGGCTTCAGTAAATTGAGAGAAAAAAGTTAAATTCGTCTTAGTATGAAATTTTTGAAAAAATAAACAAATAATCCCGCGAAATAACGTAAGTACGGTCAAAGTTAATAAGTTGGTTGGTTGGTTGGTAGACATATATTTTCAGGCTTGTGTGCTTGGTCGCAAGGACCCGCTTATAAACCATCGTCAAGTAGGAAAACACAAGACACACAGAAACACATATGACAGATGTTGCCATCTGTCGCCATCTCCACAATTTATACATGTCCCTGAAATTTTCTCCAGGGACCTAGTGCAGACTCATGCTTTAGACAAAAGTATGACATCTTTTATGATCTACGATTATTTACAGCGCCGGCGCAGTCAGTAAACGTACACACATACAGAACGTCACTTTCTGCTTAGCACCGCTAACATGTCTTGAGTAGCAACAAAACTACTGAATGAAAATAAACACTTTCTCGAGCCTCGATTTATAAATAAGTGTCACATGAGAACCGGGCACCGATAAGGAGTTTAAACACAAGCAATTACGCCTTGTGATTTCGAACATAAGTCAAGTTACGAGGTTGATATCTGAGCGGGCACCCAACTCAACCTTTAAAAAAGAAAAATTATTAAAAAATACAACGTATGTACAAATTTTGAAGGAAAAAAAATCCACCTAATATATTGAAAATTACCATTGGTTGATTTGTTTTCTGTGGAAAGTGTTGAAACAAGCCCATTTATTGAAAAATCTTACTGATTTCAGACAAAAATGGTTTTTATAAAGGAAACAACAGTTCATATATATTTTTTTATGTCCTGCAAAATGCGAGTTAGAGTATATATAGGCTTTAATTAAAAGATAAAACGGTTTTTTAGCGTCAAAATATCTGTGTGTTTTTTTATGTCAAGATGATTTTGAATATGATATGAGTGTAAAAACCAACTTTTCTTTTAAAAGCTGCTTAATAAATAAACAAAATTAAAAACTGAAAACGAATAAAAAGGAATCAAGTCATCACCTTGCACCTCTTGTTTTGCCCCATGAAGGAGAAGGAGAAAAGTGATGAGTGACATTACAAAACTTTGGAGTGTTTTCAACTGTTGAATATTATAATTTTAAATTTGTAACAGAATTTGGTAGAGGTGCGTTTTCTCTTCCCTCTAAAAAAAATAATAAAACTAAAAAAAGGCCCCACAACTGTTATCGATCCCGATCTGTTATCGATGTTTTGTTTGAATGATTAATTAAAGAAATTTATTTGATTTCTTAAGAGGGATAACTATTTTTATTAAAAAACATATATGAATAACGAATGGTAAAAAATTATTTATTTTAATTTATTTTACATAAACTGCCTTTAAAAAAACCCACGGAAAATCAAGGAATGGAGATTTACAGAAAAAAAAGTTTCACATGAAACTATATAGACGTAATAATTTAAGGGCTTAATTCATCAGCATCGCTTTAATTCTTTTAAGAACTAGTTGACCTCGTTCCAGATATATTCATCCTTCTTTTATAATGCATTCCCAGAAAACTATCGTTTTTATTTTGTTATTCTTCCGCAAACACAAACCGTCACTTTCCGTTTCAACGGTGTTTACGGAGCCCCCTGATGCAGGGCCTCACTTGACAAAACCTCATTTTTTCGAATAACCAGTTTGTTAGACCTATTAGACCTTGATCCTTTTTGACTGAGTTCCCCGTACATATTTCTTTTGGAGACAGTTTCTTTTAAAATTGAATATACGAGGCGAAGTTTATAAATAGGTGGCATTATAATTTAAAAATTTATTAACCAATTTAAGTAATGAAGCATCGCCCTTAACGCTAAGATAAATTAGCTCTATAATAACATATAGTTCAAATTAAATACGTACAGTTTTTTTGTAGTAACTGGGTACTTATCCGCTTGCACAGAAAAATCTCAAAGTAATAAAAAAAAGTAATAATAAGCAGTGTTGATTTTAAAATGTTCTTTATATACTTTTCTAAAACACTTATTTTTGTTGCAATTATATTTTAAAAACTAACAAAATTACAAACTTAAATTTTTATAAAAAATTTAAAACTTGGGATACACGTAACTCAGTTTCAATTTCCACCCAATATATCAATGCACTTTAAATGTAATTAAATGTACCTTAATTTAAACCCTACTTTCAATACCGTTCAAACTAAAAAAAACTTCTATGGCAGCAACCCTTTACCTATCGATACCTACAAAGTACACATGCTTGATTTTCTCGAAAACCTTATTATATGACTTCGGACATGCACGAGGAACTATAGTTTACCAAAATTGAAGTCTTTAACTCTTTTTGGTCTTCAGCAATACTTTTAAAACCAAAAACGTTCTATGGCACCTACCCTTTGGCAATGCTTTGGCAACGATTTTATCGAAAACCTTATTATGCGCGCATGATAGGTAGTGGGAACTTGTGTACAAAATGAAAATCCATTGCACTTTTAGTTCGAGCTGTAGAGTGGTTTCAAACAGACAAACCAATTTTCAAATCACTATTGTAGAATCATCACCCTCCAAAAGGAGTAGAAATACAAAATCTCTAATTTAAATTTTTTAGCCCAGAGGACATACATAAATCAACTCACTCAAAATTTTGACTTTTTTGACCCTCCCTCCCTCTATGTCACGCTGCGTCATGTTTGATCTAACCCCTCCCCCTAAAATGTAATCCCATTGCTGCACCCCCCTCCCCCACACACACACTTAAATTACAGTTAATTTTAATATATTTCCCTTTGTTTCTGAAATTTGAAAAAAAAATTCATCTTTTTATATTAAAAAAAATTAATTAGAAAGAAACAAATTTAAAATTTACCTTGGTTAAATAATTTATTAATAGGAATATACCAACCATTGTACATTTACATTTCCGCTGTCTAAGTTCAAACTAGCAATTCGCCAATGTCTTCTAAAAAAGGGGTTCTGAGAGTAATTAAAACTGTATATGGTAGATCTATCCAGAATGCGAGCCTCGAAAGCATTTTCCTCCCCCTTATCCACGCATGTGGTTTTCTTCGAAACGGCCGGCGGTGCCGTGAGAGCGTTTTTTCCTCACCCTACTTGGGTTTTAAACTGTTCGGATATTTAACCTCACAACCGAAACTCAAACGCGTTAGGTTTATAATTTTATATCCCCCCGTTTTCTAGAAAACCAAGTGAAGGGATGGGAAAGAAAGTCTTTTCGAGGCTCGCATATTAAATAGATAGACTATAGTTCTGGGCTGGGTCTTTTGGTATTCATCCAGGTAAGCTGCCATTTCTCTAATTGGTTAAGATAGTGTCGCAATTTTGCGTTTAACGAAGTACCGTTACGAAAAGGTCTTTAAAATATAGGAGACTAATAATGCCGACGTTGTTTCATATAATAATCTCCGCATCCTCTTTCTGAAATAAAATGTTACTTATATAAAAATATTTCAAATATTCTCAAAAACTCATTTTGTAAAAACGGTTTTCCTTACAAAATGGGAAATTTTTTAATCATTTTATGTCACGCAAGCGATTACCTATCCCTCCTCTATGTCACGATCCGTCACGTTGGCGCATACCCCTTCCTCCGTTCCTCCCCTCTGAGAATAACGTAATTTATGTACGTCCCCCATCACAATACTTTCATTACCTTACATTTCATTTTCCGGCTGACTAGTTCCAGCATCATCTTTTAATGCCATTAATTATCACTCGTTTGGATGCATTATTTTTTGCTAAGACCAAAAAGTACAAAAACCTGTGATTTTTTTTTGTCAGAATTTGAGCTAGCGTATCATGATGAGGGTCACACCTTAGGTAATTCCTTTTGCATTTGGGCAATACATATTAAATTATTTCTTTTTTTTGTAATAAATATAAAGATGTCACTCAGAAATTTTTTCTTACCGTCCCCTCCCCCCTCCCCTTTTTACTCTTAAAAATTATTATTAGTAACTAAAACTTCGACTTCTTTGTGAAGTTTCGAATTGCAGTCACAGTGACGCAGTTACGAAAATGAAAAGTCGATTGTAAACATCGAGCTTCTGTTCTGTGTGTCTTCTGTCTTAATATATGTATAATTTTAAATATGCTTTGTAGATAAGCATTTGCATTTCAACGTTTTCAAAATTAGTCATATCAATGTTTTCGACGTAGCAAAATGAATTTTTCTCAGAGAATATCAAGACTCCATTCTGGAAGTTCAATATTAAATATCTTATCAGATACTGCTTTGTATGGAGAACCATGTAGATCTTCTTTTCAGGTTAGACTTTTATTTTCAATATTATCAACCTCTAATTTATTGTTATTTATAATTGAAATCCTTTAATGAATTCAATTTGTCAATATGTGTTGAGAACCTTCAAAATTGGAGCTGAACATTGTACAATGAATACTAGAAAAGCTTAATTTTGTTGTCAACAATTCTATTTAAAAGTACTATATTTCTTAGTTAAACTAACTCTTTATTTTTTTGTGCCATTAGGCTTTATACTTCATGTAATTTTATTGAATTATATTTGTATTGACACTTATTATTTAGTTTTTAAATTCCATCTACTTGTCATTGTCTTAAAAACTTACCTCGTTAAAACAATAAGTTTATTGTTAAAATCAAAGCAATAATTTTCTATATTTTAATTATATTTATTAAATTGAATCTGTATTGAATCAGTATTATCTGTATTGAATCTGTATTGAACCTGACTTTAAAAAGTGCAATCAAATTATAATATTTTTTTTCCCAAAATGATATTTCTTATTTATTTCCTAAATTTAAGATAATTAACACATTTTATTAATAGTATTTTATTAGAGGCTTTTTCATTGACCTTGAAAAGTAGACAATCTTAAACAAGACATTTTTTTTATTTAATGTGAGTTGTCCAAATTCAGACAAAATGAATTAAACAAATGAGACAAATTAAAAAAGATCTTCTAGTTGTGTAGCTGCCAACTTTTGTAAAGAGTGGTCAAGTAACAAGATCATCTTTTATGTAAAAATCAACTTCGTTTTAACAATACACATGTAGCCAGCATGTCAGTTATAGCATTCTCCAAAATGGAACCACACTCTTCTGCATAGTTCTTTATTGTCAGGATTTTTTTTTGTCATGTATAATCCAATTAAAAGATCTCCAGTAATTGGGACAAAAAGATCAAAGGCTTTGTTCGTACTAGTATGACCCTTTAGCTTCTCTTTTTGGCTTTGCTAAAATAAGTCAATAAAATAAAATTCTTTTTACCTGTGTAATATTTGAGGATACGTCAAATTACAAAACATTAAATTTCATTAAATATTTTTTTACAGACTGCCCATTATGCTTTGAAGAGCATAGATTTTTATGATGTGACCTCGTTGAATTCTTTGTTTTGTGTGGTTAAAAAACTAGAAGAAACTTTAGCCCTTTGGAAACCATACAAACCAGATGTGATTCAAGTTTTAGCAGTAAGTTTTTTACTTTATAGAATGCTAGCTTTCTGTAATAAATTTTATTTTCTTCAATAATATTTCAATATTTATATTTTTGAAGGCTACTTAAATGCAAATAAAAAAAAAATTATAATTTAAAAAAAAAGGTTACTATGCGTATGCATGCTCAATTATGATTTTTATTACAATTATTAGCAATTAGTGTCCCTTCAAATTCCAGCTACATTTATTTTTTCTGTAGGATCTTAATGTCGAAGTTCAAGAAATTGCCAAGCGGGATTTTGAGCATGAAAAGAACTGTCGTGATGCAGAGGCAGCAAAGTGGACAAGGGATTTGATATTGCAGCATGCTGTTGAGGTACTATTTCCTCAAACTTAAAAAAAAAAGAAATAGTTAAACCTTGCTTTTCATGTAATGTCATGTCAGTTTAATGTATTTCCTTTCAATGAGAATTAATTATATTAGTTCATATTTTAATTATTCAAAACAACCATGTACTAATTGGTTCTGGCCTTGGATGAATTTATTATGGTGGTTACGTATGTGAATGGGGTAACAGGTTTAGGTTATGAATCCACTTTGACTTTCACATGCTTTGTGATTGATAAGAATCATAAGATAACCAAGTTGTTTTAAGCACAATCAGTTTTCAGCTAGGGGTCCATTACCAAGCTAGCTATTTGGCCTGAACAAACATTTGTATTGATTGGCACCTCCAATCCGAAGACTGTGCACTTCCTGACTTTGACTAAATTAGTTTTAATACTGCATTGAAAACATATCTAGTTTATACAAGAATTACTGTTAACAGGGTTTTCCTACATTTCTGTATTTTATTGCAAAGAATAGTAATTTACAGAACGTCCTTTGTGATACAAGTTGGATAAATGCCCAGTTGTAGGGTATTTATGAATGAATATTTACACTTTCTCTCGGTAAATATCCAAAATTAGAGCATTTATTACTTTAAATTATTTCTATGCATGAAATATTGTTTTAAATTTTAATTATGTTATAAACCTACAACACAATCGGTAACCCATGTATTAGTCGAGGTTGTAAATAAGGGCAGAGCCTTCTGTTCTGAAGGAAATAAGAAGAAACCAGTTCAACCGTAAATTTTATTATTTTGCAATCAAAATTCCAACCCCAATGATAATAAAACAGGTTTCGGCTCTGAGTGTCCTTGACATTGCTGATCCTGAATGAAGAAGTTAGTAGATGCTATGCTCTGTTCAGTGAAGTTTGAAGACCACACAACAGCACTGTTCCAAGGTCAAAGACTAGCAATGTTTTCTTTACATCTTGAAGACTGGTTAACTGAACTGCCCTTTACCAGAATTATACTGTGCAAAATATGCACCACGCTAAAAACAATTAAGCATTTTTATTTTGATGGATACTGTGTGAACATTTATCTTATTTCCCCGTAAGGAATTATCCACTTTTGTGTTATTATTTTTAATCTAAAATATCTTAAGAAATATCTTAAAGAAAAAAACCTTAAGTTTGATTGACATTTAATTTTAGTTTAAGAATAGGGGAATTTCAATTTTTTGTGTGTAGATATGTGATTTTTTGTGTATAAGTCGACTTCAATGTTTAAGGCACTAAATTTGTCCAACATTTCTTGGCTTATACACGAGTATATACAGTATGCAAATTCATTTAATGCCATTTATGAATTTTGTCCTACAGAATAAATTCACTGCATCATGTAATTGTATTAAATATTTATTAATGGTTTAGTTTGGAAGAATAAAAGTATCAGTTAGAATAAAGATGAGCTGCAGTTGACTGAAACTGAAACTTAAGCATTGTAATAAGTTCCAAGTTCAATTCTTTAGTTACACCATTACTTGTTATAAATTTATTTAATTAATAGTTTTCTTTAAAAAAATCTCTTCTAGGTGTTGCAACGATTCATTTCTTCATACACATTACTACCATTAAAGGCTGCAAAAAATCATGGTAACTAAATTTCTACTTAATTGTATAGTTAAAATAATAATTATGTCTCTTGCTCCTTATTTTAACAAAATATTTTTTTTTTGAAGTATTATATTTCTTAAAAGTTTTACAAAAACTTAAAATATCATGTTTAATCTAGTTTTTGTTTTATTGTTAAAAATATCATACTTTTAATTTTTATGTATTTTTAGAAAAAGGTGATATTTTGAAATTAAAAGGCATTGCAATAGAAATTCTTCAAATTATCTGTGCAGAGGTAGGTCCATTTTTAAATGTAAAATTTTAAGTTATTGTACAAATTAATTACTAGTTACAATTGCAATCTTCTAGCACAAGAATCTTCTATTTTTGTTCAGCTTAAAGTGATTAGCATTAAAAGTAACTAACTAAACTAAAGTAACTAACTTTTGTTATCCATTTGTTACGTATTTTATTAATTACATTTAAAAGAGTTTCAAATATTTTTTTTAAAAACATTAATTGCTTAATAAAGTTTTTTTAAATAAACTTGGATCTTTGATATTTGAAACTGAATATCAAAGATCCAAGTCATTTCTCAACCATTTTAAGTCGCTCGATTTTTTTTTCTCAAAGCAGGAACTAAGTTCTTTTTATTTTTGCTTTCAAAGCTTTAATGTACATTATTTCTTTTAGTTTGAAAATGTAGCAACCCAGTGTTCCCAAAATGAAAGTTTTCTGCATTGTCTCTTCTCGTACATGCAATATGATCAGACCTGCTTTCCAGCATGCAGATTGTTGGAATGCCTAACACTTTCAAGGAAAATTGCTTTTGACTTATCAAAAATAAGTAAGTAAATGTATTAGTTTTTATATTTGGATTGTTAAACAAGTTGTTTTGCATAGTAACCGTCACCTAGGATAAGTTTTATCCTCTCCTGCCCATGGGTTAACGAGTCTCATTTTCTTTCATTAAGAAATCCAGAAAGGTTTTTCAAATATTCGAAGTACAGCTATTTAATGTTGAAATTCACAATTTCAAATGAACTTTAATTAGGAATTTTACTAATAAAAATAATAATGTTGTACACTTTTTATGTGCTACCTTGTTCATTAACAAACATTTTATATTATTTTATTAATATTTGCACCAAAATTAATTTTGAAACCTAAAAAATTAAAAAATTACCGTTGTCACAGTTTACAGTATCAATCTTGAAAGCAAAAATATAAAAGTCTATGTACAATTGTTTATCAAGTTTATGGTAGTTTATTCAAATTATTTTTTTTATATGATTTTCCAAAATAAATTAACAATTCCTCACATTGAGTGAGCCTTAAATTGTATTTGAAATAATGTGTTGCACAGTGCACATTATATATAATTTTGTTATAATTGATACTTTATGAAAATATTATTTTGTTAAATGATTTGAATTGACAATTATTTGATTTTTTAGGCAACTTAAAGGAAATCATAACAGGATTCAGTGACATCCATTTAGGAAATTTCTGCAAAATCCTTGCAATAACACTTTCTGAACTGGATATGTACGAAAACAAAACATCTTGTAAGTTCTCAAACTAAAGAAAATTTCTTGTTAACTTAATAAAAATTAAATTTTTACACTGATTTTTTTTCTTTAGTGTATGCTCAGACAAAGCAAAAGAAAAATCAGAACTTTTATGTAAGAGATGTAAACCAAGGTAAGTTATAATATTGTCTTGAATTACTTTACTTACATTATTTTTTTTTAGTTAATTTTTTTCCCTTTATTATTATGCATTCCTTATTACCTTCCTTTTTTATTATATTTCTTCCTTAAAAGTTAATGAAAATGTTTTAAAAATTAAATTTTACTTATTTTAAGACGACTTTTATTTAAGTTGACATTAAAAACACCTTCAATTATTCATTTATTAAAAAAAAGTTTCCAACAACAACAAGTTACATGAGCAACTTTTAGTTTTTTAACTCAATTTTAGATTACTCTGTACTTTATACTGTCACATAGATTGTGCTGATTATAAAAATAACCACAAAGCATATGTAATCTCTAACAGAGCAGTAGAAGCTTTACTAAATACCTTACTTTTTATAATTAGTTATGTTTTTTTTTTAAACTTTTCTCAGTTTTATCAAATATTTCCAAAGTAATATAGTTGTAAAATACAGAATTGTAGATAGTCAATTAGATTAGAAGTATTTCTACTCATTCGATGGGGGGGGGGGGCGGAGTTAAAGAATACTTGTACCTTTGTAATCTTTATGTATTTGATATTTACCTGTATAATTGTTAAAGAACCACTAAAGGCCCCAGTGTGATACTTTGAATTAATTTTGTTATCAAAAACCTTGAAATTGTAAAAAAAAATCTTAAATGGTTAGACTCAAAATCAGTGTTTCATATTTTAATATTATGGGAAAATTCTCTCAACTTAAAAAGTTTTTATGCTATAATATAGTGTGTAAACTAAGGTGCATTCGAACTTTATGTTTTTGTTTAATTTTATAATGTTAATTTGTATTTCTTATA
Organism: Hylyphantes graminicola; assembly: GCA_023701765.1. NCBI lineage: Eukaryota > Metazoa > Arthropoda > Arachnida > Araneae > Linyphiidae > Hylyphantes > Hylyphantes graminicola. Next base: position 43,471,542 of record CM043115.1, on the reverse strand, counting down.
AATTTTTCAGATGTGATTTTAAGAATTCCAAATATTTTGTCAAGACTTGTAGATATTGCCTGTGCTAAACCTTGTAAGTACTGTTAAAAATTTATAAATTAAAAGTATTGTTAATTTTAAAAAGAGTTATAAAGTTAAACAATGCAACAAACATGTTTGTTTGGAATGTACAAACATGTATGTTAGACATGTTAATAACTATACTATTGTGCACTAACAACTCTTAAACTCTATCAAAACTCTGTTCCATGCTAATCAACTATCTCTAAAATAACTGTTTAATATTAGTTTCATTTTGATTTATTGAAGGTTTGAAAGAGTAAATATGAATAGCTTACTGAATAATCTAATTTTTCACTTATCTGTCTAAACTTTTTTTCCCTACACAAAATTACTATCGTTTCAAACTGGAAATCAGTTTCAGAAAAATGTTCTCTTTAGTTTACCTTTCTATAACTCTTTTTCTAAGTATTCCTTTGGTTCCGTCTGGGTACAATACACCAAAAAATTATCCAAAAATATAATTAATTTAATGATAATAAAATAATATATTTAAGGAACTGATTAAACAATTAAAATTATTATATTAAAATACAACAAAAACGATCTTTAAATATTTTTTTTACTAGGGTTAAACTTTTTATTACTCTATTCTAGATGTCCCTTGGTTTCCATCTGGTTACCTAGAAACTGAACAATGGATGAGGTGGATCGAAGATCAAGAATCAGATGTGATGATGGAAACTGAAAGTGATTCCGATTTATTCCTTGGAGGTTGGTAGAGTTTGTCAAAATATATCAATGATAGATTTTTTTTTGGAATTTGATAGGGTCTGGGGAGCTCAGTCACTTAAGTCTGCCTTGCATACAGAAGGTCCCAGGTTCAAGTCTGGGCATCGCCAAAATAACTGCTTACCTGTAAACAACAGCCCATACAGCCGAAAAATGTGCGATAAATAGTACCCTGTGTAGAGGGAGTGCACATTAAACATGCTCCAAAGTCCTAACGTAGTGTTTGATGTTGTCCTTAACGGTAGTGTTGAGCGCCTACTCGGGTGTGAAGTTCATTTTTTAATCATAAATGGCTAGTTGCATTCCATTAAAATTATTAATTGCAAGGTTAATAAACATACATTTTAAAGCTATAAAGCCTTTTAATTCATTTTTTTTTTGTATATATTTTTTGATTCTTGTAGATTATTTTATATTTCACTTTCTAGCCTTTTGTAAAATAGGTTTTTACCCTTCATGAACTAATGAAAACCAGGCTTGTCCAATTTGGATTCAACCACTTTTTATTTTGAAACACCTACTCACTGAGAGGTGTAAATATATATTTACTTGATATCTTATATGTTTCAGCCCAATTTGAGTTAGTTTTGTTTACCACTCCTTTTAGTTCAGATAAAAAATATATATTTTAAATATTAATATAATATTATGTATCAATTAACCTGTCCCAGTTTACACCACTCTCATAATAATAAAATGTTGGTTTTGCTTACATGTACCATATTACCATACATTTTGTGATGCATACATATTTTTATTGTGCTTTTTGTCTATCCCGAAATATGAAACATTCAATTATTGTAATCTATCTATGTAGTGATCATATATTTGTGTTTATAGGAGTTAAGCTGTTATCCGAGTTTCATCCTGGGTTGTCGAAAAATGCCATCCGAATGACCCTGGAGTTGACATTCCGAGCAGATGCAGTCTGTGTAATTGGACTTCTTCTAGTTGGCAGACACAGAAAAGAAGTAAGCATTAAATAGTTTTACTTCCATTTTAAGTGTAAAAAAATATTGGAAAAATTCTGTTTATACTAAGGGTGTGTACCAACTACATGACTTTCAATTACTGCTGAATAAATCAGTACACACATTCAGAGGTGCACTAAAAAGTAATAGCAGCAAAATGTTAAAAGGTAATTCCACACAAATTTTAAAACAAAAAAGAATCTATGGGAGCTACCCCTATAACAACTTTCTTGAAAAATTCATTTTGATGTGCTACAGGTACTGGCAACCACCTATTATTTATCTGCCAAATTTGAATTATATAGCTCTTTTAGTTTGATAATAGATAAACCAGAATTATATAGCTCTTTTAGTTTGATAATAGATAAACCAATGTTCGAAAAAAGACTTTTTCAGAATTGACACCCTTCGAAATGTGTAGAAAACACAAAGTATACATTTTGGATTTTCCACTTGTTGAGAAATACTTCATTATCTTATACAGTAAACTCCCGATTATCCGCGGTGTATTATCCATCAGCAAAGAATTTGCTTATCAAGAGCTTACTGTTTTTTGAAGATAATCAAGAGCTTACTCTATTTCATGGTAGATAATTGAAAGTAAAAAGTTAGATATAGTTCTCATAATTTATTAAAATATTGTATATATTCATTTAAATTTTATCTACTTAGGTCCAAAAGGAATTGGCAGAACTAAGGCTCGTACCACAGCTATCTGATTTATTCGACCACTTTATATGGCGAACAAATTTGTAAGTGAAATTTTTATGTAGGTTCTGATTGTTACTTCATGTCAATGTAAAGAGATCTGTAATTATACAATGAAAGTGTAAGATTGTTTATTGTATAATATTTTGGATTTTTGTGATACTGACAGTTGTTATGTAAAATATTGTTTTCCTTCTACATCAAAACAGTATTATAAAAAAATTACCTTCATACACTATAAATGTGTGTACAAATAAAGTACTTAATGTTATTTTTGTATTAAAGCATATTTACCAACAATATGTTATCTTTATTTTAGTCGGAGAGATTTTTCTAGACTTCCAGGACATAACAACTCCTGTGAATGCAGCCCTGTAAGTTTTTTTTAAAAAAATAATTAAGTTAAGCATTGAAATGCAGAGATTTTTAAAAACTTTTTGTTAAAGCATTAGTAACTAATAATTTAGCAACTTAATGAATATTAAATATGATGTTAAATGTGTTTTTTTGCCAAAGGGATATTAGAACATTTTAAAATGAATTTAATATTAAGTTTAATATTTTTATTTTCCTTTCTAGTACATTTACTTCTAATTTTTTTATGTTGATTCTGGGTACATAGTTGTGCAAAGTTTATTTCTTTAGGGTTTCTAGATTCATTTATCAATTGTTTGTGCACTCAATTTTAGGAAGTTGCACTAAAAATTCAAGTTCTGAGGCTAATCCACAGCTTTTGTGATCATTCTGAGTAAGTATTCTTTACAAGTTTATTTTACCTGAAAATATTATTTGATTTTGAGATAGTTTTAAATAACCATACTGTTAATTAAAAAATAAATTGTTTCAATATATTTAGAACTCATTTAATTTTTTTTGTAACATTCAACAATTTCAAATGAGGTAATTTAGGAATTTCGACATTCTTCAATAGCCAAATTATGTGCATTATAAGCCCAAGATACATACTTCAATATCCACAAAGAGCTTAGATTCATTTTAATCTAAGCGTCAAAATTGATAGCAAGAGTGGCCTAGATAGTAACACACAAAAAAAGACTCTAGGTTCTGGGAAATATGAGTGCTAAAGGCTTGATCCGCCAAAATAAAGCCGTCTGGTTTAGAAAAAGACGATGCACTTTGTAAATTTTTTTATTTCTTGTCATTATGTATTTTATCTTAATTAATAAATTTTTTTAGTTATAAACATGTTATGTTGTCTTGGAGTGAATACAGTGAAATTCAAGCAATGGAAGGTAAGAATAACCGAATGAAATTAGAAATTTTAGTTAAGAAAATAATATGTTAAGTACTTAAAGCACTTAAGATTTTAATTGCGAAAGTATTCCAACCTAATATAAAGAGAAATACTTTGTTTGTTATAGTAATTTATATGTGTAACATTAGCCTTGTATGTACTTGAATATTATTTAACGATCAAGTTTTCATTTTATATTCTGTTGCTATTTTCACTCAGTTTACACACATTACTTGTTAGTATTGTTTATCTTTATTTAACATACACTGCCATACAGGTAAAATCGGAAACACATGACAGGATTTGCGCAACGGACAGGAAAACATGCACACAATTATTGATTATCAATTAATATTTTAATTCGATTCAATCATAATATTTTTTATGCACCTGATGTTAAATTTCTGGTTTTTCTTTTTTTGCAGAAACTTCTGAAGTACCCTCTTGGTAAGAATTTATATGGTCTGATTTTGTATTGTGTTGTTCATATTTTATTTTTTCAATGTACTTAAATGTTTGGATCTATTCCATATTTGTATTTATGTATAAGAGCTTACCTTTTCTCTGTGTACTTTCTATTACAGATCAATTATAAGTTCAGTTGAAATATTAAATATATATTACCCAGAAAAACTGCTCCTATATAGTTTGTAACTTTATTTTGTAGGCTGAATAAATCTCCAATGTGCGTAGGCATAAGAGGACTTCTGAGTAAAATTGTAGAAATTATAAAAAAAGAAACTGGCGCTTCTACTTTCAGGTAAGTTTAAATACTTACAAAAAAACCACACACTGATAATTATACCTTTTACACAGTAGTCCAAAGTAGGCTGATAGGTATTAAAAAAATTTCAAAACTAATTATAACCCTACAATTATATGTTTTTAGCATAGTAAATGTTATTTAATAATATACTAATAAACAACTTTCTTTAATTTGATATTGACTTGTGCTTGTTTGTATTGTATTGACTTAGTGCTGGTTTGTTTAACGTTTATGAAGAATTTACTATTTTTATTTATCAAATTTAACGCATAATTTTTTTTTTAAAGATTTTGGCTTTCTAGAGCTATTGAAAGCTATCTGCGTGGCAGCTGTTCAAGTGCAGATCAAGATTTCCTGCTCCGTAGAGATTTGTTGAAGGTATTACTTTTCATTCATGTATCATATAAAAATAAAACTTTAAAAATGAATCTATGTATATATATATATATATTCCAGAACTCTATCGTCTTCTGTTGTGCTTAAAGATAATACTTTATTTTTCAATGTCATTTTCTATTGCTCGAATTTAATAAAAATATGCTGTGAAAAATTTCAAATAAAATAGTTTTTCTAGTATTGATTTCATTAGACATTCTGTATCTTGGAAAATTATTAGCCCCGGATTTTTCCGTCACTATCTTGATGTTAAACAATTTTAACCCATTACATTGAAGAACTAGATTTTTTTCGACCTAGTGTAAGCTCTCCAAATTTTAAGACTAAAATTCTGAAATCTGCCATATAGGTTCCCTCAAGTTGGGACGATTTTTTAAAACTTTTCTGTGCATACAATTTATTCTTTTTTTAGCATGTTGTACAGAATCTTCTCACAAGCAACATCAGACACAAAGAGGTTCTTCAAAGCAGTTTCGACCTCTTAGGAGAATTAGTGAAGTTCAATGTCAAGGCGTTTATGGATCTGAATACCCATGTAGTTACCACAGCGAGGGTAAAAGTTATTCGTTTATAACTTTTCTGTTTTTTTTTTAATACTTATAACTTATATTTTTTTGGGATTTTTTAATATAACTATAATTTACATGATATATACTAATCGATCGGTCGAATGGCAAAATCACAAATGTGCCAAAACACACCAATATAAAACTGCATGCTGTTAGCCCTTCGTTTAAAAAAAATGCTAGAATTTGCATATATTTGTGAGTTCGCCATTTGACCAACAATGTAAAGCAAAGGGAAAAGCTTAGTTTTTTTATTATGGAATACTTCCAACATTTGATATCGGCTATTTTTTTCTTTTGTATAAATTAATAAAATGCTTGTCAGAAATGTTATGAGGCATCTAATTTAAGTTATGTTTTAATATTTAATTTCTTTGTGTACTTATCAAAATAAATTTTAGTTTGTAGTTTCCCTTGCTTTTAACACACATCCCAAGTTTACTTTGTAAAAACGTCTCAACTGGGTCTACTTTTAAAACTAACTTCAAGTTTTATTTAAATGTCTCATTTCTTAATAAAAGTTGTTTTCACACAGCAGAGAAAGCTCCTTTCCCTGATGAACTCCAGCCTTGTTGATTCCAACATGTTCATCCGAAGTCTGATTCTATCTTATGAGCTTTTTGCGACTTCTGGTGATGAGGATACAAAAGGTATAATTTTTTTTATGTGTACTTAATTTTAGTGTATAAATCTAAATATTTTTTATTGTGTATTGCTTTTTATATTTTGGTGCAATCTATTTCTTTACAAATATATATATTTTAATTACTTTTTTCTCTTTAAAATAGCATTCTAAACTCCACTTAAAAGTTCAAAGGGGAACAAAAATTATTATTACGTTGTAATTTTGATTGTTGTAATTTTTTTTGTAACCCTTTCAGTCCCAAAGACAATTTGGCATCATTTTAGAAATTTTTTTCTGATCGTCTATAGCCTTTTATGATGTAAAAAAGCACATCATTTGATTCTTCAAACTTTTTTCTATTCGAAAATATTTTTTACTAATCCCAATGGATGTCAACCCTAATTTTTTTAAAAATTATGATCAGAAACATGATGATACCAAATGGCATCACTGGGACTGAAAGGGTTAATATTTTTCTGCTGACATAGATGCCTCTCTTCTCTTAAATCAGTGTATGTCATTAAAAAATAATGAAATTTTTCAGTTTTTGCTGAAGAATGTTGCTATGTGTTAGTCTATGTTGGAAGCCTAAAAACTAGAGTGAAATATTTGCAACGATTACTTAATCTCATCAACATTCATAACTTAACACAGGTAAGAACAAATATTTTACCCTGAGTTTTTGAAATACTTGGACTATACATAAACATATTATTTTACTAGGGGATAAAAAGTGCAAGTACTTAATAGGAAGTCCTTTTCGAAAATTCGTTGAAAATACTTTTCAAAAATATGTTATTCAAAAAGTGAAAAATAATGTACATATGTCAATGTTGAATAGTCCTCCTGGTAATAAACTTATGAATTTTTCATTGCTGAGTTGAAATATTGTGTTAAAACACTGAACTGGGGTAATTATTTTTTTAGGATTAATGAACTTAAATTTTAGATACGAATATACACTCTATGAATGTAAAATTAAAATGTTTTCTACAGTATTGGTTCAATCCTACATCATTAACTTGTTACTTATTACTCAATTATGTTATATATATTATGGAACTAAAACAAAATGACATGTTTTTCTTTTAAAATAATAACATTAGTATTTTAAAAATGCTTTGACTTTAATAATTACTTTCACAAGTAAAGTTTATAAATTATCCTCTGTTTTGTATAACGAAATTTTTTTCAACACAGTATTGATAATATTTGATTAAAAATAATTTGCTTCGACAGGAAAATGTCAGCTGTTTGAATACAGCCTTAGTCATCCTGATGTTTGGTCTTAAAAAAGGGGAGTTACCCAAGTACCTAGCAGCTCTGGCATCCAATGTGGAAGGCTGTTCAGTGGCTACAAATAGCTCTGGCACTCATCTGGACAATTTGCGTAACCTGTTGCTGTTTTGGCAAGATCACTACCTGCAAAAAGATAAAGACTGTACCATTCTTGAAAAGGTAAGTGCCATGTATTGATGTAAACTGGGACTTGGGATTTTGAAAATAATTATGTTAGCATATCAATATTTTCCTCTTTTAATGGTCCATGTATGTAAGATTTATGTATACAGTAGACACTCTCTTGGGTTACCTAAATGGGGTAGAGGGCAAGCTGGTCAAGCATATGTCTGGTTATAGGGGAGAAATGAAATTAAGGTTTAAATATACTATAAACTCCCGATTATCCGCTTAATTGGGTGGCACAACATATGCATTTAAGTGAATCCACGTATAATCCGCAAAAAGTAAACTAAATACCCGCAAAATTGCTTCTGGGTTTTATAAAAGTAGAGTAATAGTAGTATTGTAAGAGAAATCCGCACGAATCACGCAAAGCAGTTTGCAAAATTGCGGACAGTTCATTTTACAAGAGACTCTTTTTGATGAATAGTACCTGATGTGCACCTAGCAGAAGATAATTTGACACACACCAGGCTTCCTATCGTCATTCTTATTTAAATGCATTTGTTGGTTTTATAATGTATACACCGTTCTTGTAAGGAATTCGTTGTTCTTGGAATGCATTCTTCCAAGTATTAATATAGATAAATTTTATTTTTCTTCCTTTTGTTACATTATTTTTGCAGGGGAAAAACAGGGGGGATCGTGGCCCGCAGATAATCGGGAGTTTACTGTAGGTTTATAAAATTCATGATAATTTTCCTATTAAATACACAATTATTAAAGTAATTTGGATTCAAGTATTACATGAGACTAAAATTAAAAACACTACTATTAACAAAAATATATACACACTATTAAAACTATTAAAAACATATAAAAACCTATATACACTATTAAAACTATTAAAAACATATAAAAACCTATACACATACTATTAAAAAAAACAATTTTTTTCTCAAAGTTTAGAAGATCAGAAACTTGCCACAGTTTACCCATTTCTTTTGATAGCATCATAGGCGTAGGAAATCAAGAACCAACCAAGTCTTTTTTTAGTTAATTTTTACATTTTGAAGATTAAAAAAATCATTGGGTTAAATGAAGATTTATTAAATGGAGTCCAGTTAACCCTTTCAGTCCCAATGACAATTTGGCATCATTTTAGATTTTTTTTTCTGATTGTCTATAGCCAATTATGATATCAAAAAGCACATAATTCGATTCTTCAAACTTTTTTCGATTAGGAAATATGTTTTATTAATCCCAATAGATGTCAGCCCTATTGTTTATTATGATCAGAAAACGTGATGATGCCGAATGGCATCACTGGGACTGAAAGGGTTAAGAAAAAGTCTATTGTACTTAAAAAAATAGTTTTCACTTTTTTATCATGTTCAATGAACTCTTCCCCCCCCCCCTCCCCACTTCTACCCCATTGATTATTTACATTAATTTTAGAGCTCAAGAATATGCTTTCAAGAATGGAGGGACACAGTTTCTCTTCTCACATCTGATGACAAAAATAATTCCTGTGCCATTGCATTTTACACAGTGCCAGCATTCTCATCACGAGCATCCTGATGTCATTAAAACTTCATATGCTAAGTTATTATTTATGTACTTTTGTTGTATATTCATGTAAATGTTATTTTGGTGGTGTATTTATTTGTATAGTTAAGAGTAAGAAATTTGTTTTTAAAATTATCTTCACATGAAATAGATCATTGAGTTGAAAATTATTTGTATGAACAAAAATAGGATTGTGGAGCTTGATAAACAAAGCAGACTTGTCTAAATTTAACTAAACCTTTTTTTTTTGTTCCAATGTTCACCTAAATTTATTGCTACTGTCATGTGTGAGTGTTTAAAACAAAGTGATTATTCAGCTGTGGACATGCTTAGTTTTGTTCTTTATTTTTAAAAATTATGTGCTATCCAGTTTCAATATTCAAACTTTCCAGAAGTCAAAGCTTTGTTTTTAATTATATAAAGTATAGACCACTAAACTAATAATAGATTGCAGTTTGGCGCTTTAAAAAAAAATGCTACCTTGCATTATAAATTATTATTTTTTTAATAATTATTGTTATAATTATTTTCTACGCTGAGGTGGTTTTATAATCAAACTTAATTTAAGTAAAATTTTATGCATTTCATTTTGCACATAGCAAAGAACAAGTTAATGTCTATTAAGTTTTTTATTGTAAAAGTAAGCAATTTATCTTAAAGCCATGCTTATAAGAAAATGATGTGAAATTTTAAAAATTGTTTATACATAACTTGTCTCCAATTTCATTACAAGAAATATCACCTACAAACTAATAAACATTTATAATTTATGAAATTTTAAGTAACTTAAAATAACTAGATTTAAAATTCTTTTTGATATTAAATAAAAACATAATTTTATGAGTTTTAAAATCAGTTCGTAGTTTACATTTATTTTATATTAGTAGGTATTTCACTGCATAAATTGATTGAATAAGGACTTGTGAATTCAAATGTGCTCAAAGTAATGTAAATGAAAACTTGCTCTTGTATATTTCATATCTACTATTTAGATTTAGACAAACCGTACAAAATGAATTCATAAACGGCCAAGATCACACAATATTTTAAAGTTTTAAATTTAAATGTTGGAAAAGAAATCACATTTTCATTTAATGTACAAACCTTTAATTTCGCCAAAATACAGCCGAACTGAATGACACTTAACTTACAATTGTGCCGTGTTTTTGTGCAATCTTGGATAGTACAAAATATATACTTATTGTATTTCAGTGATACATATTTTGATATATATGGATTTCAAACAGCTTTAGCATCAATTACTAAGTATTTTCTCATGTGTTTTCCTATAAGTTTATCATCAGTAGGGGAGAGTGTTGTACCTTGGGACGCTTGTACCTTGGGACACTGATAATTTCTAAGAATCTATTGGCAATATTCATACATTGTTTATTTCTAATAGTAGCCTTAACCAACAGACATCATCATAATAAAATTTAACACTAGCATCATTGAATTGATGAAATGGTGACAAAAAATAATATTTCATTACCCCAAAGTAAATATTTTTCTCATTCTAATATAATTTTTTTACCTTGTACTCTTACAAAAAGTCAACTGCATTTTATTTTCTTCATAAAAGAGAAGATTTTAAAATATTTTGGTTATGAGAAAATAATGATAATGCATTTGGATTGGCCACTATCTTGCTTTTATTTAAACCATGTAGTGTGTTGTACCTTGGGACAGTATTAATAATTTGATTAAATTCTTAATAATTTGGATAAATAAAAATATCTTTATTATTTATTTTAAGAGCAATTCCACAAAACATGTAAAATACAACTCAGCTTTGTTTTGGATATATTTTATAATGATTGAAGTTTGAAAATATAATTATGGCAATACCTGATAAATCTTTTTCCTTCCGTGTGATGAAATGTTCTAAAGAGCAAATTTTCTGATGTATTTTGAAATAAAGTTTGTCTCCTGACACAAATTAGTTCAAGTGTATGACTATTGACTGAATTATAAAGCATGTCCCAAGGTACAACACGATGTTGTACCTTGGGACAGTTTATCCTCTCTACTTTAAATGAGTGGCAATTTTTTAATTTCAAGCTGCCAGAATTAAAAAAAATATATTATAGAGGAATATATTGGTGTGTTGAAATGCTGCTTTGAAAATTTTATTTTGACAATAATTATCGAAGAAAAAAATTAAAATGTAAAAATTGTCCCAAGGTACAACACTCTCCCCTACATGTATTTAATTGATGTAAAGGCCAGTGCAGCTATGCGCAAAAATATATTTTCATTAAACGAAGGCATTTTTTTATGTGTGTATATTTCGTCAATAAATATGTAATGAATAGTATCAAGTCTTATAAATGTAAACAAACACGCAAACAACACTAAGCAGATAAATAAAAAGGTGCCAATAGATCTTAAACTGTCGTTTGTAAAATTTTATTCAGATAAGTCTTTTTGGCCTTCGAATTGGATTTGAAGTTTCGAAAATTTGTCTAAATATGCATAATATTAAAAAAAATTATCATAAGCCAAACTTTTCATTTATTGAATTGCAATTACAGTAGAACCCCGATTATCCGAGTTAATGTGGACCGAGATTAACTCGGATAACCGAAAAACTTGGTTAAAGCGAAAAATTTAAATAAAACTATTTTGTATGTCTAAGTGTATATTTTAACAAGTACAAATGTTAAACAGACTGCGCGCAATTCATATGCAGGACAGTGAAATAGTTCTTTCACTTAAAAAAGTCCGTAATTGTTTTTTGCTTTATGTTATTTTGGCGTTTCTCGGCAGCAATGTAAGAAAAGTAAAGGGGGAATTATTGTTGGATTTCTTTTCCTGGAGGTTTGTGAGATCATGTTCTGCTAAGAATTTTTTTCGATAGTCGTCGGAAAAATCCTAGAAATATTTCAAAGCTCGGTTAAAGCGGAAAATCGGATAATTGGGGCTCGGATAATCGGGACTGTACTGTATACAAAATCGATGTGTCCTTATGGAAATAATACCTCTGCAAAATTATATAATCTTATGTCTATACCTTCTATTATCTTGACAGGTCGTGATTTGTAAAAATTGAGCTATAAATTCTGCAATGTTCAAGCAATATCCAAAGTAATGTTTGTATTTGATATAGCAGTGTAATCACATTTTAATTTATTTTTGAAAGCAGCACCTCTAGCAATTTTTTACACATTAAATTATAGAATCGCATATATTTTTCATCTTATTACCTCCAGTTTAGTGACCATGCTGCAACGTCCCCTTTTTAACATTATTACCCAACTCTTTGTGAATAAGTACAAAAATAATTGTATAAATATTAAAACCTAACATCACTGTACTATCAATACCAATTGTAATGGAAGAAAATATTCATCCAAATAATAAAACAGGGCCTTTGAGTAGTCCGAGGGAGCCTTCGTTTAACAATTAATCAAGTAATAAATTTATGTTAGAAGAATATTTTGATTTTATATCTACAATTCCAAAGAAGAAAGGCTTTATTTAAAGCATGTTGCACAAACAACTGGAAAGGTAGAGTGGGTTTTTGGACTTAGTTGGGTTTGGGGGATATGTGATTATATAAATATTGACCAGAATTGCAAACTATTTTTATTGATGGTAAGGTAAATGTGCGTGTTTTAGGTAGCTAGGGGCCGGGTACTTTAGCTTTGAGGGATGAATAAGAACACCACTTAGAATGTTACATCGCTTTATCTCAAAGTAGCCAGTTTGTTTTAATGAATTTCAGCCAGCAATGCTTTAAAGCAGAATACTGATATTGCTTAACCATTCTTTATTAAGGTTAGTCCTCTTCGCCCTGTGGCACACAAGACCTTAAGCTTTTTACGCCAACTCCTGCGATTTTGTGCAGCAGCTTTTGCTTCTGACCAGCTCGCCCATCCATTTTTTCTTCTTTATTACTACATTCTTATTTTAAGTATCCGGAGTAGGTGCAATTGCTGAAAATTAGAAATTGCAAAAAAAAAAGTTTAATTTTGGGTAATTATACAATCCTAGATTATTACAAAGATTACTTGGTTTTTTAAACTATCTTCCCATGCTTCCGCTTCTTATTTAATGACATCTATAAATAAGACAGCAGTTTTCTTATTTATAGATGAATGTTTTCTAACCTATAATTTTATATTAATTTATCGATTCTAATATTGATGCAATGTACTTGTTCACAAAAAGTTACGAAAAAATTTGAAAACAGCTGTTGCGAGGGCAGAGCACAGCTACCAAACAAGGGAATGATTGGGGGGGGGGGATGTGTCATTATTGAGTTCTAATAAGTGAAAAATTGGGCCATATGTGTGCTTCTTTCGAAGTAAAAAAAACAGTTGAGGGCAGGCACTATTATCAAATTCAAACGTTTTTTTGTCGATTGGTGCATACAGAATAATTTTCTAAAAATTTTTCAGAAGTATGGATTTCATGAAGATATACCGATTTTGTATTAATGTAATTCAATAAAAATTTTTTAATATTGTGTAAATTTTGAGAGTTTCAAATCCAATTCAGGGGCAAAAAGACTTATTTGAATGCAATAAAATTTTACAACAGTTTGAGACCATTTTACACCTTTTTATCTTCGTGCTCCTAAACATTTGCGAAAATGTTTCTTTTTTCCAACTCACCCTAGGTTATACATTAAAATAAATTATGACAATTGATAAAAAGGATATCACATTTATTTAATAAACAATTTTTGAAAAAAAAAAAAATCAAATTGTGTCCCTCTACTTTTAATCCTTTCTGAGATACTTGAGCACTATCAGATAGCAAATTTTATGGTTTCATCTGATTTTGTCAATTATTACTATACATATTTTTTTTTACTTGCCTTCAAGTCTTTCCACTAAATTCACTTCTCTTTGAGAATAATTTCTTTTCCTCCTTTAGTTACAACTATGAACAAGCACATTGCTCATTTAAGGGGGGATCATAGTTAGCAAAAACCAAAAAATCGAATTTCTGAAACCAGTATTATCTGATAGATGGAAGCCCAATCTATCGAATAAGACCAATTTTGTATCCATCGGCTAATTATTTCTTATAAAAAATTAAAATTATAAAAATAAACAAATGTGCCACGCCTCCTTTGAATTACTAATTGTATGCTTGTATCATTTATGTATTACATTATAAAACATGATTTTTTTGTGTTGATATTTGAAAACTATTCACTGGCTCAATTTTAAAAAAAAATTCCTGACGATATACATGAAATTCGGCTAACAAGAGATGTTTCGGTGGTCATTTCGAGTTCGTGTTAACGGGATCGACTGTATTTGTTTTTCGCGTTTTTCTCAAAACTATAATTTTCAACACTTAGGTACACTTTTCTCCAAATCTATTGAATATTTTTTAATAATTTTTTTTGTGTGTTATAAAACCATTTTAGATCTATTTAAGTCACCTAATTTAGTCTTACAAATTAAACAATGTATTTATTATTTTACACTTTTCTTCGTTGAAAATCAGAATTTTCATGAATTCAGAATATAATGTTTTTTAAATAAAATTTAAAAATTATTTTAGGCAAAAAAAAATAGGTGACTTAATTAGATCTAAAATGGTTTTATAACACACAAAAGAAATTATTAAGATATACTTAATAGATTTGGAGAAAAGTGTACCGAAAAAATACTTGTATTTTTGAAAATTCGTAATTGTATGTTTCAAAATGTGTCTTTTTTCAAAAATAATAATTTTTAAAAATAAGATTCTTAGGTGTAAATATAATAATAAAAGTACAATTTATAATTTGGTACAATTTTTTTTATTGTACCATAATTTTTAAATGATTTAGAGCCTTTCGAAATCAATACTAAGAATTGGTCATTTTTGCTGTCGCTAACTATGATCCCCCCTTAAATGGACAATAAAAATTTATCCTGCAGAAAGTGTTTGCTGTGTATGTTTATGCTGGATATGTTGCGAGAGGGTTAATAAGGGTCATAAATTTTGGTTTAATTCTTTGAGCAATTAGCAGTTCATTAAGATGTCCCTTTTAAATCAGTTTTAATTTAATGAAAGGCACAGACAAGAAGTTTTACACCAATTAGTGAATAACTAGAATCACCAAATGAAACTAGGCAAATATACAATTCACAATTTATTTACTTTAACATAAAGCTTCATTTTACAATGATTACAGTAAGCTCAATATAAAATTAAGATTATAAAATTATATGTCACAAAATATTCCTTTGATATATAGTTTATTTTGAAAAATATTGGAAATTAGTCATTTATATAAATATTCAATACATGTTAATAAATAATTTTAAGATGTTTATACAAACACAACATTAATCACAATTCAAAATAATTTCATATTGTATAATAATTATGATAATATTTAAATGCTAAGTCAAGCTTATTGTATACCTAAAAAGGATTTATTAAATCAAGGTAACGATTCTTAAATAGAAAATATCACAGTTTTATACAGTCGAACCTCGTTAACACAAACTCGCCTTACACGAAATTTCGCTTCAAATTAACCGAAAGCATTTCCCCGACCTATAAATCTTTGAGCTAATGCTAAAAAACCTTTTTACACGAAATCCTGCGAAACAAAAAACTCAAAATTCGACTTTTTCCCTTAATAATTAAAAGTTTCGAAGAACAAATGAAACAAAACATTAAAAATATAAACGGCCTTCTACTTCTGAGAAAATTAAGAGTTCTCTTAAACATTTTCCTAATTTTTTTTATAGTATTTGTACTACTCCAAATGAACTTTATTGAATTACTAAATGTATCCATATATTATTAGTGTTTTAGTACATTAATAAATCAAAATAGTTTTCAGATATATTATTTTTAATACATTATTTTTTCAAAAACTATTCAGTGGCTGGTTCAATTAAAAAATATTCCTAAAGGCTTTAACATAAAATTCTTTTAACACAAAACGTTTCGGATCTTCCTTGAAGTTTGTGTTAACAGGATTTAACTGTATTAGTATAAAATACAGATTACATTCCTCCAAAAGGTACTTTTTTGCTAAAAATTTTAGTCCTGCATGATTTTAGAACACTGTCAAAAAGATAACCGATTTGTATACAGAATACATTTTTCAGTGCTCCTCAACAACTATATTTTGTTCAAATATACAATGCAATGGAAATCATTAACATTCTAGACAATAATCTTGCCTAAATTTAGTGATTTTTATATGCTTTATTCTGAAAAAGCATTTAAAAAACGAGTTTTTCAACTAGAAATCAGTAACATTTGGCTAAGTACAACTCGCTTAGCAGCAGAGCACCCTAGGATTACAACATCAGTGATCTTCATAACTTGTTATCTGCCCCAATTGCTTCTTGAACATTGCTATAGTTATCAGCTCTAAAAAAAAAGACATTTTGTTAATAGATAAATCAAAAGAAAACAATTTATGGATTTTTTCAATCGAATCACAAACATGGAAAATTTATACAAAATAGAAGTTTAACAAAACTATTCAATTGATTATCTCCAGTTTTTCAAATTTCCACTTGTAGCCAGCTTTCTATAAGCATAATATAAAACTCAATTCAATTGTGCCAACATTGTCTTTAAACCAAGTAGGGGTACATTAAACCAAGGCCAAACTGAATAGAGTATCAGGAGCCTGAACATTCCAAACTTAAGTGTTATATTTGAACTAGTTAAATGGAAAATTATTTCACCATATTTGTGGCATCACAGATTAACCTGATTGCATGGGACTTCATCGTATCGAACACTACTCAAAAGAGAAGTGGGGAAAATCATGACTACTAACTCCAACGAAGCTACGCTCATTGGATATAACCATTTCCATGGCTTCACTCGATTGGCGCATCCAAAGGTGTAGTCCCGCCAATACGCTGCCATCAATTAACCACTTGTTGGCAAGGCATGATACTTCATTCAGTTTAGCCTTGACCAAAGTCATCCAGTTAAATGAAATAAGTTAATGTCCATGCACCTTGAGATGATATCGAGCAAGATCATAACACTTTAGTACTAGTTAAACTAGATATAATAGCTTTGCTTTTACATAAATAACCTTATAAACTCCCTTTCGGATCTTTCCAATAAATAATTTGTCTTATTTTTTAAAGCTTTATTTTTTTTAATTAGCGTAAATATATAGTTAATATAACTTAAATAATAATTTGGCACTTACATTAATAAATCTTTTAACTCTCTTTTGATTTTTCCAATAACTGGTGGGCCTTCGAATGCTAGTGCTGTATAAAGTTGAATTAAGGAGGCTCCTGCTTTTATTTTCTCATATGCATCTGCCCCAGATGAAACTCCTCCTACTCCTACAATCGGAATTTGACCTTAAAAAAAATAGAAATTTTAGAGGAAAACTTCACTTAAAAGACATAATAAATTAAATGCAGATCATACTAAATAAATTCAGTTTTGAGTGAATAATTTAACACAAAAAAGGAAGTAGACGATATAGCTATATTTTATGAATTTGAATTTATATTAGAACCATAGAACTGCTTAGTGCTGTAGAATTTATTTCGCAAACAACCACCTACAGCTGAATCACAGGGTAGGCTATCACACCCAACTAATATTGCCTATCATTATAAGGCTTTTAGAAAGGTACAGTACCATGCTTGCTAATTTGAAAGTTCTTCTGAAAGTCTTTATTTATATTTTAACCAGAATGTCTGATGTAAATACTAGCTTAACTACAAATAGTAGGATTGAAAAGCAATTAGCTCTCTCTTATCCAATCCAAAGAGGTTTTTAGATTAGCAAACATGGACTGCATTCATTTTGTATTTGCTGCAACCAAGATGAAAAACATTTTTTAAAACTGATATTAGCTTCACCTTAGAATTAAAAATATGTCAAATTATTTGGCAATTACCATTAAATTATCTTAAAAACTATATTTTAAATTTCTTAGATTACAAGAAAAAGCACATTATATATATCCTAGCTGAAGCATGCCAAAAGCTTATATCTATGATTTAAATAAAGTATTAACAACCTTTTGTTAATTTATACATATCCCGAATGGATTGGGTACTTAGTTGTTTCAAAGGCTGTCCACTTAAACCTCCTGTCTCAGATTTATGTAGTCCTTGTAGAGACTCAGGTCTAGATATTGTGGTGTTGGTCACGATTAAGCCATCGATTTGTTTCTAAAGATAAAGTAGCATTAATTAATTATATTTGTTTATAATGCAGTAGTAAAACTACAGCAATTCCTCTTTATTAAGAAAACAAATGGAAAAAATTATACACTAAAACCATTTGCACCATAACAGAATAGGTTTAATTTATTATTTAATAATACTGAACATTCAAGATTTTTGATTAAAGTACAGAAATAAAAATAGCTTTAAGAACATTAATTTTTTTTAAAACCTCTTTAAGAAAACCCCTTTTTTTAAACCTTGAACATGTTTACATGAAATTAAAGATGAATTAATTTTAATTGCTTTATTTAAAGACTGGTGGAACAATAAAATTTACCAATTTATTATGTTACTTAACTGTATATTGGGAGGTATATGTTTTTCTTTTATAAATTAAAAAATAATAATTATGCTGTTTTCAATTAAATGATGGAATATTCATTAAAATAAAATTTCATTACCCCTTTTCTAAGTACAACTTGAGCAATATCCTTTTTTTCTTCCATCGAAAGATCAGGCGATATCTTCAATAAAATTGGAGGCTTCTTGGCATTTTTTTCCCTGGCTTCAAGTACCTACATAGAACTTATAAATATTAAGAAATACGTATATTTATCAACATAAAATAAATAAAAATATACAATATCTTAAAAGAATTGTGCTTTTACTAAATAAAAACCGTAAACAATGCATTGAAAAGAACTGTAAGAGTAAAAAAAAGTATATTTTACAGAGGGTTTGGTTTTCACTACATGTCAGAATTTCCTAAGAGGAGAAGTTAAATTTATAATTGAAAAGGGTTCAGTGCCTTATTAGTTCTAAAAGTTATGTCTTTTTTGTGTGAGGGTTTTTAAAAAAGTAGTATTTCTGATAGATATTTTGGGAATGTATGTTCCCACACGAAAAATTAATTAAAATCCGAGTTTAATCAAGCAGTCAGGGAGAAATTGAAGGATGCACTTTCAAAACTCACATTCTTCAAATATAAGTAAGACATAGATTCGGGTCAGTTCCTTGAAGAAGTGGAATCCAATGGAATTTATGATCTTCAAAAATTGCAAACGAACCAGCTGGGCTCTATATTTAAGTTACATTTCGACAAAGAAATGTTAGATTTGCAACTACACCATTCAAATAGAGTATTTTATAAAAATGTATAGAATCTGTTACAAATGCGTACCAATTTCTGGGCATTTACTTTTTAGTTATAAAATATACTATTTTGAAGTTTGATTTAAGTCTATTACCAATAATATATACATGTAAAATAAGTCGACAAGGAAACAGATAAAATTTAGTCTTTTATTGAATTGGTTAAACATTGAGAGATAATTGAGTTAATGTCTGAAGTCAGCGATGGATGAGGATGGAATGCCCACAAAATTGGCGAATGATGTCTAGCCCTCCCTGACGGACTAATCAGAAATTAGGATTTTGTTACAAGAAAGGTTTAAAAGGTCAATGAGTAGGCGGATGACTCAGGAAAGTTCCGTGGGAACAATTGCTGGAGGCAACTGTTTGTCACCGACCGGGTGGTTGGGATGTTAAAGTACTAAGTGATATTAAGGATATGTGAAAAGGTAATTTAAGATATTAAGTTTAGTTTAAGTGAGATTAAATTTTTGAGGGGTTTAAATCAAGATATGTCATATGTATTTTAGACATTAAAGCTTTTGGAATGATTTTTAAATGAATATATTCATTTACAAATAAAGATATTCATTTACAGGTTTTTCCTACTTGGCTTTTAGCCCATAAGTTTTAGGTATAGTTTATTGAGGGGAAACAAAAATCATGAAGAAAAATCACCTAAATGCAACTAGTGTCTTCCATTAACAACTCAAATAATTCCTTTCTTACCTTGTCAAGTAAATGTTCCAACGCTTGTCTTTTCTGCAAAGACCTCAATCCTGGAGTATTAGGACTGGAAACATTGATTGTGAAATAGTCGGCTATAGATGCAAATTCAATAATGCCTTTTGCATAATCTTCTTCTGCTGATTCACTTTCTTTGTTTTTGCCTAAATTCACCCCCAAAATGCCTTTATTTTCTCTGACCTCTAAGTGCTGCTTCACATGCATGTGACCTTTGCTATTGAAACCACACCTGAAAAAATGAAATAAATAAAAAAAAATTATAAATTCATATAGTTTTGGTGAAGGTAAGAAAAAACTAATGTGTTGATGAATGTTTATAAATCACCAACATGGAACCTCCAAAAACTTTTTACATACACCAGTGCAACATGAACAGATATGTTGTCACAAGCATTTTTCTTTATTGCTTCATTCAAAACTTTAATGATATTAAATCCAATATTTAGCTTTTTTAAATTTTATTATATCATGCGCATGGTAACTGATCATCCATTTATTGAAAAATTTATTGGTCTGTTTTTTCAAGAAAAGCACTAAAGAGGAAAAGGAAAGCTGAAGTCTGCATATTAATGAATAAATAGTTGTAAATGAAGTATATTGCAGCATGCATGGCATATCTATGAACCTTAAGAATTGAGTTACATTTATAGAAAAAAAATATGCCATAAATAGAGGGACTTAAATGGCTCTTTAGGCAGTAAATTTGATTTTTTTTAAAAACCTATAATATAATTAAGGGGTTCAAAGATAGTCTACGAAGACTGCTCTAAGGTTTAAGAGATGCTTTGTGCATATCAATAATTTATGAAAAATAAGCAAATATACATGCTTCAAAAAGCAATGCATCAAAAACATACAATTGGAACAATATAAATCAATTTAGAGACATACCTGTTTATAAGAGCTTCATTTTCAGTAAGAGTGAATATTCTAGGTTTAGGATTTCCACTTTGGGGCAAAGGAGTCACTGTTCCAATTTCCAAGAATCCTATTCCGGTCTTGAAAAGTTCCGAGGAGGCATCAGCATTCTTGTCCAAACCAGCTGCAATGCCGATGGGATTAGTGAACTCTAATCCAAACAGAGAAGTTTTCTAAAAGAAAAAAAAACTGAAGTTAAAGGTTTGACTGGAAAAGGTATGGGAACCGAGCCATTTCTATAAATGTATATAAGTAATAAATATTTGGTCATTTTACTCTGTACTTAATAAAATAGTTGGAAAATATAAAATGCTTTTTAATTTAAAAAAAAAGCTTTTTAACTCAACATACATAACCTGGTACAGATTTTCAGATTGCCAGCCAAATTTAGGGTAAAGGGAAAGCAAATTTATTAAAATAAGCATGAATAATAATATTGAAAAAGGGGGAAGGGGATTGAAATAGTTGCCAATTTTCTTTAAAAAAAAGTTGAAAAGATGCTGAAAATAGTTTTCTTTGGCTTATATTTGTTTAAAAAAAGGTGCCATAGTCGCTGAGGATAGAAAAAAGTAGAAATTGCTGCCACTGGCATTTTCTACTTTTTTCTATCCATTTTTTTTTTGCTATTGCTATTGAACAATAAAATTTGATAAAAAAACTATTGAAAATTATGAAAAAAATTGTAGAATATCAGTAAATATTATATTTATTTACCCTAAAAACTGGGAATAATTGTTTTTTACTTTTTATGACTTATGACATTGGAGGGGGGCTCTGTTAGAGCCAAGCACTGCGACCAGGGGTCTATTGTACTGTAAAATTTTTACTTTTTAACTGATTGCCCACTGTGTTAATCAATCACATGGTAACAAGCAAACAAACTTAATCGCAGATTTGCCGATTCTCCAAATTTTAAGCAGAAATATCATATTTGTAATAATTTTCAGGATTTCCGAGCAAAATTTAAACATTAATTTTAGATGGGGAAAACATTGAACTTTCACAGAGCCCAAGGAAATTCAGTAAATACTTCAGAATACAGTCATCAATGAGAACCATTTATCCATTTTGGAGAGAGTTCAGGTCTGATATTGTAACCACTATCTTACGTTTAGTTTAAAATATCGTTGCACTAGAGCTACACGACCACTATCTTACCAGAAGAGAACCATCTTCAACTTTGCATTTGGGTATCAAAGACAACTTTGCGGCCAACAAGCCCAGAGTCTGAGATGTCTCTGCTGAAAACAAGAAATGCAGCGTCGGCATAGCCACATTCTTATAGAACCTTTCATTTCCCTGGTACAAACTGATGGTTGTGAAAACTATGGTGCCTCCTGCAGCAACAACTGCCATTGATTTCAGTTTTCTCTGTAACATAAGGAGAAACAAAATGCAATTAGTTGAATAAAAAAGCTTTAGACTTATAGAAACTTTTTAATTTAATCCTGTTTGTCTCCAAAGATCCTGTTTGAAGAGATTTGCAATAGAAAAATGAAATGTAAAAGTACAGACTTATTATCTCTGATGCTCACGGTGCATCATTAGAAATTGCACCACTTTTTCATAATATTCTTTTTAATTAAGACTTCAATACAATAAAAAAACTATTTTTAACTACTATTTTTTAAAAAATTTTTGAGCCTATCCAACAGAACAATAAAATAAAGTTCAAGAAAAAGGTTTGAAGTATATTTCACTTGAAGTATAGCATACAATTCCAATAGAAGTTGTTATGCTTAAATGTGAATAAAAATAACATTTCAAAAATTATTTATAAATTTTTAAATATATATTATCAATTTACCTACTGTTTATATTATGCATTTTACATACCCATAATATTCTTGAAGACATAATTTGAAACTCGATGAATTTGAACTAGACGAAGTGAAACCTTGGACCTAACTTTAAATGTGCAATTTTAAAGAAATATTTTACGAATTTGTATTTGATATCGCTGATAAGTAAAACATGTGTTATTTGTTAACAGACTGATTAGTTAACGCAGTCAAATATTAAGACAAACATAGGTGCCGGAAAAAGCGAAAGTAATGGTGCGCGTGCATTGTGCGAAAAGTAAATAAACAATAGTTTCAAAGTTAAAGTTACAGTTTGAAAGAGTACATGCTATGGAGGAGAGTATAGACCATATGTATGTGATGTCTTGTTTAGTCGAGGGGTTAACCGGTTAACCCCTCGAAAAGTGAATTTCAGTTTTTCTTAAATCCGACTTGTTTGACCTTGAGATGAGGTCAAAGTTCGAGTTAATGGACCAATAAGGTACATTATTGTACCATAATTCTACTTCTGAAGACATGAGTGTTTCATGAATTTTTTTAAGGTATCCGACTACGTTTAGAGGGAATTTTTTTTAAAAAACAATCTTGAGACTTTTTTTTTATGATATACTTATACACTTATTAATATAATCAATTATAAAATACAGATTTTTTTTTTACAAAACGATGGTAAATTTTTTCAAAATTTTGCTTCCACGAAAAACGCTCCTTACCAAAATTAAATTTTTTAAAATTTATATTTTTTCATATATGTGTACTTTTGAATATCAAGAGTGTAATGAACCGAAAACTAAGTAATCTGAGAACCAGAATTCGTGTAAAAATTTTGATAAACATTTTTTGCTGAGGAAAACGCGTTTAAAGATAGAAGTTACATTTAATTAGCAGGAAAGCCTCCTTTTTGTACATTGGACCTTCTTGATCTTCAAGTTTCATATTTTCTTTGCTAAAGGAGTTGAATGCCGTTGCGCATATTGGAGTACTAATAGAGTTCTAAAATATTTGCTTTAAATATTTTTTTTTTTTGGATAATAAAGAGTGTTGCTTTATTTTAAGATTAAAAAAATGGCTGTTTTTTGTCAAAAAATATGATTTCAACACAGTCGGATACCATAAATAGGAATACTACTTGATACTAGGTACATGTCAGCATAATTAGTTTGGTGGGTCACTCATGGCTTTGAAGGTCAGGGTCCTTTGAAAAGGGTCATTTTTCGTCGATTTTTGTCATGTTTCTGCCTAATTATATGTTTAAGCCATAAGTGACCTACAAAAAATTATTGTATTAGTTGCACACTCTAGGGTAGTACTTAAAAAAATTGAACACCATGGGTGACCCTTTACTTTTGTAGTTACAGAGTCTCAAAGATGGCCATTTCCAAAAAAAGGTCATATTCAAAGGTCAATTACTCGAGAGAGCAAGAGTCCGGGTTGGCACGGTATTTACCATATACGGTTTTTACAGGTATTTACCATGGTTTTTACCTACTTGGAAAAAATGTTTTTCCCATGGTTTTTACCACTCTTGGAAGAAACATGTTTTTGCTATGGATTTTTCCACTCTAGGTAAAAACATTTTTTTTCCCACCTTCTGAAATAACATTACTACAAGGTAAAATGGTATTTACCTAAAAATACAGGTAGATAAGGAAATATTTGAAAATTTACCTTAAATCAAGGTTTTAAAACTTACTAGAAAATATGTTCAATAATACACACATGCGTGTCTATATAGGTGTGTGTATACATATTATAAGCATAAATTATATGCAGATTGTCACATACTAGTTTCTAAGCATACAAAATACAATGGTTTTTCCCGGTAAATACCTGGTTTTTACCGATAAATACCTAGTTTTTACCATGCCTTGGTAAAAACCCAACCCTGAAAATAACTTGTAGACACAGTTGTGAAAATACACTTCAAATATTGTAGTTTTTTTATACACAGGGAAAAAAACTATGACAACTCATTTACTTTTTTTTATTACAGTCCTTTTTATGCAGTCCATTTTGAACATTTCCAAAAAATATTCAAACTCAAAAGCCAATTACTCTAGAAGCAAAGGGTCAATAACTTGGAGACGCAGTTGTAAATACACTTCAAATATTTTAGTTTGAGACCTTTTAGATTAAAATCCTATGGCAACTCATTTACTTTTTTTTATATTGCAGTCCATTTTGAGCATTTCCAAAAAAATATTTAAATTCAAAAGCCAATTACTCTAGAAGCAAAGGGTCAATAACTTGGAGACACAGTTGTAAATACACTTCAAATGTTGTAGTTTTAGACCCAGGTTACACATCCATGGCATTATAATTACTTTTTTTTATTACAGTATATTTCATGCAGTCTATTTTGATTATTTCTTAAAAATTTGAAGAATTTTTTTTTATCACGCTGCCATCTATGATCCAAAATGTGAAGCTTTGAACTGAAGTATAGTTAGAATGCACACAGTTATGAATTAGGGATATAAAAATGACTACAGAAAAAAAAAGTAAGTTAGGTGCCATGGATTTGTAACATGTGTCTAAAATTTTATTCTTTAGCATGATTTTTGTAACTAGACTCTTCATACACTATCTGATACTATATAATTGGCCCGGATGGGTGAGCGATTTAGATCGCAGACCATTACGATAGTAGTTTGCGCGTGGTAACGGGTGCGGGTTCGATTCCCGCCTTCGCCTTGGGTGTACTTTCCTTTCTCTTTGACAGTAAAAAATTCTTTTTGTGTCACTCTTACTTGACGAAAGCTTATAAGCAGGTCTCTGATCAAGCGCACAAGCCGGAATATATATGTACCTCCTAAATTACCCTATGTAAGTTAGGTTAGGTGTGAATTATCATTGCACATGAGCTATACTTAGGACTATTGGTGGCGGGCGTCTTAATTAAAACTAGCCATCCGAAACCGGCGATGAGCCGATACATAATACGGCACCTAACGAAACGGGCGACAAAGTAGCGCCTGGACTTTGGAGCATACTTAATGTGCACATCTCATCTCTACACGGAGGTGTCATCAATGGTAAATCATCTTAACTAAAATGTAGAAGTTTAAACTTGCAACTTTATTCATAATTAGTTACTAGCCCATTATATCTATGTTAGATAGCCTACTACCAAAAAGTCGGATCTCTTATACTTATTAAAGTCTTTCATATAAAAATGATATTGTAATATCTAAAATCCAATACAAGTCAATTTTTAAGAAAATACAAACTTCAATTATTGTAATATGCCAAGATAATTTAATCTGAATAAACTGAATGCCTGATTGGATGAGGGATCAGGGTGAAAAGATTCTCATTCAAGTTATGAAGTACCAAAGTTTGAAAAGAGAAAGTTATCTACTGCTTAGTTATTTATTTGCAACGAATAGTAAAATATTCATTGTCCAATAATTAAACTATAATAACTTAGAGGCATTGTTTAATTTGGCAATGCTTAAAGTATGTACTATATTTAGTTAGTATTTTGTTTAATTAAATTTACTATTAAACATTGAAGGCATTGATTAATTTCTTTAATTTCGCAATGTAATCAAATATTAAAAATGCATTAAATTGTTAATTAAATATTCTGGTATGTATAACTAAATATGTAGGTGTTTAAAGTTTAAATTTATCAAGTTAATGATAATAAACTATCAATATATTCATTTTTCTAGGCATAAAAATAATAAAATATCTTAATATTCACTAAATTATAAATAATTATTAGTATTTTTATGAAAGTCATTCATGGGTTTGTAAACTCTTGAGATGAAGAAAAACAAATCTACAATGAAAAAAAAAAAAAGGTTATGCAAAAAGCCGTTTACAAGCCCATATTTAAATTCCTGGCGGCATGATTGTAAATTCCAAAACAATGCATAATTGTTACACTAACAAGGAAAAAATGTAAACACCCCGCTGTGTAATGTTTTATACACGTTCATTTGCATCACCCCCGAAAAAAAGCATCATTTTCTTATTTTTTTTTGCCACAGCTGGCGGAAATCTGCCAAAAAATTGATACGGGTCTCACTTTCCAAAGATAAATTGGCTTCTTTTTATGGAACAGATGTTTTCACAGTCTGTTAAAATGTTTTAAGACTTGATACAAAACCCCAATAGACCTAACCTTCCCTATTAAAATTTTTTTTTGTAAAGTTAAAAACTACAATTATTCTGTCACATGGTTTGAATAAACACACAAAAGTCAATAACCGAATTTTTAAATTTATAAAACGATGTTTCTAATATTCTAATGCATTTTAAAATAAAAAGCTACCACAAGTATTAAGGTTTGATTATAAATAATTTATAATCAAATATTTATTTTTATGTTAACTTATTTATAATAATGAATATTAGATTATAATTAAAAAAAAGTTTGCATATAAAGGATAATACTCAAAAGTTTATTTCTTTTTTCTTTTTTTAGCAGTAGAAACTAATATAGAATTAGAATGCTGTTAAAAATTTTAAACAACATCGTTAAAACCGAACAGGATGTTCTGATGTTTTACATTCCTCTCTGACGATATTCAATTTCCCGTTCTATTCCAGCATTCAAAATCCCTTCTTCTGATTGGCCCATGCGGACAGGTAAGCTGCAATCACCGGCAACTTTTTGAGGCAGCGTCATCCGGAAAACGTCACGTGACCTTACGCAATGTCCAGTCGATCCTGTTGTCTTTGTTTTGTTTTTTGGTGAATGAGAGGGGATAGCATGTTTGGCTAGTAATTGCTCTTTTTGGCTAGGATTGTTTTTTCTTGTGAGGGGTGTAGAAAGGCGAAGGCGAGAAAACTATTTAAGGGTATAAAAAAAGGGGGGGGGGGGGATTCATTACAGATGAGTAATTAAGCTTAGAAAAATCATATTTTATTCCATTGGATTAACACAGAGTAAATAATTCGGTATGGTGATCCGATTTCCGGTCTCGTCTCCCAGTATTGTGTGCGAATTAATTTACTTTTTTATTTAGTTTTTAATGCTACCTGGAATTTTGCAAGATTGTTTTTTGGATTTATTATTTAGATTCAATTTACTCGCTGTGCATGATAGTAAAACTATGTACAAGCAATGCTCGTTTTCTTACTTGTTTGAAAATATTCTATCAATTGTAATTTTTCATTAAAAAAACAATGAACTTTTGTTGAAATATATTTCGATTTTAATATGTTGTATCTGAAATTGTTTTTGAGTTTATGGAAACATTTATAACTCTTTATTTTGCGATTGAGGCAATTTCAATCTATTTTTATTTTATTTAGAGTTTAAAGTAAAATGTAAAACTAATTTCCATTTGGACACAAATTTGTTTCTTAACGACTAAATTAATCTCTCAAATAAATGATATGAACTTATATTATATGAACTGAACTTATATATGTAGATAGATTATTGATATGTTCATAACGAACATATCTGAATCAATTTTTTTATACTATGAAATAAAAGCATTTTAAACTTTTTTCTTAAATAGTAAAATACTGAGGCAATGTGGCAAGAAGGTAGATAAAATTTCTATTTACATTGAATTTAATATGGCACGGCATAACCAATCTTTAGTGTTAGATTAGATCAGGTTTGAATAGAATATCGTCACACTAGAGCTACACGAGGGCTATTGGCTATCTTTAGGAATATAGGGCATAAAGAACTCTCACGTCACTAAACTGTGGTTCGAAATTACGACGCAAACCACCAATAACCCTAGTGTAGCTCTTGATAATTCAATCTAACCTAAACATCTCGAATTTCTTTTCTCCATAAAAAGTTACAGCCCTCAATTTATTTAACCCTTTAATGCATAGATTTTATTTTTCATCCCGAAAAAATATATATGTATCTTTAATACTCACACATTATGGGAAAAATACTCAAATTTTTTTTAACTGCATTGGAATTTTAATAATTTCAATTTTTAAAATTTTTTCCATCTAACAAAAACCAACTACAAAATTCCAATTTTGGTAATAATGACTAGAAAACTGCTAAATATGTTTCAAAATAACCCTCTTTAACAAAAATTAATTTTCAAACAATTTATTTGTATTTCGTACTGATACTATTATACTTTGAATACTGCCAAAAACGTAATTTCACAACAGTTAATAACCTCACTCTTTAATTTTGTATACTGTCATCTATGAGGATTATTAGTAACTAAAACTTCAAAATGGAATGTAATAGATGAAAAAAATACAAATTTGTCTAGTGGGGGGGAGCTCTACTTTAATAGAATAAAATGGATTATGTTACTTGTTGCCAAACGACAACAGTATGCATTAGAGGGTTATAAAGTTCTAAGAACGAAGAGGGTTGAGGAAGCGTGTTGTTAGGGGGGCATTTCCCATTTTCCCATAGTCGAGCACCCTAAAGACATCGAACCCCCCCTCGTATCAAGGGCACCCGAAGGAAGTGGGGCTTTTTCTTTAGACCTTCCTTTTTCCGGTGGAACAGGGGTAGTTTTCGAGAAGAGCACTGAGACATGACATCCCAGTACACAAACATGAATATATATGTCTACCAACCAACATGTTATACTAGAGTCACCCGATATTGACGTATATTTATGATTAGAGTCATGACAATTAGTTAATGTGACAGAGTGAATTATAAATATAATTATAATTATAAATATTTAGACTGAATCATAAATATACGTCCTTTCGAATTCGATGCAGTGCCGATCTTGAGCGCAGCATTGAGACATGATATCCTAGAGTCACTCGATAGTGACGAATGTTTATAATTAAAGAGTAAAGACAACTAGTTGATTTGGTGAGTTGGCGAATGCTTCCTTTCATCACCCGAGGTAATTTAGTCCTCTCTACCAACCTTAAGAGGAGCATTGAGACATTGTGAGTCGTGGCCTAGTGGTTAAGAGGTCAGACCATTACGTTAACAGTCTGCGCACTGTTCCGGGTGCGGGTTCGATTCCTGCCTTCGCCCTCGGTGTAATTTCTCTGTGTCTCTCTCTCTCTGTGCCAGTAAAAAATCCGTATGTATCTGTCTCACTTGACGAATGTTTATAAGCGAGTCTCTGATCAAGCACACAAGCCGGAAATACATGTACTAACCAACCATTGTGAATTTTTAATTTTTCCGTTTTGCCTAACAATTTTTCTCGGATAAACCAATAGCGCCTTGTAATAATTATTTGTTCACGGCGTTGTCGGTGGATTGCAGGCTTGTTTACAGCTCTAGAAGGGCCTGATCGGTCAACCCAAGTTACTATTTTAAGATGAAGAAGCTGATGTTGTACATTGCTGACATTGTTGTCCAGTTTTGAATATGTTTCTGTTATTCCTGTTTTTCTTTGCGTGTGATGTCGGGTTGTTTTTAATAAACGTTAGTTATTTTTTTAAAACTCCAGTTATGTTTTACGTCTGTTATAAAAAAAGTCACACTGAAGTCACTCGATACGCACCTATACTTCGATAGAGTCACGACGACAACTAAATGATTTGGCGAACGTTTCCTTTCACCACCCGAGGTAATTTAGAACCAATCACAGCCATGGAAGCTAATAGCGATCGATCTACCTACGCTCACCTGCTTTTATTTGGACAATTTGGATTGTATTAAATTTTAAAAAAAAGAGAGCTTTAAAAATTTAGGGGGATGTACCGTGCATTTAACTAAGAGACTGTATACATTTAATTTTAACTAGGAGGGAGACTGCTTTCATAAAATGAACTTTCATTACTTTCTCTTCGTTCAGGGAACTATTTATTTTTAATATTATTTTCAATCCTTTTTTATATTCATGGTGCTACATTAGTGTAATGTAATTATGGTTCTACATTAACCATCTTGCCAGTATTGAGGCATTGAGCACGTACGTTTTTTTTATGATTCCCTAGCTTGTGTCGGATGTAAGTTCATGAATTTTTATTATTCACTTACCCTTTCTGTAAGATATAAAACAAATATCTAATTTCTATAGTTTCATTAAAAAAAAAATGAGTATTTATAGATGATTCTTTTAAGAACATTTATAGATTATTCTGAGTTTTATTGAAATCGTTAAAATAAATATCACTCTATATCGCTCAGAAATACTTTATTTCAGCGTCCAATTATCGAAACGAATTCAAAAATATCGATACTCGATATAAAGAAATATTTTACTTATATTGGACTAATTTAAGAGTTTAAACTCAGCAAGGGTTTGCCATATTTAGGTTTTGTGAACTTTTAATAAAGTTGCTTATCAAGGAGAGTTTTTTTTTTAGTGAATTTTCCTGATAAAAATTTACATTTTTGTTCTATGAATTTATAGAATGAATTTTAAGGTCATGAAAAACTATTTAATTTTTAATTTTTCAGCATTAAAAAGTATATTGATTCATACAAATACATTTAGTTAGAGTAGAAATTAAGTACTATAAGAATATTAAGATTATATTTTCTTACCATATATTATTTTTATTAGATTTTTTTTTCTTAAAGAATTAAAAAAAATTCTTAAGTGTTATGTTGTGCAAATGTTTAAGTTTTTTTTATCTCTAAGATAATAAAGAGAACACCCTTGAAAACACCCTAAAGAGAACACCCTTGTTTGAAATGGCAAAAGATCTTGATTAGTTTTAAAAACGAATACGAATAATATTTTATAATGTATCAATAAACAAAATAATATTTTTATTAGACTTTATTTTGTTGTTGGGAATTAAAAAAAAATTATCTTAAGTGTTTTGATGTGGAAATTTGTAGCTGTTTTTTATCACTAAGAGAATAAAGCTTTGTTTGAACTAAAAGATCATTGTTCGTTTTACAAACGCGAATACGAAAAAAGTAGAAACTCGACACCTACGAGAAGAACAAGTGACAGAACATCGCCAACAATCGACGCGTAACTGGCAACCCTGCAGTTTCGAAAACTACTTCGTTCCACGAGCGCTCAAAAATCAAAAGTAAGGTAAGAACTCCGTGCTGAGGACCTGGGCTCCACCCACCTTTCGAAATTTTCGGTTTCCCTGGAAGTTACAGTTAAGGAGAGGCACCCTAGAGTGGTGGGGGTGCGTTCAACAAAAATTCCATTCAACATGTGAAAGTATTCTTTTTTTATACCAGAAGATCATCGATTTGAAAGAACTTTTTTTTATAATATTGTGATGTTCGATGGATAATTCCCTTGCGTCAAATCTTCTCTAAGCCTAATTGTGTGTTGTGCATCAGGTGGTATTGTTGTGGTGTGGTGAATAGGTCCTCTGGGGGGGCCTATTGGTGACATAAAAATGCAGACGATTTTAAACCCAGCGGGGGTGTTGTTCTTTTTTGTGATTGTCCGGACGGTTTTATCGAGGACTACGGAGTTCGGTGGATATGTTTCGGGAAACGTTGTTCTGGACACTCTGGATTCTCCTTTTGAGATCCGGAAAGATGTGATTATCGAAGGTGATGCGAGCTTAGTGATTAGACCAGGTGTGGAGTTAAGGTTTGCTCCTGGCATTGGAATAACTGTTATGAGAGATGGGATATTAGAAGCGAAGGTAAGTTCATTTTATTTTTATTTTCTTCCTTCTGCATGAATTAATAAGCCAAGTGTAAGAAAAATCTTAAAGCTATATAATAGCTTAAAAATAATAATTAAAAAAACTATAATAGATAAAAAAATAATTTAAATATAAATAATTTGAAAATTATTGAAGGTAGTAAAAAAATTACTGAAACATTAAATATGAAAACTATACATTTGTGTATTAGCAAATATCCAGCGTTATTTACGAACTGTCCTCTTTTTAAAAGTATATTTTGAGGATTGTTTTAGTATTTACATGAATCAGAGTACAGAATTTCAGTTAGTTTTGTCACACATCATTGAAGATACAAAAAAAAAATCTTTTTTTGTCAACTTTATTATCACCTGTGAGTCATTTTCCACAACATTTATTGGATAATAAAATTATCAGAAATTATTTTTATGCAATTCAATCCTCAAATATAAATGCTATTTTTAATAGCGTGTATTAAACATCTTTCATATTCTTAGAGAAATCAATTAAAGCTGATATTTATATAGCTCGTCGACTGACAGGTAGACAGATATCCACTCGTACGTAAAAGACAAAAAGTAAAAAGACAGATATCTGATGCCATACCTATCCAGCCAAAAAATGTTAATAATACTGATAAATTAATATCCGACCGATGGAACTGATTTTAGAATATAGTAGTTGTCAATACCTGCTTCCCATTTTTTTAAAAAATTCTTTTCGAATTAAAATAAGAAAAGTGGGCTACAAAGTATACCACTGTTACATAGTGGCAGGATTATTTAAAAAAAAGTTTAAATTATCAATTAAAATGTGCTCTCCGATGATGTTATATGCTGCTACTCGCGTTTTATTCCCATGTTGTTTTTTTTTTTTTTTGTAGCACCCGATTCTAAAAAATATAACCAAATTGAGGCTTTAAAATATTCTGACTAACTAAAGCCCACATGATCGTTCAAAATGATGCTTCCATTTGTAATACGAAATAACGTTTATTACTCTATAAGTTCGTTATATCGAAAGAATTGAATGTTTAAATAGATGTTAGTCATCATTCCACAAACTCGTATCATATTATAATAAATAAATAAATATATCTGCGGCTTGGTTCTAAAAGGGCCGATGTCAAAAATGCTAAAAAATGACATTGGTCCTTTTAGAACCAAGCCACAGATATTACCTTTGTGCCTTTACCGAAGTTATTGCTAGTTTTTCGACGAAAAATCTTTTAAATGCGATTTTGGTTGTTAAACTATTAATCATATTTACCAACGACGTTATAATGTGAGTATTCTATTCTAAATGATAAAAAAATAAGGAAAACATAGGCTTAGAACAAGTATATTAATGAAGTAACTTTAACTAATTTTACTATATTACATAAACAAATTCTGCTGCAGTGTTAATAGATTTTGATAAAGTATTTTTTTAATTGTATGTCAGTATTTATTCATCTGCTTTTAAGATTATTTTCGTTGTGTTTTTAGATGATATGCTTAATTATAGCATAATCAGCACTAAATGTAAATTACACAAATAACAACGTAAATATCTATGAATTCATATCTATTCTTATATCTATAATCTTATATCTATAATCTTATATCTATAATCTTATATCTATAATCTTATATCTATAATCTTATATCTATAATCTTATATCTATATATCTTAAGATCTATATGTTCAAAATCAATAAACCCAGCAATTGAAATTGAAATAAACTCCCTGATGAAACAAGGTTTTAAAGTGCAAAGATTACTACTTGAACAAAACTAATTCCGAAAATTATGAATTTAAACATCCTCGGGAAATACAAAAAACATAATAATAATAATGAAATTTCTCACGGTAGCATTTAGTAACAAGCATTATAATGAT
Organism: Hylyphantes graminicola; assembly: GCA_023701765.1. Taxonomy (NCBI): domain Eukaryota; kingdom Metazoa; phylum Arthropoda; class Arachnida; order Araneae; family Linyphiidae; genus Hylyphantes; species Hylyphantes graminicola. The sequence continues at coordinate 43,437,385 of CM043115.1, read as the reverse complement.
CGATGAGCTATTATAAAAATATGTATTTATTTAGCTATTAACACCGTTAAAAATATAGGATTTAATTTGTGTGTGATTAATATTACCTTCGAACAAACTTTACTCTACGAAAAATTGAGATTTATAATACACTATAAAGTTGTTTGGGTAAATCTTAATCACAATGACTCGTTAATATACACTATTAAAAATGAAACTCTCAAAAATGGGCAATAGGATGTTCTCATTTTATTCTGAGAACTATATTATACTGAACAAAATTCCTTTCAACTCACTAACTTGTGGCGTGTGTTCGTAAGATTCAACAACTTGGAAAATCCTAAACAGTACCGCTGCTGGCGATTGGATGGATCAGATGGATAACGCACTGTGATATGTATAGCGAGGATGCTCACATCGTGGGTCGGTGATATAATTTTCTCCCCTCAAAATTGAAGAGCTTAGTGGAAGAACGTGCTAAGTGATATTTTTGAAAAAAAAAAATTGAGATTTTTGTATCAATGAACATATTATTCCATCCTTTAAATATAAAAATTTAACCCCTTTTTCCTAAATTTAAATTTAAAAATATTTTTTAGTGCTTGCAAGTTTCATTTTTAATGGATTTCAATGCAAAATAAAAACTCAAATGCTAATTTTCTCGTTTTCACCTTTTTTTCACTTAGCACTTTCTTCCACTAAGCTCTCCAATTGAGAATATGCATGTTCTCAAATTTGAGAACGATATGCATTCGTAGTTATTATAAAATGGATGTTCTCAGAAATGAGAACATTTTTCAAAATTGAGAATCCATTTTAAACGGTGTACTCTGTCAAATGTTGTCAAGGATAGATAATTTGTCACACGTAATGACACAAACTAACAGATAAAATGTAAAACATAAAACTTTTTTTAGGCATGGTAAAAATTACACGACAAAACGTTAATTAAATTGATTTATACTTCCCGTAACAATTAAAAATGTCACAGAAAATGTTTTTTTTCGTTAGAAACAGACATTAAAAAAAAAATCCAAAAGTTCGTTATGTATTGTTAACTTTCTTGTGTCAACTTAAGTAAATTTTATCTGTAGAAGATAAAAAAATAGATAACTGTTAATTCCCGATTTTCCTTGTGGCTTTAAAATAACATAAGGTGCGGCAAGTTTTATCTTTAAAAATGCCACTGTTGCCTTGGGAACTCTATCGAGGATCTTAAGAGGTTTATGTTTGTTTAGGTATTTTGATGTGTAAAAAGCATGCCAAAGGCGATCGGAGAAATATTACAATTTCTACATTGTTATCTTTATTGCAGTTTTGAAAGAAAGGTCTATGATATTTTCGTATTTTGATCTCTTTAATATTCATTTCGTTATACGCATCAAATTTTCAAATTAGGAAAGTGTATAATACTTTGTTTTTCATTAGTAAGTCATCGTCTACATTTCTTTTAAAATTAAAAATAATCAAAACTTCCGTGTTAAAAATTATTCTACACTTTTCTTTCAAACTTTGGCTTGTTAAAGTTTGAAAAAAGGTGTAATTATAAGTTTTCAAAATTTTGAAATGGGGTTGTTTCACGACGAATCTGGCAACACTTGTCATCCTCAATTAGAATTTAATGTTTCTGCTTTAGAATTACCGTGTTGACCCGGCAGCACAACGGTTAGGAAACTAGCGCGCAATAGATGGCAGTATCTGTCACGTATGTGTATGTGTGGGTGAGTGTGTTGTGTCTGTCTTACTTGACGAAGGTTTTAAGCGGATCCCTGAGCAAGCACACAAACCTGAAAATGTATGTCTACCAACCAACCAACTTTAGAATCGGACCCGTTCATTTCGGACCGACCCCCATTAGAATTACTGTTTATGTTTTGTTTTTGTTATTCGGCAGTGAGTTTTCGTTGAGAATATTGAAGTTATTTTTTTTAAATGCCAAGTTTTTGCTGTGTTGTTAGCTGTACGAATAATTCATTAACGCAAAATTGTGCAGAAAAAAAATTTTCATTACACGTATTTCCCCGTGCTGATCCTGAATTGATGAATGAGTGGCTATCTCGAATTAAACGAGCATGGAGGCCGCCATCTTTGAAATTCTAATTGAGGAAGAGAGGTGTTGCCAGATTCGCCGTGAAACAACCCCATTAAATAAGTACAATTATGTGTATTTAATAAAATGTATCAATATTTCTTCAATCAACAAAATTTCAAGAAAACTTAAATGGGAATTTAAAATCTTTCCGAAATTTACTTTTTCGTCTTATTTTCATTACAGATCGTGATAGTAATTGAGCTCAATTGTTGAATTATTATAATAGTTATCACCATTATTTTAAATTTCGTTTTGTAGTAAATCGTGAAATTCTATAAATGAGTCACAGAATATGGTGGCGGAAATCTGAGTAATACATTCCACGAGATTTCTTGCATAATGTTTTCGCGTCATGCCGCCTTTTCAACCTTCTTCATAAACATCTTGAAATTTAGGACATCCCGATATTGCCTTTTGTCGTATTTTTTTAAAAAAACTTTTGTCTTTAGATAATTTATATCTATCTTACACATAGATTTTCCTATATTTTGTTGTAAGATATTATATATTTATACTTTAGTTCTATTGTAACAGATTATTTTAAAATTTACTCTATCTAAATTAAAATTAACTCAAAAATAATAGATGTGTATTACCATTTTTTTTTAAAGTTATGAATATCAGGTTTTATAGTTTATAGAAAAAAAAATTACAATTAACTAAGTGCTTGGCATTAAATGAACACTTTTACATCAAGTAAAAGTGTGTACAATCCTAAAATAATGTAATTTTATGTTACAATTAAATTCATCTAATTATTAGGAAAATTGTCAAACAATTTAAATATTTATTTAGTTTTTCAAAGAAAATTGAATTTAATGTAATTTTGTCGTTTAATAATATTAAATAGCATTAAAACTGTTGAAATAAATGAATTTGCTTTTAATTTTGCAATCCTAAAAAAAAAAAGCATAGTGTAATGTGGCTAATCCCATACTTTCAATCGTATAATGTACAACAAAATTAATACGAAATCATCATTTTTTGAAAATAAAAGCTAATCTTAGTTATCTCTATTTGCTGATATGAAAAAATAAATAACGTTTATGAAGTTACCTCCGTCATTGAATTTAATTAGAAAAAATTCGAAATGCCAAACCAATGAAACAAATCGAAGAAATATTTTGCTACTCTTTTAAGGAAACCATTTTCTTCAACATTGAAGAATGTTTTTTTTTCACGTTGCAGTTATGGAATTTCTATATTTTTGTTTCACTGCCATCATGGTTTAGTTCGTAGTATTGTATGGTACGAACATAGCGATCTTAATAAAAGTATTAGAGTGGAGATCACGTGACCTATCTATGCTAACGACGGGGCGAGCCTGGGGGCCGCCATCTTGAGTCCGAGACCAACTTTTTTAAGTGGAAATTGCTTAGAAAAGAAATTAATTAATTCTAAAATATTAAAAAAATACCATAAAAATACTAGCTGCGTTTTGGAATATTTTTAGTGACTTTAAAAGAACTTGAAACGCTTTTCTAGTATTTTAATAATATTTATTTTGTAATTTTAGAATTAAAATTTATTTTTTGCCTAGCATTCTTTTTCTTTTTGTGATGGCGACACTGGCAACTTGCAGCCATCGCCGTCACATAGAAGAAGAATACGCGAAGTACATACATTTAAGAAACATAACACAGTCAACATACGCTTATTAGTTTTGAGAGAATATTTTTCAAACAGCGTTGGACCAATTTTTGTCTTTTTACAACAGTCACTAAACAGATTCCAAACTGAAGCTAGTATTTTTATAATATTTTTGTAATTTTTGAATCAAATTTATTTTTTTCTAAGCAATTTCCACTTAAAAAAGTTGGTCTCGGACTCAAGATAGCGGCCCCCAGGCTCGTCCCGTCGTTAGCATAGATATGTCACGTGATCTCCACTCTAATACTTTTATTAAGATCTCTATGGGTACGAATGAGCTTAAAAAGATGGATTTAATTTTGAATCAATCCATCTTTCCGATTGAATTCGTCAGTGAATAACAATTCTTTAAACAATCATTTACTGTCTTATTTAACTAAATATCCACTCCATAATGTAATTTAAAGGTTTACCATCGCCCCCACGTTATCTGATAATTCGTCTAATGATTAAAATCTCTACATCATGCAAACAATATATAATTTGACCATTTTCCAGAATCCACTTTTATTGCACAACCATTTAGCTAAAATAAAGAAACTTAAGACAAAAAAAAAATGTTGACAATATTAAGAGAAGTGACTGAATTATGAAGGTACGAAAATGATGGTCGATTCAAGCAGACAAGTAACACCCTTTTACTATCGGAGAATGCTCTTTAGTCTCAAAATAAGTACATAAAAATACATGCCAAATGAAATCACTCCCTCATTTGAAGCAATTTAATTGAAAATTTATTCAAATTTACTGTAAATCGGCCTTTGAGTGAGGCCAGGTAAGTGACGAAAACCGTTGTCTTTCGTTTTCAAGGCCGTGACACGAAGGCCGTTAAGCTTGGGTCTCAGGTGAGAACCCAGGTCTGCCAGCAGCATATTTTTCAACGGCTTTTCACTTTCTTCTTGAATTCTTTAAGAACGTTTCACATGCGACGGGATGTAATGATTCCATAAATGTTGGCTTTACTTACGGTCGTACCTCCAACGTTAAGTCAATTTAGATCCTTCACTTGCGACGGAAGCGAAAATCATATTGACGTTTTTTTTTTTGCGGTTTCTAAACAAGTAGTTACAATGTTAAAACGTTTCTGAAGTTACAATGTACAGTAGCAGTAGAAAATATTTTCTTATTTCAACGTCATTTAGTTCTATATTAAACCTCAAAATTAAACAAATACCTTTCATCGAAAATTAAAAAAATTGTTTACTTATTGTTTGCTGAATTTATTTGTATTTCGAAAAATAAATAGGTAATATTGCCCGTGCTGAGAAGTAGTATTTCATATCAACATACAACATTGAAACTATCAACTATCACTTTCAAAACATATAACTAATCGAGTTGATTTGTAAAATCTATTTAAAAACAAAAAAACAATGAAAAAAATCTCACCAAAAGGGATAATTAGTATGGGGATATTTCTTATGATGTCACGCTCTCTATATACTGCGATTCCATTGGTTGTTAATAGTTTTCTTTGACAAAGTGTTGAAACAAGCTCATTGACTTTTTTTATAACGTCACACGCTCCGAACTGCGATTTCATTGGTTGTTTTGTTTTCCTTGAAGTGTTGAAACAAGCCCATTGAAATGTCTTTATATCAATAAATTCTAAAATGTAAACAAAACCATTACATCCTTTTTCTAAACAATTAATACGAACAATTAGAGAATCTCATTGTGTCATATATTTTACAGTTATTCCCGTTATCCCCCCCCCCAACCTGTTTTATTTCACAAAAATAAATTTCTTATAAATTTGTAACTAATATAAAGTTTCTGGGGTGATTTTTATGAGCGGCAATGGTGATTTAATGGCAATGTTTGAAATGTAACGCTCTTGCTTTCATTTTTGTCCGTACTGGAATTCATTGGTTGCTTCGATTTCACTTTCAAAATGACCGATATAGATAAAAAAAAATTTTTCTTTATACAAGGCTTTCTTTTACAAATGTTTTGAACAACCAACAGCACAGCAAGAAGTTGGCATTTTAAAAATTTAATAAGTAAAATATTCTTTAAAGAACTCCTTTTCGAATACCAAAATATTAGTAATGGGCTTGTTTCAACACTTAGTCAAAGAAAACAAAACAACCAATGAAATCGCAGTTCGGAGAGCGTGACATCATAAGAAATATTCCCATTCTACACCAAAGCCGAGCTTAAGTTTGCAGCAGAGAAATGTACTAGGCGGAGGAATGTGCGTAAACAACGCTGCTGGCGCCGAAATTTCGCCTGCTTCTATTGGCTGCTCCTCTGACCCTGATATTCGTGCGCCCTTTTACGTCAAAATCGAAGGGAAAAAATAATTAAAATAACTCTAACTGAAGCTAAACTAATAAAAATAATAAATTTATGTCTTGAAATAACAAATAAATTTGTTTATTGAATGTGAAATACCTTTTTGTATTCGATTCTCGCACTCAAAAATGAAAAGCATTTACCCTTTTTCTCGTAGAACACTTGTATACTGCAAACTTAAGGTCGGTTTAGGTGTAGGCAACAAATGACAACAAGCCGTTGAGCTGTTGCCATTCGCGACGTGACCCCCCCCCCCCCCCCCATTCCGTTAAAAATGCATTCTTATGCTTTTTGAATTAGTACTATTAAATTTGGCTGTTTTTAAAATAGTTGAAGTCGTTCTTTTTCGAATATTTTTCTGCGAATTTTTATTATTTCCAATTTTGATGCTGATCTGAATTTCTTGACTTATATCACACTTGTCGGTAGCATTTTTTTTTTGTTTGGCTATGAAGGTGAGTGATGGACAAACAGACTGACAGAGCCTTTCTAAAAGCTTCCACATTTTACGCTACAAACGTGTGTGGAAGCTAAAACCGCATCTTCGTTAAGATCTTATGTAAAGTTGGCTTTGCTGCCCCTCCATTATTTACTCCATTTATTGTTATTTATTAGTGTAGTAGCTGAATTAATTATTGATCATATATTGTATTGGTAAAATAAAACATTCGTAATTCTTTATGATCTTCTGCAAAGTTGTTTCTACTGATCAAAAGTTTAAAAAAATTTCTTTACAAATTTTATTGTTTTCCTTATAATATGGGAATTTTAAGGAGTAGTTACAACCCAATTTTTCATGTTTTCATTTTAGAGTTCCTTATAAATAATTCATAATCATTAATTATAGAAACAAACTCCTTTCAGTTATTTTTTTTATGTCCTATAAAATAGAATTTAGCAATTCTGGTGCTTGCATTGTAATATTCACATTGTGTCAGAAGTTTTTTTTCCATAAGTTGATTTTCAAAGAAAAAAATTGTAATTGTCAGATCAAATTTCAAACGGAGCATAAAAATTTTGTATAAAAACAACCATGTTTCCTTGAGTAAGCAGAGTTTAAAATTTCGTACGAAACAGAGCAAGTTATTCATTTATCGCTTTGTCAACTCTTCATTTGTTTTATTTATTTGGTACCGATGATCCATTTATTGGTACTGCAGAGTTCCATCTCTTAAATCTAGATTACAATACAAATAAAAATGATTTGAAAAAAGCCATCCTTTAGCCTCTAAACGCTTGGTTAAATTTGTTTAAATAAATAATGAAATCATTGTATAAATGTAGGAATTTAGATAAATAAATAAAGGTTTAAATTTTTTTTACCTATCAATGTATTCATTATATGTATTTTTGTAGCTTATCAATCATTAATACTTTTTCCGATATGTGTCAGAATATTTTTTTTTACCTATGTTGAACGTATTAAATTTCCTGTTTTTAAAGTAAAACGTAGTTTTCCGTTTTGTATTAAACTATGCATAAGTTTATTTTTGTTTCAAATTTCAAACAAAATAAGCAATTTTTTTATCGTAAAAAATAACACGATATTTATTAATTGGGTTATGTTTGCATACAAATTAGTTTAACGTATATTTTTGACGTTATAATTTAATTATATTACTTAAATTTCCTTCTTATAGGAATATTAATAGGTAATTGAATTTATATTTAAATGTGAAATGCTTTTAAAACTAATTTGATGTACTCCTTTCAAGTTTTATTTTGTAGTTATAAGCCGAAAAGTCATTAGTTTCGCAAAATAATAATTTTGACAAACACTAACAAGTAAACAATAACAAATAAGCCAAATTTCCCTAAATTTTCATGCAAACAAAATGAATGCTAATTTTTCCCTTGTGATACATAGAAAGCTTTAAAATGCACTAAAATTAGAAACACAGTTTTTGGTAGTGTGTAGTTTTCCATTTTTGTCTCTGTCCTCGGGATATCATTTGTCACAGGTCAATAAGTAAGTGTATTTTCTTTGCCCACTCATATGTGGAGATGGACTAAGTCTAATTGGTATTTTTTTGTTTTGTTTTTGTAAATACGAAGAGTGGCATTTCTCATAGAAGGGAATTTGAAGAAACTTTAACTTCTACACTTACTGTAAAGCTAGCTATATATTATAATATATTTACTTAGATTTTATATTCTTAATAGAAGTTAATAATTTAGCGCCAATGGGAATTTCTTGCTTAATAATAGGCTTTTTTTAACACTTTGCCAAGGAAAACAAAAGAACCAATGAAATCGCAGTATAGTATAGGATAGCGTTACATCATAAGAAATATAGTTTTTGTCAAAATTTACTTGGAAGTATACTTAATACCAAATCAATACATTTATAGATATTTTTATGTTTCATTATTTAGTCATAATATCTCGCATGCGCAAAGTTTAGTTGCCATAGGGCATTTTTGGTTATTTCATTAAAGTTATTGAAAATACTTCATACTCATAGTTACGTACCTTTAAAAGTAGTGAGTTGTTGTATGGTATTTGGAAGTCGTGTAGTGTCACATGCACTTAGTTTTATAAAACCTTAAAAAAATTATTTTAGTAGTAACCGACTTTGTTGCGTTTATTTTATTAACTTATACTAGTTGGGTATTCTAGGCTTATTAATTGGGATCTTTAAACAATTATTTTGAGATATTTCAAAAATATTAAAGTTAAAATATCGCATCTTTATTATTGAACTATTTAAAATTCATAAAAATATTTCCATTGTAATCCTGTTGAAGTTTATATTGCTGTAAATTTTAGATTAAATATTGTTATATTTTTGTAATGTGTTATTAAAATATTTATTTTAGGATTGTCGAAAGGAATTAAGTTATATACTATTGCATTATATAGGAAATTCGAAATTTTCTGTATTTAATAAAAGTTATTTCTTTTCAATTTAATTTTTTTAAATAATGAATAATTCTTTTACAATATATAAGGGAAATACTTATGAAACCCATTTTTAAAAAAAATTCGAATACTAGCGTTTTTAAGGATAACTAAAATGCTTTCCACGATTTATCTCAATAGATTACGATTTTGATTTTCTGCGATTCGCAGCGTTTCCGATGACTGTTTATAGCCGCAACCACATCAATTGATCCCATTACTATATTTTTTTGCCATTCCTCGCAGATATATAAAACGAGCCAACCTTCACTGAAACTGGCAAAGGTGTCGTAACCATAGAAACGAGATTGTAAACTCGCCACAGTTCGTTGATTCTCAAATCACTCTGGACTCACCTGAGCTTTTTTCTGTCGAGTTTTTAAGGTTTGTTTACGCACCTTTAAAAACGCCTTTTCGGTCGCTTCCTTGTTTATCACGGGATTTAAAATGCTGGGTTATTTTTATGCATTTTTAAGCCGTTGCGTGCGAAAATCAAACCGGAATTAGCGTTGTGGACAGTGGTTTTCTCAGTGGACGCACTTGTCTACTCGGTGACATATACTACCTTAAGGGGGTCCGATACCTCAGACAATTTTTTTATTTAATTTTTGTACTTACACATACTATTTTTTTTCACTTGTTAAGCTTGTATCAAATACACAATTTAGCTATTAAAATTTATATAAGTCTGTTGTTTTTTTTTTTTTTTTAAATTAAATTTCTGTTAAATTTTTAAAACATTTTTAAACATTTGAATTGAATTGCCAGCTGACAAATATGCATAAATCCAAGTTTCACTGGTTATTTCTTCGACCTTATAATTTTTCTAGGGCTTTTAAAGGAAAATTTAGGAAGCAGACACCTTTTCTGATTGGTAGAATATTTTGTGACAAAACATACTTAAGCAACAACAAGTTATTTTAATGATTTTTCATAAGTTAACATTATACAATACACAATTTCAGTGCGGTAGGATAGATAATAATAGTCTTACGATTCAAATGATCATAATAAAATATAAGTTTAAAGGTGTTAAATGCTTAAAAAATATTTAAAATTCTAGTAGTTAGTAAAAGTTTAAAAAATTATCTTAACTTCAACAACGGCTAATTATATTAGAAAATGTTTCATTAATGATTTGTTATTAAACGAATACTTGCTTTAAGATTATTTTTCGAACTAGCTTTCATCAAATCAAAAGTTATTTGTAGATATAATTGTCTAAACAATTTCCTTACATATACGTAATATAATTTTAATTATTTTCAAATCTTGTCTTCAATTGTGTTATATTTGCTTATTTATCAGATAAATTAATAAACTTTTATATTTTCATTAAAAGTTTCTTCTCGCCAAACGACTTTAATACAATGTTATAACCTAAGGTTATTGAAATGCCTTAAATACTAACAAAGGCATACTAGATTTTCAATAAAACTACAAAGTTCTAATAAAACTAGGCGTTCCCTGCATTTATAATAGTATATAGAAGCGAGAAACACCCAATGTTAAATTTTAAGATTGAACCTGTTCTGCGTTTTCTAAAGAACCGTCTGGAAAGTTGGAGATAAGATTCTTAAAAGAAATCCGTTTGTTCACTATGAATGAATACCCTAACATTATTAACAGTATACAATTCTAAAAGCTGATTTTTCGGTTGCATTGTGTTTAAAAGATGTTGTTTATTAAGTCATTTATATAATATATTCACAAAACTGAATTTATACTAAAAATATCTTAGATAGAATACGTTTTGTATGATGTATCAAGTAAACATAGAAACAGAAAATTTTACTAAATCAAATATCTGGGAAGTAAGTCATATTTGAAAAGTGAATTTATATAAAGGCTTGATTCGAATTAGTTTTAATTTGTAGAAAAACATTCTAAACTCATTCGATAAGCAATTAATGTATTTAAATTTTGAGTATTGGGGTACTTAGGGATTTTAAAAAGTCTTCAGTGACCAGTGCAAAATTACAGAAAAAAATGCTGATGTTTTACCCTCATCATTTAAATCAAAATAAATTATTTATCTATTTTTGAAATTATTTTGCGCTGCATGTAATGGCAAGCTTTAAATTATTTTACTAGAGAAAATTTAAATTAAGAAAACAGTTATTTACACATTTTTCGATTTTTAAATCTCGTACAGTGAATACAAATTTTCAGTTTTGCCCTTTTTCATATCCTTGCGATGGTTAATTTTTGAAGGTACCCGACATCATGAATCAGAGTATCACTTATAGTTATCATCGTATTTAGATATTACTCGTAGATTGATAATATAACTTTTTAAATGTATTTTGAATGATGATGCACAGCGATTTGACATTTATCGGTATTTATCGTAAATAAAAAAAACCTTCATAGTTAGAAATTATTTGAAAATGTTATTACGCTTTACAACAGCTGAAACAATGACTATTGAAAAAATGTAACTTTTAAAATATTTTACTAGAGAAAATTGAAATTAAAAATGCCTTTAGTTACGGAGAAAAATGAGATATTTAAATCTCTACAGTGATGACAAGTTTACACTTTTGCCCCTTTTCCACATCTCTCTGGTGTTTAACCCTCTAATGCATACTGTTACCGTTTGGTAGCGAGTAACATATTACGCTTTATATTCTATTAAATTAGAGCTCCTCCTAGACAAATCTGTGTTTTCTTCATCTATTACATTTCATTTTAAAGTTTTAGTTACTAATAATTCTCATAGATGACAGTAGTAAAAGTGTATTCAAAATTAAAGATGAGGTTATTAACTTTTGTGAAATTACGTTTTTGGCAGCATTCAAAGAATAATAATAAATATTAGTACTAAATACTAATAAATTGTTTTGAAAAATTAATCATAGTTAAAAAGGGTTATTTTGAAATATTTTTAGTAGTTTTCTAGTCATTATTATCAAAAGTGGAATTTTGCAGTTGGGGTTTTTGTCATGTGGAAAATTTTTTAAAAATTGAAATTATTTAAATTCTAATGCAGTTAATTTTTTTTAGTATTGTTCCCATAATGTGTGAGTATTAAAGATACATATATATTTTTTTGGGATGAAAATAAAAATTCATGCATTAGAGGGTTAATTTTCTAAAGTACTCGGTGTAATGAATCATAGTATCAATCCTAGTTATCGTATTTAGATATTACTCATAAATTGATAATATTACTTTCAAGATCTATTTTGAATGATGAGGCACAACGATTTAAAATGTATCAGTATCCGTCATAAATAAAAAAAAATGTAGTTAGGAATTGTTTGAAAATGTTATTACGCGTTACAGTTGAAAAAATGACTAAATAATTTTTTATAATTTAGATTTTTATATTTAGATATTATTCATAAATTGATATTACTTCTTAAATCTATTTTGAATGATGATGCATGACGATTTGAAATTTATCATTATAAGTCGTAATTAAAAAAAATGTAGTTAGGCATTGTTTGAAAATGTTAGTGTTACTGTTGAAAAAATGACGAAATAATTTTTTATAGTTAGAAATCTGTAATTTGAACTGTACAATATTCTTACTGTTCGGTACTGATTTTAACAACACGCGGCATAAATGGCACCTTTTTAAACTTAATAATACTGGACTAAGAAGTTTTGTGGAGTAACGCTTTTTACTGTGCGCATTATAAAACAAACCTGTTTAAAATATCAGTAGTATTATTATATTAACTTCAGTGATATTAAAAAAAAGTCTTATGTTCTATAATTTGAAACAACCATGTTTATTTATAGGATGAAATTCTACTTTTTGTATAGTTGTGGAACATATTGTTACCAGTTGTATTGCAACTATTAGGAAATTGCAATTGGTGCTACATGTAACGAATTAATTGAAAAATATGTTAATAAATCCTATCTCAATAATAGGATAATTAATATTTAACCTTTTTATATTTGTTGATTGACTTTTTTTTTAGTTTCATTTGACCCATTTTACATGTATTTCTTGAGTGATTTTTGTAAAAAAGTTTTAGTATCTGCGAAATCGCCTTAATCGACTGAGGATAAGCTTTTTGCCCAAAGTGTAAACTTGTTTTCACTGCATCATAAAATTAAAAATTTTAAATCATTAAATTATTAAAAAAAATATTTGTGTAGTAAATAGTCTTAAAAAACCTACTCAATACTTAAATTTTAGTTTCAAGAATATTGAAAAAGAGTAATAATAATTTGTAGAAGTTTTATGTGTTGCTGAAAAAACTAACTGACTTTTGACGGGTTTACACGTTTGCATCCCTACGTCATAATAAGGTTTTCATTTTTACGTATATTTCTTATTCAAGTTTAAACCGCGCATGCTCAAAGTGTCTGCAATAGAAAAATTATTTTTATGTTTCGTTCAATAAAAATCAAACATTGAAAAGCTTCTTGCATCATTTCAATCATTTCCACTACCCTCTCCCACCTACAAAAAAAAAAAAAAAAAAAAAAAAAAACTTTTAAGCATAATATCATCCATGGCATCATCAGAAAACGGTTTCCGAAAATTCGATTGTTATCTTCATCTTGAACTCTTTTGCCAATTGTTCTCATTAAAGTAGGTCTAGGACTCTCGCACGTCCAGATTTCTTTTGAGAAGATCTTAAGTACAGATTTGAGACATGAAGATTCCCGACAGAGATTTAGGCTTGAGATTTCGATCTCCTTATATTGTGCCTCATTTACCTGGTCGCGAATGGTAGCTAGTCGCGTGCGACGACTAATGTATAAGTAAAGATGTTTAATGATTTTGCTGTTTTTCAAAAGTAGATGTTCTTCCTTTCGTTTTTTTTTTTTGGAATTAATTCTTCCTTCTGATATCAAGTAATTGTTTTTACTTGTCACTTTAACTGGACTTATTTTCTTATATTCTGATATTTTATAACAATTTAAAAATCTTTTTAAATTTTATAAAAAGAAAATGAATTCTATTTTCATTTTTATTTATCCATTATGAAAAAAGCGACAGTTGCATTGAAAAAAAGATTATATATTATATATCATCTCTTTTTGAGAGAGGGTATATTATATAAAAAGAGATGATATATTATACATCTCTGTTTCAATGCAACTAAAAACGCTTTCAAAAACTGAAAATATGTATATTATATGCATATTTTCAGTTTGTTCTCACTATCTGGAATGCTAAGTTAAAAGTGTGCGAAATTTCGGTTTGAAAAAATGGAATCAATATTGTAGTTAACTAAAACACCGAATGTTTAAAGATGTAAATTCTTTCGAAACAAGAAACAATTTGAGTTTTGCAACTTTGAATTATCTATGACTATATGTAATTATTCATTACTCATGTATTGTTAGTAATAACCAAGTCATCCAAGGCCAACATTTTCTTTTTATATACTCATAGTTGTTTTGTTTATTATTGTTAAATTACATGGGATAAACTGTGACATTATTGCGTAATTTTTGCAGATTTCTCCTTCCTAAAGTATTAATTTAACGTGATGTATTAATTTTACAACACTATTAGTATTAATTTTACATGATAATTATGTTTTACACAATGGATGCAATTCTATGACAATTAAAATTAGTAGACCTGAAATTTAGACTATGAATTTAGAATATTTAGATTCTCCTGGAATGGTGTTGTTTCACGGAGGATCTGGAAATAGCTACACGGTGTTGTTTTCCTTACTCTCAAATTACTTTTGTTTTGGTTAAGTTGGTTCGTTAGTAGACCTATACTATATTCAAGTTAGTGTGCTTGGTCAGCACACAAACCTGATTATCTTTACCAACCGACCAACCAACCAAACAAAAGTAATTAGAGATTAGAGACATTTAGAGAGTTGTTAGAGAGTAAGGAAAACAAGGCCGTATAGCTATTGCCAGATCCTCCCCGATCCAACCCAATTAAAATTCTTACTTTAAAATAAAATTTTGTATAAGAACATGGGCGAAAGAATGAGGCGATCGTTTTTTTTTTTTTGTATCCCTTCAATCAAGGGATTGTTTCTGGGTTCGACTCTTTTGTCATCAGTAGGCCCCTTTTCCTTTCATTTGTGTAATTCATTTGTTTCATTTGGGTAATAAAGGACCTATCTGACATCGGGACATGGCATCGCGTGCAACTTTCAAAAAATTCCACAGGCGATGGGGTGTGACTTTTTCCATTCTATTCTCGATGGCCGGAAGACCCCGATACACGTGACGCGTTTCCGTTTTTTGTTGACAAGGGGAGGTGAGTTGTAAAAGTGCACCTCAGGGCACGCATTTTTTTTAATTTAACCTGTAATTTCCATGACCGTCTACTTTCCTGGAAAGTCAGATATTTATCTGTTTATTTTAATATAGAGGAGAAAGCATTAAAGCAGCGACCGCCATCCGTTCTTTTGTAGTTTGGGAGGCACGAGTTTGTGGTTTTGAACTCTTGTATTCAAATTAGATGATAAAATCTACATAAAATCCTTTTTACTTCCATCGATGTTAGTACACTCGGATTTGCTTTCTCCATGAAAATCCAATACAATACATGAACGACGTACACAGGGGCCGATTTACTACATTTTTCGGGCCCAGGGTAAAATCGAAATTGGAGGCCCCAAAACATACATCAATGTATCTATGAATGTGATTTTATCATTTTAAAGTTGTAAAAATACGTAATATTTTGCTATTATCCTAAATAGAGGTGCCCAGTTGGTTAAGCACTCGCTTAACATGCGGAAGGTCCCAGGTTCGGGTCCGGGCATCGCCAAAATAACTGCCGACCTATAACGGCCCGTGCAGCCACAAATGTCCGACGAATAAAACCCCGTGTAAGGGAGTGCACGTTAAATATAGTTCAAAGTCCTAACGCTGCGTACGATGTCGCCCTTAACGGTTGCATTGGGTGCCTATTCAGGTGTCGGATCGTCTACTGACCGTGGTTCTAAAATACGACGCCCGTCGCCAATAGCCCTCGTGTAGCTTTAGTGCGACGATAATTCAAACCTAACCTAAATAGAGGTGTACCCACTACATATCTTACATATTTTTAATGCATAATAAGATATGACATCAGAGACCTATCATATGTCATGCCATATCATATTTTACATACATATATACTTAACTTTTATTTACATGAACAGGGTATAATTTGCAAAAATAACAAGTTACATAATAATCGCAGTGGCTCTCTCTTAAAAATTAAACGTCACTGGATTCAATTTTCCAACATATTTATTATTAATTTTAAAATATTTTGGGCACATTTTTTCCTCAATATTATTCTTTGCAAATTAGAGGGCCCTTCTTGAGTGGCGGCCCTGGACACTCACCCCTTTTGCTCTGCCGGAAATCAGATTCTGTGGGTGCACCATTTATGTTCATTGGGTCATATCCCTTTCTTTCATTTTACTATTTTGTTTACTTTTTCGCAGGAAATGCCAGCATTTACTATTCATTGAGACTAATTGAGCATTACTTTTTTTTATACAAAGTTAAGATTTTTGAAGATTTGTTGTTGCTGCTAAATAGAACGTTAAAGAATTTTTTTACTGCAATGGTGGAACCACCCGTCTAATATATTTCTACGTGGATGTTGTTTGGAGCTCTAATTGCTTTGCTAGGGCACTAATGGATTGAAAAGTTGTTGACCTTATTTTTATAGCTGAGCTTGGAGACATCAATAACATAAGACGATGGTAAAATTCTCAGTTTTCCAAAGACACTGTTTGTTCAGCTGTGAGGACAACATTAGTTACCGTTATATCTCCAAAGTGGAACGCGCCTTACAAGGCAATTTAATATATTTGAGTAATAGACGGATAGATTTATTTTCTACATTTGTTTCAAACGTATTAACTGTTTAAGTGAAAAGAAACTTCGATTCCCTGCATTTAGCCTTTGTTCAATTTCTGGCATAATATCATTATCTTCAGTGATAATTGAACCTAAGTATTTAAATTCATTGACTCTCTCAAATTTTATTTCTTCATTTACTTTTAACTCTGTATCTGTATCAGTTCCCTTACAAACCATGCTCATATATTTAGTCTTTTTCATATCTATTTCCAGCCCAAATTTATTGGCCTCTGTTGTCAACCTATTGAAGAGTTCAATTAGTGCTGTTATACATATATAATTTTTGAAATACATTTTTTATTAAGTAGATGTCTGCCTTAAAACTTCGAGAACTGAAAGTTTTAGAGTCTCACACGACTGCAAGTTATTTAAAATATGAAAATATGAATTTGCCGAAGCCTGAAGAATGTAAAAATATTCCATTTCCTATAATAGGTGTTAGTAGGTACTCCGTATAAATATGTATATACATACGATATAAATTTCTTCCGAGATTTTGAGGTACAAAGAAAGTTTCCGGGTGACTCTGTCCTTTCATATCCGTTAGAAGGAAACACAATGGGCACATAAATAAAGAATATTTTATTTATTCGTATAGTATTGGTGTTTCTATTGAGGGAAATACCCAACAATATTTTTATTTTATTTCTTCCGTTGCAAAAAAATGTCAACACAGGGTGGTAACAGAACCTGGAAAACCTGGAAATCAGGGGATTCTCAGTGAACTTTTTTATTCTGGAATTATCAGGGGATTCTCAGTGAACTTTTTCATTCTGGAATTATCAGGGGATTCTCAGTGAACTTTTTCATTCTGGAATTATCAGGGAATTCTCATGGAATTTTGTCCATTTTTGGGTTACTTAAACAGCAGGTTTAGGTTCTTGTGATCTTCTAACGGACACTTGATAAAAAAATATATTCTGGTTGATCCGATTCGCCTGAAGGACCAATCTTGGAGGAAAGATCAATCTCTCACAAATAATGTTATAACATGATTACTCTAAAGTTATTCAGATTTTCCGAAATGTAGAAAAGTTAGGCGGGCTAACTCATAATCCAGAAAGTCTTAAGTTCAGCTATGTCTGGATAAAAAAATTCTGCACTGCATTGAAATCTGTGTATTGCATGTTTTCTAGGTAATTGTAAAATCAGGGAATTTTTTGTGAAAGTATCAGGGAAATCATGGAAATATCAGGGAATTTTTTTCTCAGATTTTGTAACCGCCCAGAATAAAAAAAGTGGCTTCATATAAGTATGTACTTTAAATCTAGACATTAAAATTCATGTTTAAATATTAGTTTGGTGGATAAAGTAAAAATTTCGAGTAACGTTATGCTTCATAAAACTGGTGGCAGCACTTACTGTCTTCAACTTTTCGGAGTAAACCACAAATAGGAGGAATCTTCAAGCTAAGTTCGATTTTGTGATATAACGTTGTGGAAAAATTCGATGTTAAGTTACTCCATGAGGCTGGAGGCAGCACATGCTATTATTTTAACGAAGTAAACGGTACACTAAAATTTTACAGTATGTACAAGAAGCCTTATAATAAAATACTTTATAAGCGGTTAGTGTTGTCATTTGTGAGGTGCTAGTTAACAGACCTTCTACACTCTGAAAACAACAGAGCGAAATCCACTCCAATAGGATAAGTGCATTTTCGACACTGAAAAGGAGTGAAAATTAACTCAGAGTTAAAATCGCTCGTTTGAAGTGATCCTGTCGGAGTTTTGACTAAAGAAAAGAGTGAAATCTACTCCAATAGGATAAGTGCATTTTCGGCACTGAAAATTAACTCAGACTGAGTTAAATTCACTCGTTTTTATTAAGAGTGTATACCATTTTTATGGGGTAACGTTGCGCTAAGTTACTCGACAATTTTCCAGTAAACGAGTCTGTATTTCTTCTACAATTGTTTCATACAACTTAACCCAAATAATTAATGCAGATTCTAATCTTCGTTTTAGTTTGGGCTTGCAATGTTATTTATGGTAAAATAGGCAAAATTTTGTCAGACTTTAAAAAAGTTAAAATGACATGCATTGATATTAAAACCTAATTACTTTAATTTTTTGAAGGTGTTGCTGCTATACTACAACTTTTAACTTTTTACTACAATTACTTTATATTTTTTACCTCTCTGGATGAGCGATACCTCATCAGAAAACGCATTTTTTTAAAAAATATATAAAAAAAAATTTGTCATCTCAGTCGGCGCCCGGCCTCGTGATTTATATATTCGAACATACAAAAGTAAAATAGTTATTTTAAAAAACTGAAGTTTATCTCTTGCAACTAGTGGTACTCAATTTAAAATCATTATTGTAACATTCAAAATAGTTTACAATGCATTGTAGTAAAAAATGTAACATAGCTTTCATTTTCATCTAACTAACAATAGAACAGTTTCATCGAAAACAAAAGACTGCATTTTCCCATTACAAAATCCACCCTCCTCCCACAACGTAATTGCTACCGCAGTTTCATTACCTTATCCTTATGGAAATACTACAAGTGCTAGAATTGAATCCTTCATGTGGAATTCTTTTTAGCTGACTAATTTAGTTCGAAAGTATTGTAACTGATATTTGGTTTTTATCTTTTAAAAAGTCAACTATATAGGGTCATATGGGGGAATTATGAATCAAAAAATCACAGCATCCTATTTTTTTCTAAAGTATGAAAGAAAGAAAGATTTAATTTTGCATGGAGTAAGCTTAAATAATTTAGAATTTATTTAAATAATCACTTTTCCTAAAACTTAATTATTATTAGTTTTATTTTAATTATTGAGTGATCAGGAATTACCCCGGGTTTGGGCAATTATGGGTCACACATGGGGGTAAATATGGATCACCCATTTTTTTATAGTAATGCGTGTCAAAAGTAAATTAATATTCCAAATTATATCACTTTTAGCACATAAAAAGATTGTTTTAGCACATAAAGGTAATGAAAGCGAAACTTGGCATATTTTTTTCATGCCAAGTTAGAATTCTCTATGCATCTTTCTTCATACATGTATAATGAACCATCAAAAGAACTCTATTTTGACAGAAAAAATTTCAATGGACTTTATTACAGCAGTCCAAACTGAATTATATGGCACAAATAAATATTCTTTCAAAAGTTTTTATTTTAAATAAATTTTCTCGTAAGTTTAAAGCAATGGCAACAGTGAAAATATTGAATAAAAATAGAATTTTCATGCTATTTCAAAGTAGATTAAATTTTTTGTTATTTAAATTTTAAATAAACTTCTAATTTGAATTTTTTAATGAAATTTGGAATGCAGCCTAATTTGATTTTATGCTTCAAAATGACATATACCACTTAGCTAAAAACACATGAAAAATTAAAAAATATCACTGACCCAGAATTACCCCAGTGATCAAGAATTACCCCAGTAAACTGGGGGATAAATCGATATATCTTTAAAATCATTAAAAAAAATTATTATGAAATTTTTTTTATCGGATTGAAAAGCTTAGACCTTTTCCTATTGAAAAATAGCACCAACAAAATAGTTAGTTCAAATATGTTTCTCCAGTATGGATCTTTAAAAAAATCATGTTTTTCAAAGACAATCTTTTTTGAAGATGTTTTTACAGTAGTGTAAAAAGTTTTTTTTTTCGATTTTTTGCTGCAGAGTTACATTGTCTTTGAACCTGATATAAGAAAATAGAATGTATATGGATGACTTGGCATAATTTTTTTTCTTCTAAAAACCATTTTTAATCCTTAAAACTTAGTGATCATTATTTACCCCGGAAAGAGAGTGATCCATAATTCCTCCATGTGACCCTAGGTTTTAAAAGTTTTAAAATAAGATTTGTCTTGGACGCAGGAAACTATGGGGTGGATATCTTTATTTTTTATTTGATCTTCTGAAAGATAAAAAAGTGATGAGAAATGTTCACTTGTTTTCACTGCATAATACCAATATTTGAATTTTCAACATAATGAAAAAAATAATTTAATAAACTAATTTTCCAAATTTTTTTAAGGCCCCTTAATACTTTGTTACGTGTGTTGTTGGAAAATTGACAGTCACTAGAATGTTACTAGGCGGTCACTAGTTGTATGTTAAATGTCTTAGAATTAATGTTCAAACAGATGCGATTATGATCAAACAGTTGCAATAGTTTTGCTAGTCTGATCTATAGCCCCTTACCTCTTACTCTAGAATTGTTGAGTTGAGTTGAAATATATTTGCACTAGAGCGCTACACGAGTGGTATTGGCCATTCACACAAGATATTAAGCATGGAATTAAAAGGGTTAATATTAAATGAAGAGTACACGGAAAGAACCGATTGATTGATAAGGCGGACTCCCGCATTTGTCTGCTTGGCGAACATTGGCGGCAGAAAACCGGTTTCTCTCTTTCTTCTTCGCTTGGTCCAAGCGCCGGGATCGTCAATCGACTGAATCTTAGTAGCTAGGAACCACAGAGATAGTCGTTAAAGTTATTAGAGTGGCAGATCACGTGACCTACAACGCTGGCTTCATTGGGGCTCTTCTGGGAGCTCCTTTCACGTCCCGTCCTTAGCATGGAGGTCACGTGATCTGCCACTCTATTACTCTAACTATGATCTCTGTGGTAGGAACTGATTTCCTTACACAAGTTTAGGCGATCACTCGCTATCATCGCCATTAGGGCCTGCCAAGGAAACTTCTCTTCAAAATCAATCGGTTTTTCCCATGTACTCTTCAAATATTGACATTAATTTTTTTAGATATAACAACCACATATACAAATAAAAACTAATTAAATAAAACAAATATAACTTTAAAAAATTCCTTTTATAACTATGTCAAACAGACACACCGGCCTGCTGTCTACAGCCCAAAAGACAATTCATAATCCCCCAGAGAAGTTAAGTTCGAGCACAGGTAGTACACAAGCGACTCCTACGCAGGTAAAAAGAGGTCCAGCCATCAAGATAAGAATGTGAACAATGAAATTGCTCGGAACTGTTGGCCAAGGTCGTGATGTAGTAAGGGAATTTGAATGGGGGTCCACCTATCGAATTAGGACCAGAACCTTGAACCTGTGTTTGGGAAAGAAAGGAATATCATTCCTAATGTCACGCTTTTTGTAATAAAAGTGTGAAATTTTTAGTCTGTTTTACGTTACTTCAGTTAAATAGGAAAGTTTTTTTTTCTCTAATGGGGCTGCAATATTGGCGGTCAAGCCTTTGCAGACTCGGCACATTCCCCAGAACTGAAAACCATTTTTTGTGGCACCATCTAGGCGACTCTCGCTACCAATTTTGACGCACAGATTACAATGAATCCGAGTTCTCTGTCGATGTTAAAGTATGCCGAGATTTAATTTTTCCGGGAGAACCCAGGCCAAATGGGCCCTCCAGGGATCTTTTGCATGCCACATAATCATATGACATGCGCGCCCAGAATTTTCACATCCAGAAAATCCGACGACTCAGCCGGGGTTCGAACCCGCAATCTTGGGCATACGAGGCGGACACGTTTAACCTCTCAGCCACTGAGCCGCTTAATTAGGAAAATATTCTGTTTGTTTTTCATAAGTTAAATTTCATCCGGTTTTTTTAATTACTTAATTTTAACTTATTAAGGGATACGGAACACGAAATTATTTTTTAGTATTTATTTCTGTATGGAATCTTCCCTTATTTTTATATATGATAGAACAGATAATTTTAAAAATTTAAATGATGGTGATAACTTTTGATATTAAGTCAAGAAATATTATCATTTCTGTATAAGTAAACGCTTTCTGACGTACGCAGTTATACAAAGAATAATTTGATGTACAAATTTTGATTAGTAGGGGAAACCAGGGACATATGACCCAAATCGAAGTTGTTTTGCTTGTAACTTAAAAAAAAATATTTATGACTGTGTAAATGCAGCTAATTTATGCTTCGTAAAGTAGTACACAATATACATTAGTAACTACTATTGCAGTATTAACTGCAATAGTAGTAAAATATAAATTATTTAAAACTTTTACTTTTGGGTCATGTATCCTAATGCATAGGGATACATGACCCACCCATTAAGGATACGTGACCCAACCCAAAAATTTGGTAGTAAGAATTAAAATCATAAAATTTTTTTTTACCTAATAACAAAACTAATTTCATATTATAAAGTTTTTATAGATTTTATAGTATTTTCCAACAAAATTATTACTTTTTATTTTTATCACATTAATTATGCTTATACTAACGAAATAATCAAATTTTAAAGTAAATTCTGGACCAAATACAATACTGGGGCTACTTTTATTTCGCAAAGAAAACATAGGTGGTTGAAGAATCGCCACTATTTAATCAATAACAACTTGTGATGTCGTATCCATTTCAGGCCATTTATAACTTTTTCCATCGATTCATTATGCATATTGAATTGAAAGCTCATTAAAAAAATTTCCCTTGTACCTTCCCAATAAACCTTAAACACCGTAAAGAACCCAGTCATTTACTTTTGGGACTCCCGTGATTTTTTTTTAAAATGTACTTGGTCTACTTTTGTGTTGTTTACTTGGGTCACATATCCCCAATTGGCTTTGGTCAATTATCCCTAGTTTCACTTTTTTGTTTAACCGCAAAATAGTCATTTGCAAATAATTACATTAGCACTATTATGCACTTAACTGTAGCTAATAGCATGAAATAAACACATATTAATTAAAAAAAATATTTCCTTTAAACAGAAAAATGTAGACCCAAAAACCTTACGGCCTTAACAATTTATTTTCAGTGCATGAAAACGTATTTCTTCGTATAACTAAACACATACGTAATTATTCAGCTCTATTTTTTTACCATGTGATCAGCTGGCTGAAAGGAAAAAAAAGTGATGCCACTTTCAACTCACAAAACTTTTTCATTGCTGAGAAAAAGGCATTGGGTCATGCCATCCTTATGGGTCGAATGTCCCTAGTTCCCCCTACGTAGCATTTGAAAGATTACAATTATCAAATAAAAATTCGGTGAAGAATTTTTTTTATGTGTGTGTGTAACTGAATGTCGGAAGTATTCTAAATCCCTACTTTCAATGGTTTTGCAGATGTCTGTCGATTAGGAATTTTTAAAGATACGTTTTGAGATGTAAGTAAACGATTATCCAAAACATTTTTTAAACTGTAGAAACTTTTACAATCTTTTAAAAACCAACATGTATTTTAGCCACTTCCCCTTTGTAACTCTCTTAGCAAAAATGCTGATAAAATTTAAATTAAATTTACATTTATTTGTAACGATATTAAAAAAAGCTAACACTTTTCTGCTTTACAAAAACGTTATTTAACCCTTTCAGTCCCAGTGATGCCATTTGGCATCATCACTTTCAATATTTTTTTCAAAATGTTTAGGTCCCGCTATGACATCCAAACACACATCATTCGATTCTTCACACTTTGTTCTATCAGACAAAATTTTACTTTTATCTCAATAGAAGTCAGAGCTACTATTTTTTTTATTTAGAAAATAGTCAACAAGCGTTTCTCCTGATTTTTGATAAGTTCACTTCAGTTCCACATATTTAAAACACAATTTAAACTATTTCGGTTAAAATAATTACTAATTTTTTTTTAATATTATGGTCAGATACCTTAAAATATATAACTTGAAGTGCTTTTACGTAATATATATATATATATATATATATATATATATATATATATATATATATATATATATATATATATATATATATATATATTATATATATATATATATATATATATATATACATATATATATTTTATTTTGTTGTTTTCCACAGTTAAAGAATTTTGACATTGTTTCAAAAACCATATAACAAATTTAAATGGATTTTTTTTCTTATGGAATTCGTATATTTGACCTAAAATAAGCTTATTTTGTGAATATCAGATGTTTCTGTAGTGTAGTAAATTTTTGGAACTGAAAGGGTTAAATGTCCGCCATAACGATTCAACAAAACCAGCATAACTTCAAAACAACATTTCCCAATTTTAAAGCGAGTGACAATGAGCGGAAATCTGTGAAGTCATCATCTCAATCTCCTTTTCAGAATCCTCACGATTCTTGTTCTAAAGATGAGAGATGAGGATAATTCCCTCATTTTTGGAAGTTGGATTCCAAATTACATTACTTACCATTGTCGATTCTTATCGAAGTTCGCCTCCATTTTGTGCGATGACCGATAAATGAGTTCCATGATATCGAACGGAAAATTTAAAATATTATGTTCTATTGTTAAGAGAGTGAGTTTTAATTTTTTGGGGGATGAATATTATAGGTATAGGATATGGGCGAAGTTTTGGATTGTTGATTCGATATGAAGAGTACGGGGAAGAACAGCATTATTTCGTAGAAGGCTTTCCTTATACTAGAGTCTTTGGGGATGATAGCGAGAAATCGCCTAAACTGGTGTAAAGAAGCCGGTTTTTCGCTTTGTTTATCTTTCGCGGCAACCCTTATTCACGCCAGAGATCAGTGCACACAAGTCACACGTTTGTACCGCGAATGAAGAACCGAAAGAAAAACCGGTTTCCGGTCGCCAATATCCGCCAAGCAGACACAATTACGGAAAGACTCTAAAAGAATCAAGTGGTTCTTCCGCTCTCTCTCTCTCTCTCTCTTTGTACTCTTCATATATTTATCATTTTATATTAATTTTAAAGGGTTATCAGAAATCAGCTATTTTTTTTTTATTTCAATGGATGGAAACTTGCCGCCCTTTAAAAGAAATCCCTCCAATTAAATTTACACCACAGTGTGATGGCAAAAGCGATACCATCATCTTGTGATGTGAATTTATATATGATGGAAAATTTATTGTGTGGTCGGGAAAACGTTTGCTTCACTGGTGATGATTAGATGCTTGCACCCATCATCTTTGTTTAAACGCTATTGGAATATAAGTTGTTCATGTGACTCTGAGTCGTGAAAACATCAAATATTGTTGTAAAATAAACATTGCTGTAAAATAAACATTTCAACACTGTGATATAAAAAACAAGCAAAATAGTAAATTCTGTAATTTTTCAGATTTTTTTTTACAGAAGTTTACTTTGTTGGTTACTCAAACATGGGACAACTGATCCTCTCTGATTTTGAATAAAATGTGTAAATTAGTACTAATAGTTAACTCAACCTTTTTGAAAATTATTTTCTGTGTGTTCTCTTTAACGAAAGGACAGTATATCTACGTTTTTAACAGGGATTGCTGATTAATTTTGGAAATCAGTCATGTAATTGAGTTTTAACTGATCGTCTTAAGGGGTCACAGGAGTCTTAAAAATGTGCAAAGAAGGTACTACAAAACATAGTTTGATCTTTCATGTCATTTTTGAACTACTCGATGAATAAGTATAATTTTCTTATATGTAATTATACAAGATTTATTTATTATAAAACAAGTTTTAAAATTTATGAAACTTTAGCCAAAACTAAAATCAACGATATTAAACATGAAGCTATTTGAACACATTGTGATTAGGCTTGCGCGGCAAATTGTGAGGTCAAAATTGAAAAAATGACCAAGAAAATGACTTTATATTGTACAAATATGTACAAACTAGGACTTATACCTAAATTCTCATCTCAATTTTAATTAGAAATTATTTTATGAACTTTTTTTTAAAAAATTAATAAAAATTTAAAAATTTTGATTTTAATTTTTTTTAAAAAATAATTTCTAATTAAAATTGAGCTGAGAATTTAGGTATAAGTCTTTGTTTGTACATATTTGTACAATATAAAGTCATTTTCTTGGTCATTTTTTCAATTTTGACCTCACAATTTGCCGCGCAAGCCTAATCACAATGTGTTCAAATAGCTTCATGTTTAATATCATTTATTTTAGTTTTGGCTAAAAATTCATAAATTTTAAAACTTGTTTTATAATAAATAAATCTTGTATAATTACATATAAGAAAATTATACTTATTCATCGAGTAGTTAAAAAATGACATGAAAGATCAAACTATGTTTTGTAGTACCTTCTTTGCACATTTTTAAGACTCCTGTGACCCCTTAAACGATTTAATGAATGTTTATGGAATGCGTGTTTAAAAAGATCTACCGCCTTCCCTCCAGTGCAATTTCTGAGATGAAGAACTACAGTCCTTGCCAACCTAACTTGGGTAAAAACAAAGAGTGAAAAGGCAGAGGGAAAAGCGCTACTGGTCTGTTAGTTGGAAACTCTTCTAAAGTAATATTTACATACAAAATGATCTGAATACAATTTAACCAAAATACACTTTCCATTCTGATAAAATTGCCAAATTTTCTAAAATAGTATTCAAATATGTTAGACCTCAAACGAAATTACATGTTTTCTTTATGGATGCTCAAATAATTTATGGAACTGTTTATATCCGCGGATGGATCTTCTCCAATGCATATTTCTATTTACCTAACTTAGCTTGGCAAGGAGTGTAGCCTAGTTTAAATAAACGTTTCGTACACGAACATTTATCTCCATAATCCTAAGATTACATTCAAAAACAACTTAATAATCTTGAAATCGTTGATGTGTATTGTTGATTTTAGATATTCAAAAGAATTTTCGTTTTCAATAACAATGCAATCTCAAGATCTGTTTTTTACTTCAAAGCACTGACCGAGACCCAAAAGTCATGACCCGATTTATTATTTAAGATATATTTTAAAAAGTTTATTATTTAAATAAAAAAAATATTCCATTTTGTGATTGTCAGTTCCTCTTCCGTGTATCTCAAAAAATCCCATAGAAAATATAAGTTTTTGTTAGTACAGAATTATTCCATCCGTGAGATTGAATTATCTTTTCTGCACTTCATTCTAATTTTTCCGTCCGATCGTTTTCAAATAATTTTGTTAACGCATCCCTGCATTTCTTGAAATTTGTTCTATTTGATGTGGTTTTTGTTGTGTCTCTCTCTTCGATTGCATGAGTGACCACGTAGCGTCTTTTTGCTTGTTGCATGGACACGCTGAAGGCATGTTTATTTGATTTTTGCCACAGATAATGGATCCGTAATTTGTTTAAAAAATCATTAATTGTGAGCGAATGTAAATAATAGATGTTCTGGTCGTTGGTAAAAGGGTCAGTGGACAAATATAAAAATAATGTATGCATAATAATGTTTAAATTTTAAAGCAACATTTATTCTGTGTATACTATACACAGAATAAATGTTGCTTTAAAATTTAAATTTTGAGCTTATACAACTTTAACTCTTATTACAATACTTATTAAGGAATTATTTTATATCACTCAGCTATATCAAGCTTTCGTTCATACATCATTCACTACATTTAAATAATATATTGATTCCAAGTCAAAACAATAGGAATATTTCTTATGATGTCACGCTCTCCATACTGCGATTTCATAGGTCGTTTTTTTCTTTAATAACGTGTTGAGCCATCATTGGTTTTTTATAACATCCCGCGCTCCGAACTGCGATTTCATTGGTTGTTTCCTTTGATAAAGTGTTGAAACAAGCCCATAACTATATCCATTGTTTATCATACCAATCACCTATGCAAAACATTTTAACCTACTTTCCTTTTTTAGCCTACTTTTCTGTTTTTTTAATTCGAAAGAATTTAAAAAAATTAAAAAAGTATAGGTATTGACTGCGGTAGATGTCCGTACCTGTCTTCCAAAATCGGTACTATCCATCGGATCTTAACAATTATTTTTTTTTGTTAGAAAGCTATGACCTATAGACTCAACGTTCATACTTTTTATCCGCCTGTCTGTGCGTCCGGACGGACATAAATATACTATATCAGATATTAATATTTCATACCTTGTTTTTGTATATCGGTCTATACACACTTTAAAATCTCCAGAGAATATCAAAATAACAGAATTAATAGGCTATTCTTGTTCTTCCCAGAACTTCTTGTCAAACTGTAATTTACAATTCATTAACTCTTTCTCAATTTAACATTAATTTAACAAGCGTTAAATAATTTCTTTTAGGGCAATCCCACCCGCAAGATAACATTCACGCGCCTTGTCGACCGGGCGTTCTCTTGGACAGACTCCGGAGTAGGCCGAGCGTCCGGCTGGCCGGACGTACGACTGGTGGACGGACATTCCATATTGGAAGGACGCCTGCAGATACTCTACAAAGGGGAATGGAGGTCGGTCTGCACCAATTCCAAAAAGTAAGTTTCTTTTCCTTGTGCACTCTCAGAAATAACACTTTCATTTTTGACGATTCATGAATCCTCAAGCCTCATTTCGTTAGTTTGACGAAACAGTCCTCAAAATTATCACGTGACTTTTGAGTAAACGCGAATCCTCACTTTTACGATCATGATTTGACGATTCTGTACCTTGATTTTGAGGAAACTGAATCTCATTGTTGTACTCACAGGCTCAAAAATGACGAAATATTTCTTTAGATAAGACGACATTCAAATCCTCATAAAAATGACGATTCAAATTTCCTCACTTTTCTTATACTTTCTATAACTTAATTATGTAAAAATCAAATTTTAAAGCAATTGAAACTACTTTTATAAGGTATAAGATTACACTGTTAAAAAATTTGTCTTGCTTTCACCATAATAATGGTTCCTCTGCAACAGCTGTGTGGTGAAATGTTTCACCATATTTCCGGTATTCAGTCGAACCATTTTTCAAGTTTTGGAAACAGAAACCTGAGAAACGGTTCAACCCAATACCGAAAATATGGTGAAGCACTTCACCCCACAGCCGTTGCAGCTACTGGGAACCATTATTTAGGTGAAAGCAAGCACAAAATTTTTAACAGTGTACCTTTAAATTTGTGCATGATTTATTGGGCGGTAATTGAAAGTCGCATAATGTTACATACACTGTCCCCTAGTTTTTCACACACTCTTAAAGCAAAAGAGTGAAATCCACTCCAGTTGGAGAAGTGCATTTTCGACATCCTAAAGGCATGCATATTTTCTCAGACTGAGTTAAAATCACTCGTTTGGAGTGATCCTGTCGGAGGTGTAACGCACAAAGGATCCACTCCAAAATTAGAAGTGCATTTTCCAGTCTGGAGGAGTGAAATCCACTCAGACTGAGTTAAATTGGGAGTGTTTGTTTTAAGAGTGCAGTTTTTAAACGCATTTTTCTCTTTCTAGCTGGACCGCCGAGAGTCTCCACGTGACGTGCCGGCAGCTGGGCTTCTCCGGCGGCCGGCTCCACCACTGGTATCCCCGCAACAACGACTCCAGCCAGTTCCTGTACGAAGATCCGCGGTGCAACGGCACAGAAGCGTCGCTCGTCGACTGCCCCAATTGGAATGCCCGGCAATTAGGGAGCGGAGTCTGCGGTGAGACACCTATTATCTTTTTTTTTTTAAATGGGGCTTCAACTTGGCGTTCAAGCCTTTGCAGACTCGGCATATTCCCCGGAACTGAGAGTCATTTTTTTGTGGCACCATCTAGGTGACCCTCGCTACCAATTTTGACGCTCAGATTACAGTGAATCTGAGCTCTTTGTGAATGTTAAAGTATGCCGAGATTTAATTTTGCCGAGAGAACCCAAGCCAAATGGATCTTGGGCTTACGAGGCGGACACGTATAACCTCTCAGCCACTGAGCCGCTACACCTATTATCTATTATGGTTTATTTGCAGGAAAACTCCAGTATCAAGACGAATGATTTGGTCCACTGTTGCAAGCAGGGCCTAATCAATCATATGGCTCGTTAGACCCGATTTTAGGCTCCCCTAAAATTTGTTTAAATTATGCTAAATGCTGTAAACTCAAAAAATTACTGCCCCAATTGGAATGCCAGGCAATTAGGGAGTGGAGTCTGCGGTGAGATTTTTTTTTATGCCTGGTGATCTTTCATAAGGCCCAGGCCTCGGACCCCCAAATTTCAAATATTTTCATGCTAAATTGTATTGACCCTGAAACATTTGTAAATTGCGTCACTTTGTGGCTCCGCATTATTTTTAATACATACCATTGAGATACGCAGGTTCAGCGAAATGAGTTCAATTAATGATAATTTGACATTATTTTTAAGCCCCTGGCTCTTTATTTTCATTCAAACATTGACCGTTTTTATACGAGCAATCCTACACAAAAATTTCCTTAAGGGGTCCCCAAAATTTTCTGTGCCTCCAGCCCGTGTTATAATCCGAGATCATAGTGTAAGTCGTTTGTAATAAAACCCATTAACGACGACGTTGTGAACACCATTAACACCTTTAATTCTATGTAAAAAATTTACTTTACTTTTCTAAAATTTGTTTTTCTTTTGTTAATTTATTTGTTCCATTGTATAGAATGTTATGGTCTTCATTGGTCTTATATTTAGTTTGATAAACTTCAGCATAAAGCTCATTTTTGCGTGGCAAATAATTTTGCCAACCATCGTTAATGAGGTAAAAAGCTTAATGTGATGGGTCAAGTCTATTGGAGCATTTCCAACTACGCTTATTT
Source organism: Hylyphantes graminicola (assembly GCA_023701765.1). Lineage (NCBI taxonomy): Eukaryota > Metazoa > Arthropoda > Arachnida > Araneae > Linyphiidae > Hylyphantes > Hylyphantes graminicola. The sequence goes on along the minus strand of CM043115.1, from coordinate 43,406,249 downwards.
CTTTCGAAATTTCTGTCAAAGGAGACGCGTGCATGGAATTATTCCCCCGTTCCTGACCTTCCATTTAGGCTTATATCTAATGGGATTGTTTCGAATAATACCTTGAGGGTTATATGGAGTCCAGACTGAGAGATGATTTAGGGGAGAAGAGTTGTGTAAACAATATTAGTGGCAAATTTATAAGCATGAAACATGGAATTATGGTTATTTAGTGTATGTATTAAATGCATTAGAATGCTATAGCTTCTCTTCGTAAACTGAAGCTATGGTTTGAGGTAAAATAATTCACTGACATTTTATTAATGTTGCTTTGGTATGTAAATCGTCCAAGAAATGAATCTCTACACTTTATAGCCATTTACACTCTTAAAATAAACGAGTGAATTTAACTCAGTGGAGTTAATTTTTTATTCTTTTCAGTGTCGAAAATGCACGTTCCTATTGGAGTGGATTTCACTCTTTTGTTTAGTTAAAACTCCGACAAGATCACTCCAAACGAGTGTCTTTAACTCAGTCTGAGTAAATTTTCACTTCTTTCCAGTGTCGAAAATGCACTTCTCTTACTTGAGTGGATTTCACTCTTTTGTTTTAAGAGATGTAGTAATTGAATATAGTAATACCCTTGCAGCTTTAATCTCAATAATAAACAATCAAAACATATAACAATGTTCTGTTCCTGCAAGTTAGATATGCAAGTTGTACGTTTTTCGGCTGTGTATTTTTTTGCCTGTATGCGGAGCTTAAACACTCCGATTACGCCTCGTAATTAAAGCTACGTAAGAACTTTCGACTCCACTAATTTGATTTAGCCTGTATGAGTCAGGTCAAATATTCAACATAAACATCCATTCCATACACCGGCTTTAGAACATCAGGGGACATTATGACTGCCTGTGCCAGCTAATTGAAAAACATAAGCGAATTTAAGTTAAATGATTTTTTTAAATTTTTTTGCATGTATTATTTATTTATCGGTAACTAATGCACATCCAGAATTAATTGTTTTGTGTCTCGAATTCATGGTTGGCGGACAAGAATTCGACATTTGAAATTAAAACATTGACTTTCCTCATATCAATAGCGTTTACCCTAACTCAACCGAAAATCCGTCATGTATTCACCCGGTATATCTTTTCTGGACCTAGGCGGTACTACTTAGCACTGCTTTAGTTTCATGTACAAACTGAACTAAAAACATGCACTTTATTGTCTATGACTGTGTCGGATTGCGATGGACCGATGCATGCACATGTCCTGTAGCGAATACCAAGCATGCAATGTATTATCACTCATGTCCTGTCTGTCGCAATATTACATTACGCGATTTTTATTGCGTTACGGGACGCTGTTGTGGTATGTAATATCTCTATTCTGGTCGAAGTATGCGCCATTTAATATTGGTATAATATTACATATTTAAAATGTTTGTCTTTTGAATTTGTTATAAGAAATATTAGAATATTAGTTAATTTCGTGACTTTTGAGATGAAGTTGTAAAAAAAAATATGTAGACTTAGAAAAAAAAAATATGCATAAGCCATTTGTGAACTCGATGGACGTTTTTTTTTTAAATGACCGTAAAGTAAAGCTTATTACTTTAGGTGTAAAAAATAGAAGTTTATTTCTCTAAGAGGTTTTCGTCTATCTTTTTACGCTTGGCTAAGATCATATCAGTGGTGCATGGCTAATTTCGGTAAGTCAATTGAAAAATGAATCTTGATGATGTGTCAAAAAAAAAATGCAAAAGATTATGTAGCAAATTCAATCATCTTGCGTTAATCATTTTTTGATATTTCTGTTCTGAATCTCTGACTGTTTGCATTCTTACTTTTTTTTCTGAAAGGGATAAAAAAAAAGTGACCTTAACTTAAACCTTGACTGTGTAGCATCCCTTAATTCCTTCTTAACCCTCTCATTTCTGCGGAACCGTGACTGTGGAAAAGAGAATGTTCTCACTCACACGTAAAGGTCATTAGACTTGAGCACTGTCGACTCGTAAAGAGAATGCTTTAAAAAAAAAGAAAAAGAAAATACATAGTGGATGTAACTAATGGTTTAGAATCCCGTAGAAAAGACTTCACGCGAAAAAAAATGGTCGAAAAAGACGTAAACAAGGGAAAAATTGTGGAAAATCACTCCGACAATGCGAATGTCATTTGCTAAAACTTTTCAGTTTTGTTTTTGGTTCATTAATTCTTTATGTAAAGAACATTTTAGTCACAAAATTTAAGCTGTTTTATTTCAAATAAAATAATTATTTTAAATTCTATTGTAATATTTTATTTGCCACCTCTTCTACTCCTTCCTCCTCAATAAAATGCGCTACACAACACGTCCTTTCACTCAAACTGTTTTTTAAAAATCTTTTTTTTTAGCTTAGAATACTAAATTTTCCGTGTTTTGCTTTTGCGACATCAATTTACACATTTCTCATAAATTACCCAGTTCGAAAATCACATTTTAAAATTTTTTTTCCGATGCAATCCATCAAGAAAACATGCTTCATCCACTTTATCATCCTAAAACAATTGCTTTCGATCGCACCTTCTATATAGCCTACTCTCCATTTGTTTTATACCACCACGTAACTCATCCCTCCATCCTTGACATAGCTGAGCATACGATAGGTAGATTGCAATAAAGGTCACGAAAGGCTCATTTTTTTTTATGTCGCACCATCTGCGACTTCAGAAATAGGCTACTGAGGACATCGCGGTTTTACACGCATGGCAGAGGCTTCTGATTGCTTCCTGTTCGATAAATTTCGATCCAGTTTACCAACGGTAGACCCTCTGCCATTGTTTCTGTAATTCTTGATATGTTGTTATTGATGCTTCTTATTCTGTTGTTGTTGTTTTTTAAATCTCTAACCGATATTTCAATTATGAGAAAATGATGATTTTCATTCAAATGGATATTCCCTGGAATTTCAGATAATGTCCAAAGAATATATAGTCCAGGCAACGAAGGCTGAAAAAAGGGTCTAGAGGGAAAGTTTTGGAACACAATTTTTGACTTCATAACTTTGTTTAGACTAGTTAGGAGGTAAACATATCAAAAGTCCCCGCCCCTAGCCCCTGTGCTAAAGGGGGGAGGGGGGTTGAATGTCCCATTTTTCGGTTTTTCGCTTATATCTCGAAAACTATGAGTTCTAGCTATATAATTGTAATAAGCAAAATGAAAGCTGATTAAATTTGCTACAAGCTGCACTCCTCGAGTGTTTTAATATCTTGTATAGTTTTCGAGATATCCGCTCTTGAAAGTCAGTAATTTTGGAGAAAACACTTCTCCCCCCACATTTTCCCTCTTTTTTGACCGGATAACTCTTCAATAATGCACCGAAACACTAAATTTTGGCCCTAGATTGGTAGAGAATTTAATTCTTTTCAATAATATATCATATTTTACTATTTTATCTATTTTCCTTCAAATTTTAAAGCGGTTTCAGTGTTGAGTGAAGATTGTACTGAAAGTCCCATAGAGCTAATGCATAAGTTTTGAAATCGCAACTTTTGGAAAAAAATTTATTTGCCATGTTATTCCATTTTCACAAGGTATAAGAATCATCATAACATCAATTTAACACAAAATTGAAAAGAAAATAACATCTGGTTATTTAATTATTAATTAATAAAGTTTTAAAATAGTGGCGCCATCTGCTGTATATGTTTGAAATTTTAAAACTTCAAAAATATATAATTAAATAACTAGATAATATTTTTGTTTCAAATTTGTTTCATTTCGATGTTATGTTGATTCCCGTACCTGGATAAAAAAGGGCTAACATGGCAAAGCAATACATCTGTGGAAGTTGTTATTCCAAAACTAATGCATTAGCTCTATCGGACTGACAACCCCTCTTATGTACACTTATTCTATACTGAACGTCTAAATAACACTGATACTCATTTTGTAGGCACGTTGTTACTTTAATATTTTATCTATTTTAATTCATTCGTCAAACACCAGTGGGAAAACTGTCAGATGCTATTCATGTTCTTCATCTTCGGAGTCAATTTGAGGGACCCCATTGATGCTATTCCAATGGTAAGTTTGGCATGCTCTAGGACCTTTGAGGCTTGCTATTTTTGCTGCTACACTTGAGCTGGCACAGTATTTCTTACATCATCCGAACATAATTTTCAGAACATCGTCAGGTGCTGCTGCTAACTCACTGTGCACTGGGACCAGCAGAAGAGCTATCGACTCAAGAAGTCGCAGTCGGTTGATATCCTTTTCACTGAAGACACCAAGATAAACGTCAAACAAGATGGTTTTCTGTCGAACAATTTAAATAAAATGGTCTCATCAACATACTTAAGGTGTAGCTTGACGACAATTGAATGTAGGACCCTTCGAGCAGAAAGGGATGTGGACGTTTTGATAGTGGATACGGCATACAGCTGTGATAATGTCGGAAATGATACAGATACTTATTTTGCTGGCACGTTGTTATACTTTCATATTTTGTGTCGACCTTACAGTCCTCTTGATGGCTACAGCTTATGTGCATAAGGACATCGGTTTCATAAAGCCTGGACGTGGGAAGACAAAGGATTTTTTATTCTCATCCCAAGAGTTACAGCAACTGGGTTTAGGACGTGCTATTTTAGCAAACACAATAGCTGGATGCGACACTACATCTTTCACATTTCGAAAAGGCGGGATCGCATTTGTGAAGTTGTGTACGAAGTCGTCAGAAGTCCAGAAAGCAGCAGCGGTCTTTTCTTACCCTTCCTTAACCACACATCAGGTACAAAAGGCAGGCAATACCTGCATCTTGAGGTGTTATGGGGCTCCAACGAAAGAGGCCTTCCCCAATGCCACAGGTATAATTCACTCTTGAAATCCGGAGCCCTCATCAAGCCTGATATATCGTCTTCTTCCCACCGAGGAAGCAGTAAAACAGTATTTCCTCTGAATATTACACCAAGATGAGCTGTGGCAGGGAAATGACCTGCCTCCTCTTGTGTATGATTGGAAGATTGAGAATAACTGCCTGATGGTCAAAGTGCACTGTGAGTTAGCAGCAGCACCTGACAATATTATGAAAATAATTTTCTGCAGAAACATGAAAGTCTGTGCCAGCTCAAACTGGTAGCTGTAAAAAATCAAGTCTCAAATGTTCCTCAGAATGCCAAAATTCCCAGGGGACTAGCCTCAAAAGGGTCTCTCAAGTTGACTCCGAAGATGAAGAAGAACATGCGGGTCATCTGACCGTTTTCCCACTGGAGTTCGAGGAATGAAATAAAATAGATAAAATATTAAAGTAACAACGTGCCTGACTTATGACTAGTCATATAAGTCATAACAACGTGCCTACAAAATGAGTATCAGTGTTATTTAGACGTTCAGTATAGAATAAGTGTACATAAGAGGGGTTGTCAGTCCGATAGAGCTAATGCATTAGTTTTGGAATAACAACTTCCACAGATGTATTGCTTTGCCATGTTAGCCCTTTTTATCCAGGTACGGGAATCAACATAACATCGAAATGAAACAAATTTGAAACAAAAATATTATCTAGTTATTTAATTATATATTTTTGAAGTTTTAAAATTTCAAACATATACAGCAGATGGCGCCACTATTTTAAAACTTTATTAATTAATAATTAAATAACCAGATAATATTTTCTTTTCAATTTTGTGTTAAATTGATGTTATGATGATTCTAATACCTTGTGAAAATGGAATAACATGGCAAATAAATTGTTTTCCAAAAGTTGCGATTTCAAAACTTATGCATTAGCTCTATGGGACTTCCAGTACAATCTTCACTCAACACTGAAACCGCTTTAAAATTTGAAGGAAAATAGATAAAATAGTAAAATATGATATATTATTGAAAAGAATTAAATTCTCTACCAATCTAGGGCCAAAATTTAGTGTTTCGGTGCATTATTGAAGAGTTATCCGGTCAAAAAAGAGGGAAAATGTGGGGGGAGAAGTGTTTTCTCCAAAATTACTGACTTTCAAGAGCGGATATCTCGAAAACTATACAAGATATTAAAACACTTGAGGGGTGCAGCTTGTAGCAAATTTAATCAGCTTTCATTTTGCGTATTACAATTATATAGCTAGAACTCATAGTTTTCGAGATATAAGCGAAAAACCGAAAAATGGGACATTCAACCCCCCCTCCCCCCTTTAGCACAGGGGCTAGGGGCGGGGACTTTTGATATGTTTACCTGCTAACTAGTCTAAACAAAGTTATGAAGGCAAAAATTGTGTTCCAAAACTTTCCCTCTAGAACTCTTCGTTGCCTGGACTAATAAGATGTTTTACTTAAAGCAAATTATAAAATCCGAAATTTGAGGAAAATAGGGTAGACTAACCAGTGAATGAACGTTTAAGACGTCATGTTCGTCAGTGAATAAACACCAGGATATAATGACCAGGACAACCAACCATTGTCAGATGGCTCCCTACTACAAGGGAGGAAGTCAGTGTTGCCAATCCATATAGTGGAATGATTTTCAACCCTTATTTTTTTAGTTATATTTACCAAATGTTCATTCACTGGGGCCTGTTCACTTACTGGTCAGTCTACCCTACCAGGTTAGAAATAGGACATGATAAAAATCCATTTAAAGTCATGCCTTTTTATTAACTTTGGATCCCAATCCAATTCAAAGCATATATTACAGAAATTGTAAATATTATTTACAATTTCATTTTATTAATTATTCAATTTATTTTATTAATTAATATTGCCAATCCATATAGTGGAATGATTTTCAACCCTTATTTTTTTAGTTATATTTACCAAATGTTCATTCACTGGGGCCTGTTCACTTACTGGTCAGTCTACCCTACCAGGTTAGAAATAGGACATGATAAAAATCCATTTAAAGTCATGCCTTTTTATTAACTTTGGATCCCAATCCAATTCAAAGCATATATTACAGAAATTAAGAATCCGCAAAACTAAGTTTGACTATTCATATAATGGGAATATTTCTTATGATGTCTTATCCATACTGCGATTTCATTGGATGTTTCTTTCTGTACTGCTTGAAGCAAGCTCATTGGTTTCTTATAACGTCACGCGCCTGCTCTCCGTTCCCACGTGCCATTGATTAACCAATCGATGCTCGGGGATTAATTTATTTTCATTCAGGTTTTCTGTTACCATTTAATACCTGAAACATGCAGATTATAAAATCTTTGACCACAATAATTTGAAGTGGCATACCATTACAAAAATACTCTGCCATTCAGTCTATGAAATAATCAAAATAATGATGAACAAAAAAATAAAAGAATGGATAATCTAAATTTGTATATCCAAATCGTAAGATAAAAAAAAATGAGCGAAACAATTTTACCTTAAATTATAATCATTTTATGAACTAAGAACGGAGGAAAGTACGCGGATTCATTTTTCCTCACAGGTCAACGCAGGAATCCGCAAAAGTACCGCTTCGTGCAACGATAAACTCCATAATATCGCAATTTTTCATATTTGAACCCGTTTTCCTGAAATCAGATCTTCAGCATCCTGAATCTGCTGAAAAGCTTCTGAGGAGAGACTTTTGTTATCATCCCGATCCTCATAAGATTGGAATAATGTTGAGCTGTTTTGAGATAGCCTTATGTTACTTATGTAACACTTTTGGTGAAATTAGTTCGCTAGTACACATATCTGTATCACAAGCAATACAAATATGTGTATTGAAAAAGTGACCAAAATGCCTTGTGATCAATTTCGGTTTTACTCAACCTTTATGGTCAGTTTTTCCTACTAAATACATATATTATATAACTAATAACATAGTTTTTTAGTTTCGTCCATTATTATTATATTTTCTTTGTGCTCATTGGCCGATTTAAAATACTTTAATAAGTTTTTTTTTTTTGTATTTTTTCGTATTTTCGGTCAGTCAGTGTGAAATAGTGTTCCTATTTAAATTTGCTCGCTTAATTTAATATATTTTGTTGATCGCAAGCACATAAACTTGAACTAAATAGAAATCATGCACTTCATCGTTTCATACCACTTTTTTATCTGTCACTTGTCAGTTACAGTTTTTTAAAACTAATGCAGTAGTATGAACTACAAAAGAATTAAGAATTGTGCCTTGGCACGTTTTTCCATTGTGTGATGTTTAACGCCTTTCCAAAATTATCAACCTTACTTGATCTTTATTTAAAGTGTTATGGTTATTTAGTTTCCTGGATAAAAAAAAGCCCACCTACTTGGAAAAAAATTGTACGAAAATTGGAAACAACTTATCTTTTCTAAAGTGAGAAAAAAACTGACCTTTCATACGTAGGCAGAAATGAGGGTAATGTCAAAAACACGAAAGTCTTCCCAACTTATAATAAAAATAGTGATAAACAGAACACAGAACCTTCTTATTGTATTATGCAATATAGGAGCACTGCACATATAATAAAGACTAGTGAAACTAAAATAAATGGAATTATTTAGCTTTATATAATTTGCTAACATTCCATTATTTTGTTTCGTCAATTAATCGTAAGAATTGTTATGTTTCTCATCATTATCCCTTCCCGACAATGGACGTTTCTTAAGATGTCACCTTGTACGTGCTTCTTTCGAATAAACCATGTTGCGACACGATTTACAACTAAACATTTAAATTGTAAGTGGAGTTCATGAAATACTAATGAACTGTCATATGCAGTGGTCGATGCATGTCGTTAATAAGTCTATAGTCGTGTAATGCAATGTCTCGGGTAATAGTTCATCGACCTTTTTTAGAGATGTCGCAAAACACCTTTATGAGCTGGCATTGTTTGCTTGTTACATGACATTCGGGAAAGCATGAATAGTTTCAAATCAATTTTCAGTTTTAGGTTTTAAATTTAGTTTAAATTTTACTTATGGCTCAGTAAATGCAGTTTATTTATACTTAATTCAGTATTACACAATATTTATTTAAAAAGAGTAATATTCAAAAATCAAAACTTAAATTTTTTCTTTGGGTCAAGTGTCCCAATGTTTAGGGATACTTGACTCATCCATTAGAGAGACTTGGCATGACTCATAGATATTTGGGAGTATGATTTTAATTTATACTTTAAAAAAAACTTCTAAACTAATTATCTGAGATTACTAATTACATTTGTGTCCCACTTTTTTTATCTTTTTATTTTTCGCAACTGAGCCATAACCAAACTTGGTAGTTAACTAAGTGTTCGAACGGTGGTTCAAGATAGTCATTACTTCTTAATAAGTGGATGGATGATCTTCTCTTTCATTAAAAATTTGCTTTGTTCTACACTGCTCAAAACAATTAGGGGAGCACATGGTTTAAACCCTTTCACCCCCAATGATTCCATTTGAACTTATCAGCTTGCTATTTTTTTCTCACAAAGTTGATCTGGCATTTTTGTATCGTTAGATAGAGGAATCATGTCTTTTGAAGAATCAAATGCCGTAGAATGTTGAAGAATTAAATTAAATATGAAAAACATTGTTAAATAAAATTCACTAAAAAAATTATGAAATAAATTGTCCCTTAATAATTCGTCACGCTTGCATTCTTAGATGTTCAAAAGTTTATTTTAACTTTTTTTTTTACAAATAAAATTTGAAATATTTTACACTTTTCAAAAGTAATGATCTCAATTTTTCCTAGTAAATTTTAGTTTAAAAAAATTAAGAGTTTTTCCCTGTTTTTTACCATTTCATTCTGAATGCATAATGAATCTATTTCTCAAATTTTAGATTTTTTGAATAAAAAATCAAAAGTTGAAACTGAAAGGGTTAAAAAAAGCACTCAAAATGCTCCCCTAATTGTTTTGAGCAGTGTATATGACGGAACAAAATATTTTGTTTGTGGCCTCCCTGGACCTTTCTGACACACATTCTCAAAGGCTTTCTAACTAAACTTTTTCAATACTGTAGGGCATGGGACAACCATAAAGAGACACTACGGATACCTTATGGGAATTCTACACCATTGGAAAACCAGTTTTTACAAACCATCCTCGTCGCACACTTATTCTCAAAAAAAAAAAAAATAGTTATTTTCTAGTTTATTTCAAATGAATAAGTGTACTGTATATATTGTGGAAATTTCATCTTATGAGATACTACGTTATTTTAAAAAAATTCTGCGTATAAAATAATTCATATATCTTATTTTCACCTTTTTCACAAGATCTGAACATTCCATTTGCAATCATGTGAAACACATTCCTGAAATAAACATCTCGTTAAAATTCCCATCTTGGAATAATTGATGCAGAAAGATGGGAATAAAACAAGAAAAACGCGGAAGCATAATTGTCACGCCTTCTTGTTATAAAATTAAACCCTTTTCTTTTCGGCCATGAACATGGAACAGACGTTAGTGGCTATTCTTCCACCATTCTTATTTCGCCTGAGTAGTTCTTTATTTAACTTTAAAAAATGTTCCATTGTGAGGATTGTTCTTTACAATATGAAAATTATTTGTGAATTGTTTGCTTTATGTTTTATTTTGTAATTAACTTCGGATGATGTGCTATTTTTTCACACTTGAATGGTATACACACTATGTGATTTTATTTCATATTTTGAACAAGAATTTTTTATATTTTATATATTATATATAGCGATTTTTTTTATAATTTATAAAATGTAGAAGCAATACAAATTTTGACTATCTTTTGTAACAAAAGTTAAAATTTGTTAATTACCGTTTTTGATTGGGAAGTGATATTTTTTCCACTTGATTAAAATTATGCTTTCATTTCGTATTTTGAAAGAGTGTTCTTTGATTTTCAGCAAATTATTTTTATTTTATAAAATTTAACGGGAATATAATTGCTCTTATTTGTAACAAAATTTAATTTGTTCAATGTAGTTTTGATTCTCTGGAAATATAAAATCGCTGGGTTATTATATTTACTCTCATGAATGAAAATATCTTGTATTATTAAATGGGCTTTTACTTTGATTTATCAAATGGTGGATCAAATTTCATAAAGTGGCCTATTTTTACATATTTCAATACTGATTGTAATATGATGTCCTTATATCACACTGGAAAGGAGATCTATCAGCAAAAAAGGAAGTTTTTCAGAAAAATCGTTTGAAGTTAAATTTCTTCATTGCATTTCATTCTAGAAAAAATAAGTATCCGCTAACTGTATCCCAACTATTTTACTAATCGGATTAAAGTTTGCTCTAATCGCTATATATTTAAATTTTGAATATTTTAGTATTTTATATCTCGAAAAGTCATACTTGTGCGATATGTCACTTTTCCGCGTACAGTGCGATATCAAATGTCTTAAAAAATTAATGCTTTTTACACCCTAATTAAATTATTAATTTTAAAAATTTGGTTTCTTATCTTTATTTTTTCACATTTTCTCACGTATAATAACAAAAATAACTTTCGTTTATTGCCTTGAAATAAATGTTTTAATCTGTGAAGCATTTGGCACAAACTCTCATAATCAAAATATGTACATCATTTTAGCGAAATATTTATGTGAGAAAAGAAGAACAAAAACACCGAATACGGAAGTTCTTAACTGCTCCAGGTATAAATTCCATAAACCTTAGTTACCTTCCGAAAACACATAGATATGAGAATACTTTTACACGTTACTTAGGTACCCACCTCCTTCTTGGGAAATAAATGCATTTCGTTCGAAATTGTGATGTCGGAATGTTCTTTTTTTCTCCCTTCATTAGCATCGAGTTCTCACGGCATATCTGCTGTGAAGCATAGAGAATCCCTTGACAATGAGAGGCGATGCGAAATTCCGTTTTCCAAAAGCATAATTCGTGAATAAGATTCTTTAATTATCTGTTATTTACATGCATTAAAACTATAAAAGATGTGCAGTGCGTATGAAATTAGTTTTGCGCAGAAGCATATGGTAAATATTTTTAGTGCAAGATTGCACCAAAATGCTGGAACTTTGTATCTGCCACCATTCTATATTTGGAGCGTTGATTTACCACTTTTGCGGTATGCCGAATTTATGGTTTTACCACAAGATTGGAAAACCCATGCTCTAGAAACTGGTGGCAGCTAGAAAATTACAGAATTCCAGTGCAATCTTGCAACAAAATTCTTAACAATGTAGATTGTTTCACGATATTATAATTAATTATCGATATTATATAAATGATTTTTTCACCCTCATATCTATATACATAAAATGCGACTTCTGTTTGTCTGTTTGTATAGGACGCAAAAACTTAAGAACCACGCAACAGATTGTCACGAAATTTGGCACAAAAATTCATCTCATCTCCAGAACAAACATAGGCTAAGATTGTAAAAATTTTCGAAAAAAAATTCAAAGATATCCAAGCAAAACTTTCTTGAAAATGATAAATGATCTAAACTGCTCTGCAAAAGATGTTAACTTCATTGCCAATGAACTTGAGATTGGAATTTTAAAAGTCCGTTTCATAAGCAAAGGTTTTGGTAATGTTAGCCATAGTGAAAACCGTACTTACGGTTTTACCTATGGCCTTTACCTCTTAATCAAATATTGATAATGTAAAGCGACCGCTGCAGTGGTAATGATTGGAGCTAATTTCTCGCACAATTAACTTGTGCCACTACTTGATTGAAAACTATAATTAAAACAATAAGTGCGTTTTTTTTGGCGAACGTTGCCAAACCTCTGCATGTGAAATGAGCCATACTTTTATATGTACTAATTATTTGTTTCCGTCGTCTGTGTACTTCTCGCATACCTTTCTATTCTTTAATTACTTTGTTGCTATTTACTATGCAAACAAGATTGGTAAAATAACATTAAAATCTCAGTATTGACAAAAACTTGTTTACTTTTCTAAGGCTGAAGCTGCAAAGATAGATTTCACCACAATTTAACGGCCTGCCTCTCTTTGTTTGAACAAGAAAATAAACAGGGTGTTTCAAGTTTGGCTTCTCATTGAAAATATTGTGGTTCGTTCTCATTATTTTTAGTCTCTCTTTAGTTGTTGGAAATTTAATATCCTGTTTAAGTGGGTTACAAACCATCGCTTTGTATTTGACCCAGCGTAAATTCTTCGGGGTTGCTTTTTAATGGTTTCTGCAGTGGTTAAGCTTTTCATTTTACTGCGATCTTTGTATTCTAAGCAACAATAGAACAATTCATTTCCTCGATGACCGTTTGCTTTACGTTCTTATATTTAAACATTATTTTACGAAGCTATTAGTGAGTTCAAAAATGTTTTATATAACTTTGAACTCCATAAACAATTAGCCTAATTTTGATTTTTGACATGAGCTTCATTCCAATATAAAGCTCTTAACTATAAGGATTTTAATTCAATTTTCACAGATAGAGGCTTTTAAACGTCAATTTAAAAATTGTTTTATAATTGGGGGAAAAAAAACTTCGCAAGAAAAATTAGTTTATTACTATTTACCTTAAGTTTGGTGAATGTTCCATTAATATAGTTTTATTTATAGGATTTAATGGTGCTGCTCTTAATTGTTTTTGTTTGTGTACTTTCATCTAGATTATAATATTTTTCCATTTATTAATTTACTAGAAGCTGCAAACCTTCATTAAGTAATTAATTTAACCTTGCTGTTTACAATCATTTTACATGATGACTAACAGCTCCCAAGTAATTTTATATGAAATGAAAAGTTTAGCGCTACAGACCCTGATGGTTTTTCAGAACCAAATGATTATCATTTTCGTATTCTGGAAATCACCTTGACATATTCCTCAAAGAACCTAAAAAATTTATTTTGTCTTGGATGGTGATATTAAAAAAATATCTCTAAAAAAAGGTCGTGGTTATGCAATTCTAAAATGAGTTGAGGTCATTCAGGCATCACGCTAACGTAAAATGAAGAAAACTTCTGTATTTTAATTTTTACGGAATTTAGTCAAGAATAACAATAAAATGGATTTTCTTCTTAAAAACTGGCGTATAATAAGTACTATGCTAAAGAAAATTAGTATGCCAAACTTTTATTTTTGACCTTATAATTAGTTATATTGGTAAAAATATGAATAATGACATCTCTCTGAAATCCACACTAAACGACGTAAAAAAAGACAACCAAAGAACTGGCCTACACATCGAAAAATAATAGAGTTGGAATCACAACATCAATTTAAATAAAAATCTTTATTGATAGTTTACGATCACTAGTAACTTTATGTAAAATCAGGAGAGGCTTTGTTTGCACTTATGACTTTTCATTTGCAGACATCTCACCCAAACCTCCGAATACAAAAATAACCAAACCTTGAAGAACCACACCAACATCGAAATGACAAAACTGGTTGTCCATCAGTGTGAAGTCATAAAAATTAGAGACATCATGGAACGATTTACTGGAAGAAGATTCTGCTTGGAAATACCACCACGCCCCCTTTTCATCCGCAGAATACCTGGCCTAATGCTTTTACCGCCATTCTTTTTTCTCCTGTTTCGCTCGTATTAATTGACTTTCTATTCGGACGGGTGTAGCGAGAGCCAAAGGTCAACAATCTGCTTCAAGCATCTTGCTGAGTATTGGTTGAAAACGCTGTAACTGACATACGTTTGACTCGGGACATTCATTTGGCTTTAAATGGTTTTTTGAAAATGATAATTACTAAAGTTCGATTTTGGAGTTTTATTTTACACAGCCTCTTTTTGTTTTCTCTCCATATTATACCATATGTGTTATATAAGACACATTAGGCTCGTTTACATGAGCCATCGAATCCATGGATTGAAGAGCAAACTCAGCAATTTTTCCCTCTTGGGGATTTTCTCCCAGGCGAACCGGGATTGCAGGGTTTTCATTGTGGGGTTTCCCAAGCCCTCCAATGAAGGAGGGTTTGATGTTTCATGCCATGTATTTTGGTCACAGTACTATCATTTAGGTTAGAAATCCTGCTCGACCTCTTTTTCCCCTAATGGGAATTTTGGAATTCCATGGATTCGATGGCTCATGTAAGCGCGCCTATTGAGTCTTATATAGTTTTTTTAGTGCGATATACATATCATTTTGTAGAAATAATGTGTTTAGATGTTATTATTACTTTTTTCAAATTTCTTGAATAAAATAGTATACATGAAATGAATTTGAAATTCACAAAAAATATAGTGAAATCAACATGTCGCAAAATTTTCAAATTTCTGTTTTTCCCCTGCATTGCATTTTATCCATTAAACATATTTGATCTAAATTATTATTATATAGGCTCGAACATGATTGTCTTAAGACGTGTGCTTTGCTTACGGTATTTTCGCATACGGTTCTTGTTTGAGAGGGACATCGTGTTTATTCGAAAGAAAAAAAAATATTGAACTTTCCATGGTAAGTTTAAAAAAACTGTTCTGTGCAAGTGTCGATTTAAATGTATACCAATTAACATTTGACAAAATGTTGCTTATAATTTTGTCAAATTAAGTTTTAATCTTTTGAAAGTTGTGAGTCAACTTCCCAGGTAGAAAATGTAGGACGACTGGAGGGAAAGTGAGGGTTAAAGATGTTGAAAACAATACTATTTTGTCATTTTCCCCGGCTGTTTTTGAACAATATGGAAAGCAGAATGGTTTAAAATTAACTCTTATGCATGATGCAAATTAAACTTCTTTTGTAACTCCCTGCTTATAATATCAATATATACGTTTCTCGCCTTAAAACTTTTTTTAATGAAACGAACTAAAAAGCTATTTAAAAATAAAGTTTTGTGAAACAAAGCGTCAGGTTGTTTCACTGCATGAAATTTCGATATAAATTTCCAACATATCTTTTCGAAGAATACTATTTGTGATTATACAGTTTTGTAGTTAAGGAAATGGTTTTTAAAAAAAACTCACCAAAACTCTGTTAGACAAATATTAAAATTATGAAAAGTAGGTAATAATTTGAATTGCTTTTGTTTTTGGAAATACTTTCTGTTGTTAAGTAGTCTTTGTATCCCCCCAGAGGATTAAAAGTACAAAATAGAGAGTAACTAGTATTTAATAAGAGCATTAATATTATTTCGATTCGTAATTCTGGGTAGGGTAGCTGGGTTTTGTTTGTGTTGTATTTTTACCTGTTCAGTTTCCCTCTTACAGCTTTTGTCTTGGTCATTGATGAAGTAAAACTATGTTCTCTGATGTTAGAAAACTATTGTGTAAAAATTTTCTTTTAACTCTTTATGGTTCTTTTCGTTTACTGGTGTAATAAAGACTAATTTTTGTCAAAAAAATTAGCCCAAGTCATTAAAAAAAAAAAACATTACATTTTGATCATTATTATGAGTTGATTTTTGGGCTGGGGAGCCCAGTCGGTTAAGCACTCGCTTAGCATGCGGAAGGTCCCAGGTTCGGGTCCGGGCATCGCCAAAATAGCTGCCGACCTATAAACAGCCCGTGCAGCCAAAAATGTCCGACAAATAATACCCCGTGTAAGGGAGTGCACGTTAAATATCCTTCAATGTCCTAACGCTGCGTACGATGTCGCCCTTAACGGTTGCGTTGGGTGCCTATTCAGGTGTGGCTCTTTCCCTTGACTTTGGTTCTAAAATACGACGCCCGTCGCCAATAGCCCTCGTGTTGCTCTAGTGCGACGATAATTCAAACCAAACCAAATAAAGTTGATTTTTATAAAATTAATAGATTTATATTTCTGATAGGTACTGCCTAACTTATATTTTCATTATTTAACAAAAAGTGATACTGAATGCAATTTTAAAGTGTACATTTAACCATCATTGTTTACTAAGCATAATAAATGGAAACATTTATTTTAATGGTATCGTAAAAATCGGTGTTAATCTATTTCACGTATTTGGGTAAATTCTTAACCGTGTAGCTACTTAGCTAGGTTAGTTTACAAAATTATCTTCAAAATGTAGTAGTATATTTCTGAAATGCATCATTTTAAGTAGAAAATTCTATTACAATTTAATAGTATATCAAGTGTTTTCTTTAAAATAACGCTTAGATATAAATTTGAAATTCAAATCATAAAAAGATTTCCCACTAACACCTGTTTTTTTATGTTTTGATCACAAATATTTGAGAATTATTTCAAATTCTTAAAATGGATTCAACACAAATCCTCCAAAATCCTCTACCGTTCCAATTTCGAATCGTCCCACATTTACATTGACACATTTTGGATACACTTGAAAGTTGAACATGTTTGGTGACACCTGTCCAACCGCGAACAAACCCATAACGGCCACTCATGCGAAAATCCATCCGTGCTGATTTAATGCAGCTGTAATCGCGCATCTCGGTCGTAATCAGAAGGCAAACATTGACTCAGTAGAAAAAGTACTTGGAAATCATTGCTTCAGTTTCACAATAATAGATTGGTGAAGTATTTTTGGCGATGAAAAACAACCCCTAGCTTTAGGTAGCGAAATGGGCACGTTTCGGGGCTTTGAGTGGTAACAAAACGGTAGAATGAAAATGAATTGTTCCTCGTACAACGATTGGTGAATTAAGGTCATGTGGGAACAGAGTCCCAATCGGAGCACCGATCGAATTAAAGGCTAGGAATGAAATCTGAAACGAATACGTCATCTGAAACAAGCCAATTCAATCATGGTCGCGAAAAATTCGTGGAAGTGGCGTATGTTTTATTAAATTAATTTGACGTTTTAACTTTGTGACGTCCAAACGATTAAAAAAAGTTGTCGTGGAAGGCTGATTGACCTGGTGAGTTGAGTGGCCACGGAGTCGTCTGGCCACGGAGCTCATCTTCGCAGATTCAGGGACTGGGGAGCCCAGTCGGTTAGGCATTCGCCTAGCATGCGAAAGGTCCCAGGTTCGGTTCCGGGCATCGCTAAAAATGCTAAAATAACTGCCGACCTATAAACGGCCCGTGCAGCAAAACATATCCGAATAATACCGTGTATGGGAGTGCTTGTTAAATATTCTTCAAAGTCCTAACGCTACGTACGATGTCGCCCTTAACGGTTGCGTTGGGTGCATAGTCAAGTGTCGGCTCGTCACTTGACTGTGGTTCTAAAATACGACGCCCGTCGCCAATAGCCCTCGTGTAGCTCTAGTGCGACGATAATTCAAAACTAACCTAATCTTCATCTTCGCAGATTCAAGCATTGATCCATCATATAAAATTCATACAGAGGAAAAATTCCGCCAAATCATAGCACTGGGTACATGGGGCTGGTGCGCGTTAAGCCTAATTTGGTCCTAAAATCCTGACATCGGAAGTCAAGTACGATATAGCGCAAAGTTGCTGTGCCAACTCATGTGTCGGTCTCTTCACTTCTGTTAAAAATTAAATTGTCTATTATTAAAGCCATTGCCGTCATGTAGATTATACACTGTAAAAAATTTGGCATGAATTTACTAACGATTACTTAGTAACTTTACAGGTATCACACCATTTACTAGAAAATCACCTGTAACCAATCTCTGATAGTAAGTATACTAAAGAAACTACTGTAGTAATAACTAAGTAAATTGATGTAACGCCTTACAGCGCCCCCTATCTATCTTTTCTAGAGATTATATATCGCAACGATAAGAAACCGAAAAACGTGGGCTTTTTTATTTTTGCATATAAAAACTACGTTAAATTATTTCGAAAACTTCATATGCGAAAAAAAAATGAATCCTAAAATTTCTTAATCAATAACATAAAACGCCTTTAACGATCAAGATTTTAACCTCTTTATTTACACGCAATCAAAATGCAAGTCCCCGATAGCAGAGAGGACTAACGCGCAGTTCCACGGATCCCGATAATCTTGGGTTCTGTCCTCGGGAAATTCGAAGTAAAACCTGACTAACAGAGAAATTAGTGGCGCCCTCTGGTTTTAAACTTTTGTAACCAGTTTACTACCAGTTTCTTTGTAAACATACAAGAAAATCCCCTGTAAATCTACTACATTTTTCTTAGTATAACTTACTAAGCTTTAATTAGTAATATATACACATATTTCTTATGTAACACTACTAAAAAAACTTATGGAAGCTGAGTTTCCTAGAGAATTCTTAGTAACCTTACAGATATTTTTTTAGAGTGTACGTTAAATTCAATCAAAAACAAAATTTCATCTTTTGTGTGTGTCTGCAGCTTTAATTAATTTCATTACTTGGTTGTAATTATTATGTTATAATCATTCTAATGTGAAATAATAAATACATTTGAAATGTGGTAGATCAGTAGACCTAATGGATATTTTTACAACTTTTCGAAATGTATGAGAACTTCGTGTTCCCAGGTTAATATTTCATGAACATTTAACTATTTTATTTTACAACTACTTGGATACTTTACTTGTTTTTTTTTAATAAATGTATTGATTTATGGCAATAATGTTATGAATCCATGATTGTATTTATATGATATACAACACCTGTAACTAGTTATATTAACAAACAATGCTTGTGTTCCGAATATATTTTTATCGCTATATAGGAGAAAACATTGATTTAATTTATTGTATTTTCGTGAAGATAGTGTAAAAATTTACTTAATATTCCTACAAATTCCACCAGTCAAATTCTAGTTTAGACTGTTATTTTACCTATATGCTTTAGTCTTTTTCAACTTGCAATTAAAAAAAACATAAAAGCTAAATTCTTTTTTCTCCCATATGCATCATTGATTTGATGAATATATCCGATCTGCATCAACGCTTATCTTTGCTTCGTTGGTTCCGTTCGGGGATTGTCCAAAGTTTAAGTATAAAAATGAGTTTTTGTTTGATTGTTATATAAATTTTTCACTCCTGAGAAAAAATTCTACACATATTATTTTATATAAACATATTTTTCAAACAGTTATTTGTTTAAAAGTATGTTGTGCTAGTTATACTTTGAGAAAAAAAAAATTAACGTTAGACATTTATTGACGGGCACGTTGATTTAGTGTAATTTAAGATTTTGAGTCATTAAAATCCAGTTTTAATGTGTTGTAAATGACAAATTATACTGTTAGTTTTTAATAATAGTCTATTAAACAAATAATTGAAAAATGTCTTTTTTAAATTTACGGCTGAAAATTTTGTATAATGGACTTAAGCATCACTTTAGACACGAGTTGTTTAGTTTCGAATAATTTCATTAAAATATTTCTCAATTTTCTAAGTTGAATAAAAATTGCAAAAAGCAACCTCAACCACATATTAAAGAATATATACTTAAAGTAGTTATTTGTTATTTTTAAGTATGCAAACTATTTCCTTTATTCTTACTTTTATTTAGATAACTTCATCGCATTTATTTCTAAATTTGGAATATTTTAACCAAAAACATAAGGAAGATGTATGTAATCCCTATACAAGATTGCTTAAAGGAAGAGACAATTATGTTTTTATGTATTCTAATTCACTTTTTAAACCATCGGTTTGTTAAAACAATATCCTGGAGTGAAAGCTTAACGAATGTCATTGTGTCGTTCTAAATGTAAATATGTCATATATCGATTTGTTAAGACACGCGAGCCACCGTGCGTTTTAATTCAGTCAGCAGCGCACATGTATGTTGCGTGTCACGTTTTCGCAAAGCTTATGAACACGAAAGACATATTACTCTATTTCTAAAGTTATTATTTTTTTTTTAAATTACGGCATAAAATGGTGTTTATTTGGTAAAATTATTTTTAGGCAAAATTCAATTCGTAAATACTATTTCTGGATTAAATTACGTGAATTTTATTTAAGTTTATATTTTCCGGAGTTCGAGTCGTGATTTCGTATTTATTATTTTACTGAAAGGACATCAAAAAAGTTTTATGTGGAATGACTAACAAAAATTCCAAGTTGATAGCGTTCAACCTTTATAGTTTCTTTGTAGATGTCCTTAATTTTATGCAAAAAAATTATTTTAAATACACTTGCTGCCCAATTAAAAAGTAGTGATTGTTTTTCTTAAATTTCGCACACGATTAAACAAAAATCCGTTTTTGATTAAAGCCAAACCACATACCAGGCAGGTCGGTCTCATTGTGTTTCCTACAACTGTGGTGTAGCACTCCGGAAGAGCTGGTATCATCCTGGATGGAATTTCGGATTTCCCGGGCTTTTTTTTTCTCTCGCTTAATTGCTCACGGTTGCCTGAGTTCTAATGTTCTGCCTAAAAATGTAAACGCTCAGTTGACTTTCTCTAAACCTGGACGGAAGGACCATGACCTGACCTGTTTGACGAAGTTCTTTTGTTAGACACGGGTCCTTCCGCTTTTCTGTTTCCATCTTTTTCGGTATGTTTTTTTCATGGGGATTATCGTTTAAATTTGTGTTTTCCTTTAATTTTCGTTACAGGAAATCTGCGTGATATAACTTATGAATAATAAGTGTAAGGGGCGAAGTATTATCAATAACAAGGAATTTTCGTATCAAACTTGCGGTTTTATCTTTATTTGTAAACGACTGTGTTTCTTTGAAAATATTTATTTAAAGATTGTGGTTAAAGTACATTTTGTAAGATTACGTATTTTACATCGTTAAGTGATGAATAGGCATGATCCATGATCGTAAGGACAAGACAGGCACATTTTGTGTTTTACTTGCAAAAGTTAAGTCAGGTTTTTAAAATTCATATAATTGACACCTAGTTTTTCGCAATTTATTTTTTCAATGTGATTTGAGAGATGACACTTTTTGCTACTTTATGGCATAAAAATAATTTTAGTTTGTAAATCCTCTACTGTGTTATTTGACGGTGGTCACTAAAACCAATAGTGTGAAGGGCTGCAACAGTCCCAAGTCCCAACTGCACTGCACTGATTCGTATTCGATTCTTTTAACTGTTTTCAAGAGCAGTAAATTTATGTTGATCAGTTGTTTTATGGGCTTTGAATTAACAAATAACTGCTGATAAAATTTTCACTTAGAAAATAACCGGAGTTGTCATTTAATACCCATTTTGCTAGAACTTAAAAAAGACGTCAGAATATCCTCTTTTTTTTCGATAAACGATTACAAACCAGAACAATAAACAAGAGCTCGGGTGGCTTAGTAGTTTAAATCGCAATTTATAACGCTGACATCTTGGATTTTGTATCAGTTGCGGGCTCGATTTTTGTTTTGTCCTGGGTATACTTTTCCTGTCTGTGTCAGTAAAAAATTCTGTGGAGCGTGTCTGTGTTTTGTTATTAGTGGGAGCGAAGGTTTATAGGCAGGTCTCCGAGCAAGCACACAAACCGGGAAATATACGTACCAACCTACCCTTTTAAAATAAACAAAAGAAAATTCAAAAAAATTATTTTGGTTTAATATGAAAGGTTTAACTTAAAAAAAAAATTAAAAGTGTGTTTTTTAAAGAAATCATTCCAGACAAATTGTATTTGGTACGAGTTTCCGTCCATATTAATTTACTTGCCATGTTGTCTGCTGTGAATCAAGCGAAATTATGAATTTATGAGAAAAAAAATATAAGAACGATATATGTGCAAATATCTATGAAATAGTGTTTGTCAAGTTGTCAGAAATTTTCTGAAAAGTAACTGCCTAATTCAAAAATGGGAAATTATATGGAGTTCTTTTTATATACTAACGAAAACATTGAAATAATAACGTTGAAGATCTTATTTATTAGATTTAGGGCAAAATTTTTCTATGAACTGTTGACTCTTTTCAAAATTTAATGTTTATTCATAAAACGTCACTGTAAAAACATGGCACTTTGTTTATAATAAGTAATTTTATAATAAATAATTTAAATAGATAAGTAATTTTGTGTTATATGCAACTAACCTTAAAAATAGTAACTTCATTTAAGGATATCATTAATATAAATGTCTTTACTGTGAATGTTTAAGGCAGGCAACCCGGCTAAGGCTAATTTGTTGATTATACTGCTAATATTTACTAAATTTATTGGGTAAAAGCCTAAAACAGCAAATATACTTTAAAGAAAAAAGTCTAAATGAGTTTAAATTGTTAAAAAGCATTATGTTTTGTCATAATTTTGAAGCTTTTTGTAGTTTTTCTTATGAACTGTCTAAATATATTTTTAATAGGTAGCACATAAGTAATATTTTGTATATTTTGTGTACTGCTTCTATTAAAAAAAATCTGCATTCAACTAAAATGGGCGACAAATTCCTATTTTTCTTCTAAAAGTCTATAGCTTCAATAGTGGCTGGGGAGAGCAGTCGGTTAGGCACTCGCCTAGCATGTGAAAGGTCCCAGGTTCGGGCTTGGGCATCGGAAAAATAACTGCCGACCTATAAACAGCCCGTGCAGCCAAAAATATCTGACGAATAATACCCCTTGTAAGGGAATGCACATTAAATATCCTTCAAAGTCCTAACGCTGCTTATGATGTCGCCCTTTACGGTTGCGTTGGGTGCCTATTCAAGTGTCAGCTCGTCACTTGACTGTGGTTTTAAAATAGCCCTCATGTAGCTTAGTGCGACGATAATTCAAAACCTAACCTTACCTATAGCTTCCACTAAATTTCCCCTCCTTTTTTATAGATTTCCATGCCGACATCGGAATCCACTGTGATAACTACTTAGGCAGCCAAAAGTCCTCCAACTGGAAAGGCATCACCTTTAAGGATGGGAAAGCCAGGGTCCGAGAACCGATCGAGAACAAAGTTAGCCGGCTCTATTCTCTGTCCAGCCTCCAGCATGTTGACATTTTCCACGCTGGCAGAGATGCTTATGGAAATGCTGTACCGGCACTGGAAGTTTTTGGGCAGCCTCCAACTATGTACGATCTCAATGTCAAGTATTCTGCTTTTGATGCCATCAGTATCTATAAGCCAAGTGATATCTTTGTGCTTGATAGAAGTGTTGTTTCAGATAATAGAGGTAAGACATCTTTGGGTAATATTTCACTATATCGAAACCTCCTAAACCCCAGTAAAATTCCAAACATATTTTTTTTATCTAATTATATGGTACATCTATGATATAACTGCAGGTATGTGTATTGGCAAGCTTGAAAATTTAATGTGAGGCTTCTATACCCAATCGAGTTGTATGAAATATATAAAGTGGAATGTTTATCATGTCGATCATTTTTGTTCCTTGACAACATAACACAAATTGTAAAATTGAGACTGCATTATATTATTGCTGTTCCAGACATATTTTTCAAATAAATGTCAATTTAAAAGTATGTCACAATCATATGTTTCTGTTTTGTATTTAATACTTTATTCTGAATTTTTTTGCTGCAAAATGCCGTTAAACTTTTCTGTCGAAAAAAGAACATGCAAGACCTCCGAAATTTTACTTGCCCTTGGCTCTATGCCATTTTTATGCAAATAAATGCCAATGCCTGCAATAAAAGGCTGAAAAGCGTTTTTGAGATGCGTTTCGATTGAACCATTTTAGTTCTTAAGGTTTGAAAGAAATTCTTGACACTTCACAACATTTTCAAAAAATTTATTTTATTACTGAATTTTTACTTTTTATATTACATTATGCCTTAGGTATTCTGCAAAAAATAAATAATTGACATTAAATTTTATGCAGTTAAAATTGAATTAGTAACATTAATAAACTATAAAGGATATGGACTTGGAATTTCTAAAAATAAAATTTATTATAGTAAAAATTAGCTCGAATATATGTGTCAAGCCTTATATATATATTAATGTCATGTAATTATTATTTATATGACATATATGTGCTTCTTTGTCAAATGTGCAAGATTTTCATTGATAAAAAAAATTTGGCTCAATATAATTTTAATTACCGTCGCACTAAGTATAGCTACACGAAGGCTATTGGCGACAGGGATCGTAGCTGACTCAATATAAAAATAACTAATTATTCCAGGTCATGGCCTGTTCTTGAACAGCAGTGTGAACCTGGCCACTCTGAACGGAACCAAGGTCCGAGACAATGGAGGCGATGGAATCCATTTCTACCACCATGACAGCTATGGCACTGCCGCCTCCTTCTGTGATACTGGCAACATAGGGGAGGAGCAGATATACCCTGTGAGGAGGAGCCACGTGCAGAGGAGGGAACAGTACTATGTACAACCATGTGAACAGGTGGGTGATAGTATTTGGTAATGCTTCCTTAAGGCTTATTTAGTTGTTTAACCCGCTTAACATGAACTGAAAGCATTTCCCTCCTACTCTAAATATTTTTCCCAACATAAATGCTTTGTGATGATTTTTCACTATTTTTTTTTCTTACAGCTTTAATTCATTTTGATGGATGCTATTTTATTTCTTAAATTTCTTGCCTTTAAATTGTATGAGACCTACCTAAATTTAAAAACACATATCTGAAATTTTATTTTTTTCTTAGTATTTCAGTACAACCCAATTTTACTAAATATGTATGTTGAAACATTGTAGGTCTTTGAAGTTGCCAGCTGGACTGGACAAGTATTGACTGTGAATTTCATGGGATTGTCAAGCAACTTTTTAGACGCTAACCATGCGTCTCGTCTGGAACTTTATGATGGTCCTACTGACAGCAGCCGCTTGTTGGCATCAGTTCCAATCCTCAATAATACCTTCCCTGAGAGTGTGACAAGTACAAGATCAAAAGTTCTGTTGAGGTATAAACCCAGAGTTGGATATGATGCATCCTTTGTTGTGGAAATTTTGGCAAACCATGGTATGTCTGTTTTTACATTTCTTTAAAGTTCAAAGTTATATGAGTTGTTTTTATGAAATCGAAGCAAAAATAGCTTATTTTTATTCCTTTTCAAAATGCCACAGTAAATTTTAATGATTTATTTTAAGTATAAAGAATACTTTTAGGATTCTTAGAATCATAATATGAGTATTTGTTGAAGTTTAGACTGAAATAAAGTAGCAGTTATGTAAAATATTCCACTTATATGGATGGTCAAATTTTAGTACACAAGAAATAGCAATACAACTATGATTCAACAAATTATAATAATGTAAAAAAAATGTGTTGAATGTTGATAAAGTGTTAATTTTTCTATTGTATTCATAAAAATATATATTATAAATATTTAATTACCTTCAGAGCAAATATAAATATAACAAAAATATTTTTTTTATCTTTAATAATTGACTAATTGAAAAATATTAGAATAATCCAAAGAATACTTGGACAACATGGTTTAAAAAATTAGAATAATCAACTTTTTCCTATTGGTAAAGAGAACACACATTGAAACGAACTTCCACAATGAAAGAAAAATACATATTTTAATCTTTAAAGACGTGAAATGTCCTGAAGAAAGGTTGAGTAGAGTTTTGAGAGAATAATCTAATAATAAGTGTTTTCAAATTAAACACATCAAGGGTGGCCGAAAGCCATAGTAACTTCATCAAGAGATGATAGGTGATGATGAATAAAAAAAAATTGTGAAGAAACATTGCTTTCAAAGTGCGAGATATTTGTACAGAAAATTAAAGAGAAAAGGGTTTAAATGTCTTTAAATCTACAGCATTATGCTGACTTTACTAATTAGATTTTAAATCATGTGTGCCTAAAGTAAATCCATTATTATCATTTAAGCAAAAGGCTGCTAGAGTTACATGGTGCAAACAATGGCCATTTTAGGTCTAGATGATTGGGAAGGGTACTCTTCAGCGATTAAAGTAGGTTTTGTGTGTCTCATGGGCATTAAGGTAATTTGGAGACTTAAAAAAAGTTTATAATAAAGTGTGTTTAAAATGTTCAGTTCAATTTGCAAGCTCTGTCTTTTTATGGAGCTGCAGGGCTGCTGAAGGCCGAGATTGGTGTGTAGTGTTTTTACAACAGTCAATTCAGAAGTCCATCAAGAAATTCTTGAACACTTCGTGATTCCTTCAGATGAGGATTTATGTGACGAATATTTCTTTTTTCAGCAAGATTTAGCTTCTTCCCACACTTCCAAATCTACTAAATGGCTCAAAGAGGGGAACCTAACTGTACTCTCTTAGCCTGTGAACTCGCCCGATCTAAATCCCATTGATAATTTGTGGAGAATTATAAAAAAAAACCCGACTTCTAGAAGTTGCACCTACAGACAAAAAAGAACTTATTTCTAGTATAAAGAGCGTGTGGACTCATTTGGATAAAAAAACTTTTTGAACCCTTAATTAATAACATTACAAACCATTTAAGAGCTGTAGTTCATAAATTATTAGCTGTAATTAATAACTTATCAGCTGGTAATTAGCTACAGGTTATGCAACAAAGTACTGATTAGCAAGTGAAAACAATTAGAGTTTAAATTGTGTACAATATATTTACATTATTCTACTTTTTTGAACCATTGTAGGAAGTGTTCTAATATTTTGAATTATTTTGTTGTGTGCTCATTTAAATATATTTTATATTTCATTGAAATCGGTTTACATTTTTTTACTGTACAAAATATGCAGATTTACATTGTAATAATTTATATTTAATATTGTTGATTATTTATTTTGATAAATTAGATTTAAATTCACTTATATACCATACTTTTTTCATTATAATTTCTTGAATTTTAGTTGTACTTGCAAAGACTAAAATATTTAAGTTTAAAAATTAAGTGAACTTAACCTCCCAATTTTTATGGTTTTGATTATATTCTATGTAATCTAACTATTGACTACAAAATAAAGTTTAGAAGTTCTAATTTTAGTTTAATAATAATTTTTATATTTAAAGTTTTTATGTACTACTTAATGTGTATCATAAGATGATATAGAAGCAAAATGTAA
Organism: Hylyphantes graminicola; assembly: GCA_023701765.1. Classification (NCBI taxonomy): domain Eukaryota; kingdom Metazoa; phylum Arthropoda; class Arachnida; order Araneae; family Linyphiidae; genus Hylyphantes; species Hylyphantes graminicola. The sequence goes on along the minus strand of CM043115.1, from coordinate 43,378,745 downwards.
TGACAAAATCTGTTTAATTTCAGGAAAAGCTTATGATTTGAACATTACTGACAGTATTATCAAAGGAAATCTGGGCAAAGGGATTTCCATACACCAACAAAAGGCTGGTGTACTAGTGAATATGTCAAGACTGGATGAGAATGGCTACTTAGCTGGGCTACATGTTGCAACTGGAAGTGGAGACGTTATTATTAATGACACATTCATCACTGGTAACAAAGGGGGAGGTGTTAATATGACACATTCTGGGGGGTTCGTTCACTTCGATCGTTCTTCCATATCCAACAATGACGGAAGGGGCATTGCTTTTTGGTTCAATGAAACATCAGATCACATCGCCTGGAACCACACAATCCATATCACTCGCTCAGAAATCGTCAACAATACCCTGTATGGGATCCTGATGGGAAACCAGTGTCTGTCAGACTCTTTCTGGAACATCAGCTTGAACTCCATACGCAGCAACAGAGACAGTGGCATTTTCATATCTCCGTGCTGGACATCCAGGAAAGGGGCTTCCCAAAGCATTGTGCTGGTGACCCATAATCAGTTCCTTGACAGCGAATATCTTGCTTTGGAAGCGTCTCCAGTCCTGCATACACATTTGTTGATTGAGCATAATGAGTTTAAGGGGCATGAAAGAGGCGTTTTGTATGTCAGCGGTCTGGACGATGACGATTTTGCTAATGTTCCTGCTAAAGTGGAGGTCCAGCATAATTACTTTGAATTTAATAATGGTAAATTTGTGGCCAACATTGGTGTTGGAAAAGGTGTCACAATGCAGGAGCTTCTCTTTTACAGGAACCAGTTGGTAAGAAATACTGTTAAAGAGCAATTCCCTGGCCTCAATCCCCGGTCTAGAGTTAGTGCAGTGGTAGTGGTAACTTCCGAAAATACACATGTCTTCAGAAATAGGTTTGAAAATGGCGATTCTCCATATCAGCTGGGCTCCCATGTACTTAAACATCATTTTGTCATAAATGCTACCTATAATTACTGGGGTGGAACTCAAGTACAGAAGGTTTATGAGAAAATATTTGACAGAAAGGATCGTTACAATCTGGCTAGAGTTGAGTTTTTACCATTTCTCACAATTTCTTCTGACCTTGACAACACAGATCCGATTTCTGATACTCACGAAAGAGATAAAATCATACCATTCCAATTGGGGACGGAAATTGGTGGCGAAGTTCCTGGATCAGTGTTTTTACCCAAAAATACTTATACCGTAAAGAGGGATATTTATGTACGCCCTGGAAATGGAAGGCTGCAAATAGAAGCTGGGTCAATCCTAAAGTTTGACAGATCAGTAGGCATGATGGTTCAGGGTGTGTTGATCAGTGAAAGTGATTTAGACACAATTCCGATTCTGTTCACAATTAATGAACAAGATGGTGTATTACAAGATGAGAGCAAAGTCCGATTATCAGGTAAAACTGAAGGTCTTTTAGAGGTCAATGTAGATGGAACTTGGGGAACTGTTTGTGACTATGGCTGGGACATTGTGGATGCCTCCATTGCCTGCAACCAAATGGGTATGGCACTACATCCAGAGGACTGGATGTTGGAACAGTCCGAATTTGATCGCTCTTATTACGAGATCTTGCTTACTAACATCCAGTGTACCCTTCAAGATACTGACATAACTAAATGCAAGGCTGAAAGAGGTTTCGAAAATTCTTGCTTCACTAAAGTCGGATTGAGATGCTACCACCCAACGTGGTCTGGTCTCAGACTGGGGATGGCTGCTGGAGAGAGTAGGCTGAAGAACATCATAGTCGAGAAAGCTGGATTGCTGGATTACACCACCAACAGTTTCAAACCGGCTCTCCAAATTGATTTCAACAGACACCATTTAGAGAAGCTTACAATTCGTCAAAATAAGGATTCTGGAGTTGGCATTATGTGGAATGAGGTTTTTGTCTTGGAGAGTAGGCAGTTAATTGATAGCCGCTTTTATGAAAATCACAGACATGGCTTAGTGGTGCACACTCAAGGTCTAAATGTGTACAGATGCGACATGTCAAACAATAAAGGAAGTGGAATCCACTACAACCCAATGTTTTCCAAAGTCGAGCAGAGAGATCTTATTTCTTGGATCAATTTGGATGAAAGGAACAAAGTTCTTAAAGTACCAGAAGGAATATCTGGAAATATTTTTCTGAATTCTAATGAATATCGGTACTTGGTATTCACAGATACAAAAACTTTCAAGACTTTTAATATAACTACCACCAGTGGGCGCAGTATTGGAATTGTAGTTTTGAATTCCTTCAAAGAAACATCAACTGAGAACTTCATTATATATGGAAGATTGGAAAAAGGGCTCAATGTGCAGAGATGGGATGTGAGAAGTAACCTGACATCATTTCCACTCAGATCTCCTGGTTATGGTACTTTAGTGGAGTATATTCCAGGACAAAACCCGAGTGGACAAGCCATCATGTATGTCGCTTCAGTTGATGGTAAGAGATTTTTCATACAGTACCTAACCTTTGATACAGAACATAAGTTTTAGATGTTTTTTTTTTACTTAGAGTTGCGTTTTTTATGCTATTTTCTAATTATAAAGGTGAATGCTCATAATATTAAAAATAGAGCTGATTAAATTCCTTATAAATTTTGGGCATAAGATATAATAAATTAATGAAATTAAATTATAAAATAAATACTGTTGTTGATATATCTACTGTTGTTGATGTCACTTCTTAATATATTGTGGTATTGTATAATATATGTGGTTATTGTATAATATAATTGTGGATCAGGAGAAAAATAAACGCATTTTCCTATTTATAGTGTTATTTAATAATTTATTGTCCAAACGTAGAAATTAATATTATTTGCAATTTGATTTTGTACCACTTTTTAATGTTTGTTAAAAAAGTATTCGGGTTCTAATTTACTGAATTTTTAAATTATATTTTTGTAAAAATTACACGTTCTTTCATTATTATTGAAAATCAATATTTATATATTTTAACAAACTAAGTTTAATATTCATATTCAGATGATGTCATAGAAAAATATCACCATGACTTTCCTTCGATAACAGATAATTTTTGAACACATTGTATTATAATTGAATTAAAAATTTTAAATTTAAAAAAGTATTATTTCATAAAAAAAATGATGTAGTGTAACTCGTATTTACTTTCAATACTCATTTTTACATTTCCGTTTTTTCCCAGGTCTGAGAAACAAAGCTGAATGGCAAACTCACCCAAAGATACACATTGACACAGTGAAAATCAAAGACTGCAGCAGGGGGATCTCTAGTCACCATTTCAATAGGGATGTCAGCGACTATGGCGACCACTTTCATCGCTACTCCAACGAAACGATCTTGATAACAAACACTGACATATCCCTGAGCAAGTCTGAAGCTATTTTTGTGTGGGCACCTTTCTGGGATCCATTCATAAAGAACCTTGCTGAGGTAATATATCAGCAATTGTTTTGAACTTTAAAGGATTTCTTTAAAAAGGGTTGTTAGTATTAAGCACAGATACTTACTCTTATTTACGTTATGTGTTACTCCAATTAAGAATAATGTAAAACAACGAATTATTCTAGATTTTTTTTAATGTATAAATAGTTTGATAGAATAGACATGTAGCTGTAACCACATATTTTTTGATTAATATGAAAAGTAAATTTTATTAATGTAACTGAAATAGTGGCCGAAATACATTTGAGTTTTGATCTATTTGTGTAAAATTTAAATGAATTGCCTTAAAATTTTATTTTTATTAAAGTCGAAATCATTTCAGAAGTTGTTCCTTTTTGTTTCATATACTATTCAAAAGATGCAGAATTACTTAGTATGTTGAATATTCCGTCTAAATCTGGTTCATTTAACTTTTAATCTTTTATTTAAAAAAATGTTTTATGCTCTAATTTTATGACAAATCTAATTATAACACCCTTTTTTTACAGATTAACTACACACTTATAAACTGCAGTATTCATGACAACAAGAAAGGCTTATTGCACTACAGCAGAGATATCCGTAACTCCAACAACCTTTTCCACTGGACTATTAATAACACTGTATTTGAATCTAATGGGGAAGGTGGGATTGATATACGACTCCCATACGTCTGGCAGTACACAGAAAACTTCACCCATTCATTTTCAATGCACGACTGTACACTGAGGAATAATCGCAGGTTCGAGTTTTCAATTGCCGGCCATTTTGCCCGTGTTAACATTTCCCGTTGCTTGTTCCAGAACAACATTTGCAAGAAGGGAATCATGAGTTTCTCTGGCATGGAAAAAGAACTTTTGATCGAGAGCAATACCATCAAGAATAATTCAGCATTTTTCGGTATCGAATTCAATATGCAGAGTCATGCCAATCAGTTTGGTTTGGTGCCAGCCTATTTCAGGAAAAATGTTGTACTTTTCAATAGGGACATAGGAATCGGTCAGAAGTTTGGATATCAGCCTACAAGCTATGCTGTTGGTATAAGAGGAGTCCAGTTGGTTAACATCACTCGAAATGTGTTCGGAAATCCTAATCTTCAGTTTGAGCTGCTAACTGGTGTTTTGACTGGTTCTATAGATAATAAGATAAATGTTGGTAGTAACTGGTGGGGATCAACTATTGTTGCAGACATCCAAAAAAGAATATTTGATTTTGATGATTGGAATGGTTATGCTATTGCCGATTTTAATCCTTATCTATTATATGATAATATTGATAGCAATGTTATGTATTTTAATACTACGGAGCAGTTAATTAATACACAATCACTTGGTGGTCGGTTGTATAACAACCTCAAGCTATCCCGCAGAAGTGATCCTTACATCATAACTTCAGATCTGACTATAATGAATGGTGTTACTCTTACCATAGACCCAGGAGTTGAAATAGAATTTTATCCTAGCGTTGGAATACTTGTTCTTGGCGATCTTGTAGCGCAAGGAAATGCTGACAGCCCAATAAAAATGAGACCAGCAAGAATATATGATGAGAGGCGATTTCGCAGGCAGTCCAAACCAATTTTTTCACGACTTTGCATCGATGAAAAATGCAAGGAGAAACGAAATGATGGTTTCCTTGAGATCTACAATTCCACCACAGAGCAGTGGGTTCCAATCTGTGATGCCCGGTTCACAGAAAGAAATGCTCAAGTAGTCTGCAAAGAGCTGGGCTACAGTCTCCTCAATGTCTATACCTCATTCGGTCCTAGGCTTGAGATGGGCCCTACCCAAACCAGCCATATTCGATCTTGGCCGCATCCCTTGGAATGTGTTGGTACAGAATCATCTCTAAGTGATTGCGAGTATCGGTTGAATGGTTACATTGATAACTACAAATGCCCCTTTGATGGAGATTTTGTATATGTGTTCTGCGGACCTGAAGCCTTGACTGGTGCTGAAGACCACTGGGGTGGCATCCGATTCTCTGTTAGAAGTTTTGAAACGATAGATTCTCCTCTCAACAGACCAACCCTCAGTTATGTCTCGACAGCGTCATCTGTTCTGGAATACGTGAACATAGAAGGGGCTGGGGTCCTCCACAATGAGAAAAGTGCAGCTATTCAATTGGTTCAGCGAGAAGTGCAGATGGATTTTGTAAACATTTCCAACAGTGCGTCTCATGGCATCGAAGTGATTGGCGTGTCTGGCAGCTTGGCCTTCAATGAGATGGTCATACAAAACAACATGGGAGTTGGCATCAATTTCTTGTCCCTTACTGGAGAATCTTCAGACGTTACAAAGTTGGGATATGACCCACTTCGACAAGTGGACATGTCTTACAGGATCTTTGGCATGGTAGACATGTGTGACACCAACAAACAAATGGAGATCAACAATAGGATTCTATTGTATTACAAATACGATAATCAGCCAGTTGACTGTGTGAAGATATTCAGCTCTCGGCACTATGGCAAGCAGATAGGCTTCAGGCTTTTGCAATTCAACCTCTTTGATGGGGCTAGGTATGCTGCCCAACCAGATTCTATCCAGATTTTTGATGGAGATGTGTTCAACAACACTAATCCAAAGTTAGCCACCATATCTTGGAATAGTGGTTTAGAGAATGCGACGCAGTTCTATGTGTCTTCTGAAACTACTCTGAGTGTGATACTACATGCCATTGGAGGAAGTGAGGATCATGGCTTTATTGCTGAAGTGGTTACTCTACCAATATCTCATCCAACAGGTCAGTATAAAAATAAATTTTATTTATAATTAACTTATGTCTTATTATTTATAATTATATTATGTATGAATGATATGTATAGTATTAACTACTAAGTATATTTTGACTTTAAGAATTCTATAGCTTTGTGCTAAGTCGCAATATGTGTATAAATTAAGATAGTACATCAATAATGTGGCGGATGTTAAATTTTAATTTCCCTATTTTTAATAAAGTCCAAGTACTTGTGCTGCTTAAGTTAACTGCATAACTCCCACATCATTGCCAATATTTTTTTTATGGTAATGTAATATACAATTTTTATTTTTTGGCACAATCCCATAGTTCTAAAGTGATAGTTTATAATTATATTAAAGCAATGGATTTGAGTTTTAATCTTTTAAAAGTTTCATTAAATTATGCTTATTTAAGATACACTAAATCTTCAGTTAAAAATTTATTTCGTCATTTGTATTTAAAAAAACATGTTTTAACACAGAAAAAGTAAAAACATGTTTATGTTTGGATTAGGGTAAAATTGCCATATTGTTTTCCATTAAAGAAGATATTTGATTTGTAAGACGTCACAAAATGTCTGATGAAAGAGCTTTACTTTAAAAAAAAACTTTTGATACATCTACAATTTTTCTTGAGCATACCTTTCATTTTTTTAGTTCAACTCCCCCAGCACAACATACTACTGAATTAAAAAAAAAAGTTGAGAATTTAGTAAAGTAGTTTAGTAGTTGAGTAGAGTAAAATTAGTTATTTGTTGAGATGTCACAAAATAAGGATTGTAGTTTTTCACTTATGTTAAAAAGTCTCTCAATAAATATACAATTTTTAATGGATATACATTTAATTTTCTAGTACGTGACTCGCAGCACAACATTTCCTACTCCGAAATAACCCGCAACGGCAGAGAAGGCATTGCCTACCGCAGTGCAGGCGAAATCACCCCTCACATCACCCTACGCTACAACCGCATCGACAGCAACGGCAGAGAACTCTTTGGCAACTTCACCCTTGGCGACAGTGCAGTATTCCTGGACGTACAGAACGCCAAGGGCTTCTATTTCTACAACAACCTTGTGATGAAGAACCAAGGGGGGCTTCAGTTGAGGGTGGATTCGAGGACTGCCGTGTCCGCGCTGAAGGGTATCATCGTGAATAATCTTTTCACGGAGAACAGGAATCGCGAGGTGCTCTATCTGCAAGGGAGGAAGTCAGGGGCGTTCCAGTTTATAACGGTGATGAGAAATTACTTTGCCAGGAATGTCGCGCAGTATAGGGATACCATTGTTATTGCACAGGTAATTGGGTTTTGAGTTTATTACTGAAATAGGCTTGCTTGAAAAAATTATCTAAAAAATGTAAATTTTGTTTAAGCTTTAATATATCGGCTAACTTTATGCAAAATTACCCTTTCTGTAGTGTAAGTCATGTGTGTTAAAAAGAGGTTATCACTATAATATTTAACATTAATTGAGAAAAAAAATGTAACTCATTGATCTGCTCTTACTGCAACTAAATGTAGCCTGTTTTATTTAATTTGATTTTTTCCAAATTTATTCAAAATGTCTTTTTTTTAACTTGTGACTTACACCAAAAAAATCTTCAGTTCGATAGAATTAGTGTATAGTTGAGTATATTAGCCTATATGCAAATTAAACTGATTTAAAAATATCTCCCAGTTGACTGCAGCTTTTTAAAATCCACTAAGAATACTTTTCAGCAATTAAATAATTTGTATTTTACATTTACAATTAATAATTTTAAAGCAAACCATTTTACAAGTGAATCTTCCCCTGTAACAACCCTGACCCTGTAAGATGACTGAATTTTGTGACTGTTTTTTAGGTGGTGTCAAATCTTACTGAAAATCTGGCTTACAACAACATTGGCAAACATATCTTGGATGTCCAGGGCTTCGAACGAATGCACCTCTCTTACCAAACTTGTGAAAGAAATTGGTTTTGGAGGAATACTGCTACAGACTATTGGGATAAGAGCACAATAATTGCTAGTAAAGCTGGACAAAGGTTCAACCACAATTATTTAATAAATCCTGAAAATGATTTTGAATTGGCGGCCAAGAACAGATCTTTGTAAGTTATACTTGTGCTTTATGGATATTGCAATAATTTTTGTAGGAAAATAATGTATGCTATGTTTTTGTTTCAAGCCAAATATTTGTTTTATTTATTAATATCTTAACCAAAAGAGTTATTTAATAGTACAAATTATTACATTTCAAACAAGAATAGTATAATAACTCGTATTATACTTTATTAACAGTAAGAAAGTAATGTCTAATTTGTTTTATCCAAAACTAAATTGAATAAATTAATGGGCAAATTTTATTTTATAACTTGTAAAACAGAATAGTGTATAGTTAATCAAAGAAAAGTTCCTGCACAGGTCTAGATTTAAAGATTTGCCCCTTGTAGGCTGCAATCTAGGCTCCAGATTTATACTTATAGTACTCTTTTTTTTATGTTGATAACAAAAGAAAATGAAGTAAAAATTAAAGTTGACAGTTGTATTTGAAATAACGAATTTATTTGTGCTTCTTTTTTTGTTTGGCCTCTAAATGGTGTTTTTCGTTCCCCCACTTCCGTTGTAAGATATCCCATAATATAGTTTTCTTGACTATTTTTTTTTCTGTCTACATAATAGGATCATCTATGTACATTTTCACTTGAAATCGAAGGCAAAATAATAGGCAATTTTTTTAAACTGTTCTATTATTTTCCTTCAACTTCCAAATCCAGAGCGAGAGGTTGCAATTGCCCTCGTAGGGGCCATGTTTGCTACTAAATATTAGTACTATGTTATATGTTTATGGTTTATGCATTAATATGTAAATTATTTGTTTTCTTTCTTAAAAATATTAGTATCTTTACAATATTTTTTAACTAAACCCTTTTTTATGCCGAATGCCACTTTAATTGGTCATAAAATTTGCAGCCCCCAATTTTTTTTTTGCTTTAGACTACAGCCTATTTAGAAATCCGGCCCTGTGCCTGCAGACCTACACCACAGTAGAAAATTAAATTACCCTCCTAAAAAGTTATTATATATTTAAGTTTATAACAATATTCTTTGAAGTAGTACTTTTATTTTTAAATTTTTCGTGAAATTAATGTTTATGTAACCTTACTTCTAGCTTGAATACCCGAGAGAACCCCATTAATGCCAAATACAACTGGTGGGGATTTAATGGTACAGCTGCAGTTTCAGGACGAATTAAAGACTACTATGACTACGAGGAACTACTTGAAGTGGAATATAATCCCTTTTTGCATGACAACACCACAGTTCTTAGCGGTAAGTTATTCTTCTTTATTTATAAATTATAATAAATTAAAAATTTAAAATTTCTGAATTTATACTGTGTACCAGCAAATATAATAACAAATGTGTGAAATTGGGTTGAGATTGAATTTAATTAAATAGTAGGTTAATTTCAATCAAAAGATATAATAAATAAACTAAAAATTCAAAAGCAGAAAATTCCAGGAGTACTAATAAAAGTGTATTCATATAAAAGTCCATTTATCTGAATTTATACTGTGTGCACAAGCAAATATAATAACAAAATGTGTGAAATTGAGTTAGTGGAATTAAAATAAATATTAGGTTAATTCCAATCAAAAATTATTACCCACCCATGCAAAATAAATGTATTTATGAAAATAAAATAGTTTTTTTATTTACATTATATTAAAACAGGTTTTTTTTTAAAAAAAAAAACCTTGTTTGAAAGCTTTCTAAAAGAATTTATGTATATGTCTAAAAGTTCTAAGTAAAAACACTGAATTAGTTTTTTTTTAAAACAGTGAATCAATTGAAATTTTGATTTAGTTTTTGTAATAGTATTTTTATAAGTTCAATTAGTTTTATCCTTATTTAGAAACTATTACTAATTAAACTTTTTTTTCCTTAGGAAAATGCGCTGGTGGTTGGCAGAAGATAGGAGATACTTGTTTCTTATATGTAGGGGGAGTGATGACTTTTGCTGAAGCTAAAAAGTTTTGTGAGGTAAGTTTTGTTAATTACCCTCGAATGAGGCAACTTTGGCCCAAGCGTAAAACTCTAGAAATGGGTTTCTTCTTGAATATTTTTTACTCATAGGTGAAGATAGTTTCCACTAATTGAAAGAAGTCAAGCACATTTTTAAAATGTACATTTTAATAAAAAGTTATTATAGCTTGAAAGTTTGAATCAAGCTCCCCTTTTGAAGGCATTTGAAAAAATTGTGAAAAGAATAACAGATAATGTATTGCTAATGCTTATTTTTATTACTGCTGCATAATAGTAAAAATTATTGCATAACGATTTATTTTCTAAAGTTGTTTCTTAAAATTAATTTATGTAGTAACTTTTTTTTACAACAACTTCCTAATAATTCCTTAATGCAAAAAAATCAACTTATTATGTACACAAATTTGTTTTATAAGACTGTTAAAATTTCTTTATCAGATGGACAATGCTTCAATGCCTTACGTGAAAACCAAGCACAATGAACTGATGGAGTTTGTAAGAGAACGTCAGTTCTACTATCAGCACTATTCAGACAGATTTTGGATTCAATCCCTGGACATTTCTCCGAGAGAATGTGCGGTTCTTGTCAACCGAAAAGTGGTCAGGCATTCTTGCGAGGAGTATTTCCCATTCTTGTGTGAAAGAGGTAAGCATAAAAGTTTTCAATTATAAGGATTTTTATTCTTGCATATTATGTTCAGAGTAATGCATTGGCATTCAGTTCATGTTCTAGCATAAAAGGGGTTAGAAGTTTTCTTATTCTTTCAAGTAGGCTTAATCCTTTGGTTTCTTAGGAGTCTTTAAAATCATGATTAGTTCATTTTTAAGGGTAATAGAATCCTTAATTAGTAAATATATAAGCAGAATATGTAAACTGAAAAATAGTTTTATGATATTATGGGAAATAAAAATTTGATATTTTTTTTGTGAGTAGTGAATAGTTACTTTTTTTCGTAATCCAAGATTTATATTTTTTTCTTAAACCAAATTAAGATGTCTTTTAGAAAGCACCAAAAACACTCAAACTTAATTCATACTTAGCCAGTTTATGTTAATTTTTTAAAAGAAATAATTAAAATATAATCTAGATTTTTTTAAATGTTGGATTTAAAATAATAAAAAAAAAAGCTTACAATCTAATCAAAAACTCAAAATCAATATTTTTTATTTCATAACTTTCAGCAATTGGTTCTAGGCAATTCCTGGATGAATTATTTTCTCTGTAGATAATTTATTCTGTGACATATTACTATTCAAAACAATTAATCATACTACATCATTTATCCCTAGATCCTGAAATAACAGTGACCGCCAGCCTCTGGTTCTTGGAACCCCTCACCATTGCATTCCTGAGCGTCACAGCCTTCTCCCTCCTCATCATAGCACTCTGCATCGGATTCTGGCTCTGCAAATCGCGACAGCGTTACAAGGAGAAGCTCGAACGACGCAACTCAATCCGGGCTTCCATTCGATCCAACCGATCGCTCACTGGGTTCTCGGAATTGGGCTACAAGAGAAGAATGGAGCGGGCGTTTGACGCAGAATCAGCAGCAAAGACGCCGCAGTTGAAGATGAATGGTAGCCTGGATTCGGTCGAGAAGTCAGCGTCGAGGTTCAGTTGCTCGATGGATGAAAGTTTTGATAATAATCTGGGGGATACCAGTTCAACTCGAGTGGGCAATGGAGATTTCTCTGGTTTTGGAGCGTGAGTTGATGTTTAAAGAAATTAAAAATCTTAAAATGAAATAGATAGCTTGGAAATGCTTAATTTGTTTACTTGGATCTCTTTATTTTTTGATAACTAAATAGAGTACTATAACCCAGAATTGAGGTTTATTTTTGAATTTTTAAATAACTTAGTACTATAGATTTTTGTCAGAAATGTGCCTAGATTTGCAGAAATGAATTTTTCTCAGAAATTCATAAAAGCCCAGGCATTTTTGGGTTTCGGTCATTCGCCCCAACGTGTAAATTGCTGGTTCTTTTACACCACCACTGAGTCCTATAACCCAGAATATAACCTTTTTCATGATTAGTACACTATTTCAAATACCGGATGGAATATTTTAATTGGTTCTCTTTTTTTTAATTTCTTTAAAACCTAAAGTGAGTCTCGCAAGCGTTCCATCGTTATCAAACCATCCTCTCTTTAGAATGAAGTGCTTCATTTTTAAACAAGTTCTACTTGCATTTATTATTTTTGTTCTAGAATCTTAATTTAATTAAAAAAATTAGACAGACTTAATGATATAATATAAACTATGTTCTAAAGTAACATTTCCTCCTTCCAGATTCCGCCCTCCCACCGACGCGCAACACGAGAACCGCACTGCAAACCTCATGGTCCACCCCACCTTCGACCTCACCTACGAGAACCAGTGCTTCACTGAACGATCAGCATCACGCAACTCGCACGAAGTGTCCCGCGACTGGAGCTCTACCACTGGATCCACACTGGACATGAAGCGATCCCTGGAACGAGAGACCAAAGAAGGAGGACAGGGTTACCATAATGGCCATGGCTATCACGATGGCCCCTACAGGCATCAGACTCCTTCTCCGCCGCTCACTTTGGAGTCGAATGGTGGCAGCAGTAGTCGGAGCAGCAGTCGGCAGCCCCCTCTGGAGACAGCTATGTAGAACTGATTCTTGTGGTGTGACTTATTAGACTGCTACTTCTTGTAGTACCAGGACTGCTAATTGAAGCACTAAAACTAGGACTACTACTTGCAGCTACATGCAGGCAGCTGCATGCTATTTGTAGCACTACAACAAACATTGCTACTTGTAGAACTACTATCAAGCTGCTGCATAGAATACTACAAATACCTGGGTGTTACATGCAGTACTGTTACCAGAACTCTAAGTTAACACTTCTGCCAGGAGTTCTTGTAAAACTGTTACTTGCAATGCTACTGCCAAAGCTGCTACAAGTAGTACTAGGACCACTACTTCCAGACTATTACATGTAAATTCGCCAATCAGCATAATTATATGCTGAATTTGGAATAATTAATACTAAGTGGAGAGTTTGTAGTGTACGCCTATGTATGTAAAACATGGATGATCATAAGTCGAAACCACTAACTTATTGCTAACAAATTATTTTTTTAAATAACAAACCTGGTGGGGATTTTTTTAAAACTTAAAAAAGGGAGGGATTTTTTAAAAAACTTACCAAAGTTACAACTGATTAAAATCAGTAAAAATCACTGCAAGCAGTCTTACAAACGCCCTGTACTTAGATTCTTTTACTTATAACCGCTTAGTTTTACTAATTTCTAATTATAAATTAATACTATTATATTATTATAAATGAACATTTAGATTGAAGATTTAAGAAGTATTTATTTGCTAGTTTAACTTTCTTTAATTTTTCTTATTTTCTGCAGATAGTGATATTTTTTCTTGTGATGGGACCTCATACCTTCTTAAATGACTTCTATTATTGTAAAATCATGCCACAATTAGATTTTGGTTACTTAGTCAACTTCAGTCTCCCTTTGTGTACTTATACTTCATTTCTAGCTTGCTTTCAAGCCAAACTACATTTGATGTGTCACAAAGCAATTCTCTGCAATTTCGACTTTCGAGCATCCATTTTTCGTGTATATTGGCTTATGTCTCAATTGCCAAGTAGACTGTCTCTGGAGTTCCAACCAATCCAATGTTCCTAAGTGTGGGTCGTAAGCGAGCTGTGCTTGTGTTGTCTTTCATTCACTTTGGACAGGGGATGCCTGAAAGACTTGTTTAATTCATTGATGCACTGATGAATACATAAAAATTGCCAATTTTATCTTATTCTATTTAAATTGACAGTGCAAAGGAAACATTTTTGTGTTGATTAATTTAATTGACTTAACCCATTAGGTGACGATTGGCAAGAAAATGTTGCCACTTGCAAAAGAGATTTTTGTTAAAGTTAATTTAAATAAATATATACAAGAACAGATGAAGACCATAGTTCCTGAACAATTTATGTAGGATAAATTAAATTATACATAATACTAATTTTAAAATCTTAAAGTTAGCAGTTTTGTTCAGAAATGAAGGCATAAAGTCGTCATCAATGGGTTAATTGAATGCCTTATAATATTATATTTATGTCATTTTTGAGATGTGATTTGCTATTTGTTTGCCGAAGTTGTACTTTGATAGTTATAAACAGTAGGACTACTTCAAAAAGTTGAAAGCTTTAATCATCATATACAACGATGAAAATTTTATATTATCACATGTAAGCAGCCTATATGAATGCTTATGAAGAATAAAAATTAGTTATTGGACTTGATAAAATCTTTTGAGTTAATCTGTTTTCCCTGGAAGGTTTGATTATTGCTATTTTTTCTGGGAATTGATTATCTCATTGTTCAAGGTTAGAAAATAATCTAAATTCTAAATGGCATGCTGCAAATTCATTATTGGTTTATGATTTAACTAATACTAGTCTTAAGTTACACAATGTGTAGCATCAACATATGCATGAACTCTTGTAGCTTCTAATGATGAGTCTATGATAATCTACAAATATTATGAAGTAATGGGATAGCTATAAATAAATTAATGCCATGCCACTCAAATACAAATTGTTTATACATTTGATAAATCAGTTATTTGATGAGTTTACCATAAACTTGTAATATTGGAAAAAATATTATAAATTTAAAGTTAGAATTAAAAAAATATATATCTACCTAATGATATGAAAGTCAAATTGATTAACCTGAAGAATGCCAAATTATGATTTGGGTTAGTGTATTAACTCTACAATTTTCTCATAAAATTTGGTATTCAAATTCATTATCGTTATCTAAAAACGCTCCCCTCCACTATAAAATATTGCATTTTGCAATTATGTATTGGAAGTCTTTTTTTTTTTTTTAAATTTCATATTCATAAATTGCCATCTTAATTTGTATTGAGATAGTTAATACACATATTTAAATGTCGAGTTCCATGCTATGCATTCCATGAGAAAAAGGCTGAAAAATATTCATCATTCATTTCAACTGGCTGCTATGCTACCATTCACCATTTGGAAGATGTGTGTACTCTTTGAGTGATAAGAATACCTGTGACTGAACTTTTATATAGTGCCTTTATATACCTTTATAAGGTTATTGATATTAATTTATATACTTTTCAAGTCTTTATAAAGGATTAATATACTGCTCAAAATCAACCATGTATCAAAATTGCCTATTTAAAAGTGCAATACGCACACATAAGTCATGTTGGTGTTTTGTCAGTTGGTATTTTTGTGTATATTCCATGTATTTTTTACCATGAGACTTATCTTGTAAATAAAGTCAAATATTTTTTATATGCGACTGCACTGCCTTTCAGGAGCAAATTTTCATACTTTTTAGAATTTAACTTTTGACGACAATCGTAAGATAGTTTTGATTTTAGTGTTTTGTTGTGTATGTTTAGAATTTTCTTTAAAAAAAATTAACATAATTCAATGCTACACTTAACTGTTATAAAATTGGGTTACATAAGTTTTATGTGCCATTTTAGCTCCATTGTCATCCTAATGATTTTAAATTAGTTTTTTTTTTAATTTTACTTTAGCTGTTAGTCTATTGTTTGACTATTAATAATAATATAGTTAAATTATTTTTGCTTATCCAATTGGCAGCATATATGGTACTTATTACTATTAATGTTCTTTTTTGTGTATTAGATCAAAATTTGCTATAATTAGCATACAAAAAGTATTTAATGTAGATATTCTTTTATGAAATATGTTTTAATAGCTAGATATTTCTAAAGTAAAATTTATGTAATTCATTTTTTATTAATGCAATACCAAAATATTGCGGCAATGTTGTATATATATTTAAAATTTTATATAATAAAAATTTACAATTTTATATTATAAACGATCTGGTTTTATTGGCTATATGAATCACTTTTTTTTCCCGCAAAATCATTATTCAGCAACATCAATGGCTTAATTTAGAAATATAGCAGTAGAAGTAACACTGTCAAATTATTCTTATTTGTTTCAGTCATATCAGTAGGTAAATGTTACACTGATATTTGTGCAAGAGCTTAGGATAAAGATGTTTTAACGCAAATTGCACCATGGATAAAAGTTGCGAATCCTTTGTTTTTAACGTTTAATACAATATTCTGTAAGCTCAGGGCATAAATATTTGGTTCTTGTAATATAACATTACACTCTTAAAACAAGAGTGAAATCCACTCATTTAGGAGAAGTGCATTTTTGACACTGGAAAGGAGTGAAAATTAACTCAGACAAGTTAAAATCACTCGTTTGGAGTGATCCTGTCGGAGTTTTAACTAAACAAAAGAGTGAAATACACTCAAATAGGATAAGTGCATTTTTGACGTTGAAAAGAGTGAAAGTTAACTCGGACTGAGTTAAATCCACTCGTTTATTTTAAGAGTGTGGATGAACGCCATTTTCAAGATTTTAATTGCTTTGAACATCCACTATACCCTAAAAAATAAAATGTTTGAAGTTTCTAAGAAAATAAAACAAAACTTTTCACTTATGTACAAAACTTTTTATTTAAAAAAGCAAAAAGAAACCACAAACACATAACTTCAATAAATTGCATATTAGTTTTTTCGCTCAACAAAGAGAAATTATTGCGTGTGAATCATATGCTAAATGTAGCAACACACTAAGTATAAAGAATTTAAAATTTCAGCAATCTTTTTTTTAACAGAAACCAAATGTTTTTCACAGGAAGAACTTCAAAACTTTCTTTAAATAACTATTTTTAGGAACCTTAAAATTGAAATGTTTAGCATCACATAATAAACACAAACCTGATATTCATTATTATTTATAAAGTTAAATTAAAAGTTTGATCAGTTACATTAAATTATACATTATATTGTTTCTTTTTAAGAAATAAAATTGATTCGAAAGTAGTTACTTACATGTTTATGAATGCATTACATTAGATTTATAGATCCTATTAACATACAACCAATAATTCTACGATTAGTTAATAAAAATAGGTGGAACAAAAACACATTTGGCATTATGAAAATACATAAGGACACTTTTGGTTGAGAGGCACAATTTTAAAGAAACTGCATATTCAGATGTTCCATTGCTATTGCTTAAAACTAGCTGGTTTAAAAATTTAATGCTGTAACTTAGTTCGCAATACTATAGTTTGTTATAAGTAAAATTTGGTTAATGTTAAAATTTGCTGAAAGATATGTTTGGATTTCTTTAAATATATTAAATGCGTATATATAAAAAGAAAATATTTTTTACATGAAAACATGGTGGCATTTGAGCATTAATGGCTTTTATGTTTTGGTACAAACATCTGTAGTTATTTACTGATTAAATAAAACCTTCAAGTTATACAAACATACAATTAGTATACACAATATGCTTTTTCACAGCATCTTATTCAAAACAAAATACAAAAAATTTCCCAACACCAAATACAAATTGAAAAATAAATAAAAAATTTCTTCAATAAAATGTAATGAAACACCAGACTTTTTTTTTTTTTAAATTGTAATGTTAAATATATTTGAAAGCAACAAAACCTACAAAACGCATTCAAGTAATATTTTTAAAAATCCAAAAATCTTAAATTACAATTTTTGATGCTTTGCACAGAATATATAAAAAAACCCAATTATGTTTGTATCACAAAAAGTACCTTTTTAACAGTTAAAAAAAAGTTTTAAATAGTCAGAAACCACACCAAAAATGAAAATGTATAGCAAGTTAAAAAGTATCTGGGCACACATGTAATGATTTTTAGTTGCTTGACTTTGGGTTTACACAGACATAACTTTTCGTTGTACAGAGAACAAAGTTTATAATTAAAAAAATTACAATAAAGTCATTGTTTATGCTATATGTTTGACTTTTGCTGAGTCTAACGAAGCTCAATATCTAGATTTTTTTGGATTAACTGTTTTAATCCATAAAAGCGATATAAAAACACAATATAATTGTGAATTTCCGGGAAACGAATATAAGACAGACTACAATAAAACCCCCTTACAATTATTATAACACATTCAACAAATTATAAAAGAGCTTTTAGGATATCGGGTTAAGACTTCCTGTTTTGGAAGAATATGCAAAAAGACAAGCATTTGAATTTAAATTTATAAACATGCAGAATCGTTTAAAATATATGTTAAAATCAAGAGTTTGAAAGATTTTTTTTTTCTTAAAGAAAGAAATTCAAAGCTCTGGTTCAGACAAAAAAAATAAACAACAAAACTTCTATACTATAGATACATATTGATTGTTCAGGACTAGAAAAGATACTACCCGTTAAACAATAAATTATTCATATATGTATAGATATTCAAATTCCATATTTGCCAAGGTGTTGATAGATGGTACTCTACGATGAATGAAATGTCGATAACTTTAATATACTGGTGCAATCATCTCTCTTAATTTTTAAATAAAATAAAACTGACTGAACTTAAAATAAAACTGATTTGTACTTTCAGAAAGAAATATTGTGAATTAAATCTTATCTAGCATTTAGTTATGCACACGAAATTAACTAAGAAAATGATTTTTAAGTTGAAAAAAAAAAAGATTTTTTTTTTACAAAATGCTTAAAAAAACACTTATTACATAATGTCTTGAATTTAGATATTAGGATTAGATTTAGATTATTAGACAAGCTCATAAAAAATTTCTAACTACTCTCTCTCGTGTTACAGGATTTTAAATAACGGATCAATATTATTTCAAGGGATTGCATGTAAGCATATTTTAAACCTCTTATGTTACCATTTTAAATTTTTAATGTTTCTGAATGATAAGAAAAAATATAAAACTTAAAATCTGGGAAATTTTTTATTAGATAAAAAATATCTAATGCAATTATTACCCATTTCAATTAAGAAATTTAATTCAACATTTTATTTACAAAAGTACTCAAATCATATCAAAACTAGATATTCAATTTAAAGTAAAAAGCACCAAGAATATGAATTGCAAGTGTTGAAAATTTATTCACAAGTTCCTTAACAAAAAGTTTTAATTATTTTCAAGGTGTAATTCCATGAAAAAGCATATAAAAAATATTGTCAAATTTAATAAAGTTTATAATTAATATGTACCATCTAAGTAACAAATCCCTACTTTAAAAAATTTATAATCAAAAAGAAAAACCTAATTGAGTAAAAAGGCTTATATTACCGAATATTTAAAACTACATGTTTGAATAAGTTGAAATGATCATTAAAATAAACTATTTTTTAAATTAATATTTTAAAAAAATCAACAGAAATTGGCACAAAATACTACTGATGACTCTAAGTAGCCTAGTCAAATATAAATTAATGAAGAAAAAACATTAGAGATTGTTTTTACTAAAAATGAAACTGGCTTAGTTGAGAAAAATTTCTTATTTTTACATTACAAAACTTATATTGCTACATTTTCAAAAATTTAAAATAAGCATCACACACCTAAATAACCCAAATCAAATGAAACTTAATTCTAAAAAAGTATCGACAAAACAATATTACATAAATTATAGATAATTTTTTTTTGTCATACAGTTTATAATAATGAAAATTAGGTTGAAAAAAAATTTAAAAAAAACTTTAATAAATTGATAGATTTTTCTGCTTAAATTGTATTGGCTCATTGTACTTGCAGGCTGAAAAGTACAGAAAAAATCTATATAAATAAAATATTTATAGATAAAAAAAACATCAACACAGCAAACAATAATAACAGCAAATTCTCAGGCATTTGTGTCATTTCAATTGTAAAACTAATTTAAAACAAAGCACACCACAACTTTCAAATTCTAACTAGGCAAAATTTTAATTCTTCAAAAGTAATAAATTTAGAAGATAGTATCCATCATTTGTATCCTTAACCAGTAAAAACTATGTGTTTAATTAAATCTAAGCCAAGACACATAATTAGTTACAAAACTTTCAATTAGAAAAAATATATAACTTTTTTACACACCAAACTTTTTCCACAATTACCTATTAAAATAATTGCAATTTAGTCAACTTATTTCAGAGTACAAATAGATTCAAACTGTAACATTTTAAATACATGGATATCACATTTCTACAATTGTGACAGTATAAAAAATTTATAACGTATGTATTTTCTAGTTTGTAGACAAAAATGTTAATGAGAAAATACATTGTAAGTCTTAGAATACACATGTACTCCAAAGATACTTATTTGATCTAGCTTATTTTGTACCAGTTGCAACAAGGGTTTTTATTTTCGTCTCTTTCTTAGTTTTATTCTGGCTGTGGATTTTATCTGAATCGTAAAACAGGGCTCCCACTCCAAATAATTAGCTGGAAAAAAGTTTTTATTGGTGGGCTTTCTAAGGACACTTTAATTTTACTTAGAGTTGTATTTTTTTATTGAAAATTTAATTTTATCTTATATCATAAATGAATTTTGTATTAAATGGATACATGAACAAAAATGGATGGATGTAAAATAAACAAAAAGAACAAAATTTTAAACACAAACAACTATCAAGAACTTAAGGTAAGTGACTTCATAACATTTCCTTTAGATTTTAGGACTAATGACAGGACTTGCTGTGAAATAAAAAATATCTTGCAACTATGGCTTAAAGCTTAGATTCTGTGTTTTATTATATACCAACACAAAATATTTGTACTTCTTTAACTAATAAGTGAATTTAAAAAAAAACTAGATTAAATATAAAAAAAACTAAGACTTAAAATATGAGCATTTTTTTATGACCTATTTAAAAAGAAAAAAGAGGAGCCTCTTTAGAAAGTTTGAATTTTAAACTAATAACTTGAAGTTTTGTTTAAGCTCCGTGGGAACCCTGAAATAAAAAAAATTGTCAACATCCAATGTAGCCAATAGGATTCCAGATAGTAAAAGCAACAAAGCCACATAAAATTTGGCAAATTTGGTTAAGTGACAGCTAAAAAAAATTTACCATGGAATACAAACAAAGTTTTGTGCTTTATTCTACAATAATATTGAATTTAAGGAATATTTAGAGCATTCCAGGATAATTTTAAAACATAAAATATCATCTGAAAATAAAAAAGTAAATTAAAAAACTTAAATCAATAATTATAATATCATTCGTATCACAACCTCTGAAATAAAATGTATAAGAAGAGCTAAATGATAAAAAAATATTTAGAAGTCTAGAATTTATAAAATATGTAAATTTATAAAAAGTTCAGTTTTTTCTCTCTCAATAATTTGATATCCCTTTAGTTTAATTGAGACTCATATTGAATACATTGGACATTGCTCTTATTTCTATTTAGTTTGAAGAAAAGAGTTTATTTAATCAATAAACCTAATGCATTGATAAAGTAATAAATATTTTTCATGTGAACTGCATAAGGCATAACCAGCTTCTCCTAGAGGTATGGATTTTCAATTTAAGCTATACTTCCTACTAAAGCTTACTTCTCTTGCACAGCTAGTAAGTATTTTTAAATGCAGGCCAATTTACTTATCAAACACGTACATTACATAGTTTTGAATTTTACATGGACAAATGTCATCTTTTTTTTTTACAATTGGTGCTCACTTGATTTATACTAAGTAAGTTTTTTAATGATAAAATAAAGTAAAAATCAATAAAACTAAGACATTTAACCTAATGAAAAAACACTCTAAATGATAAAATATTTATTAGAATATTAAAATTATACAAAGTAGGGCCAAGAAAATCTATCTTGAATGATAAACAAAACAAAAAAGTTTGTTAAATAATTAATATACATTTTATATTTGTATTATTGTAAATTAAAACCTATAAAACAGAAAAAGGGTCTAGAATAGTTAATTAAACATCTTTAAATTACGGTTTTATTTTTAAAAACTTTTATGCTCACACAAACATGGAAGAGCAATAATGTACAGTGTAAGTAAAAAATTCATTTATTGATAATGATGACTAATTATAAGTTATGGTAAGACCATCAAGTATTTATTTAAGGCATTCCTGTATTTGTTATAATGCAAAAATGGCTTTCAGTTTGAGAATTTTAAAAATATAGATGGCAAGCATGACTTTATTGGCTCTACCCTAAAAAAACAGAAAATAAACTCCAAAATGTCAAATCAACTATAAAAGAAATCCTTTATTCACACTATCAACCAGCATCAATGGTATTTACAAACTATATGTATGCAAATCAATTGCTGCATTGATTCAACAAAGTTCTTTCATTATATAACTGCTAAATTTGGAAAATCAAACTTTTAGCCTTTTTTTTTTAAACATATAACCACAAAATACAATTGTTTGAATATATTTGACCAATATTTTGAAAAACACGCAAAACAGTGTTCTGAAACAAGTTTTTGATTTAAAAGGAATTTTTTCAAACCAATGCAGCACAATGATGGCAGGCTACAGTAAAAGGACTTTTGAATTAAGAGAAAAACACTTTATATATTGCTACAGTACTTTAGACATTCTCTATCAGACTCCAGATCAATCAGTTTCCATACTTTAAAACATAGGCACAATAATTTCCATACTTTGCAGACATGATTTCCACAAAGTGACCAACTTCTGCAATCATTGATAGACTTCCTACTTAAAGTTGTGCTATTGAATTACATTTCAAATGGTAAACAATTGATTTAAAAGCATTGCAAGGCTCAAAAAACGTATTTAACACAGAAATTTAACATTTATTTGAGTCTACATTGTCAATTCCTCCTGATGCTATCACCAATTTTTTAAATGGTGCCTAGCCACTCAACAATGCAAACCTTTTAGCAATCATTTATTTAACCGAAAGGAAATTATATTGAAGGAACCGAAAGGAAATTATATTGATATTATTATATAGAATCAAGTTACCTTTATTACTTTCAGAAACAGATCTGGGAATAAACTTTGAACCTGATGCAAGTGAGGGAAAGGGACAGATGTGTGTAAACTGTAACTTAAAATCTATTGTGTTGTAAACAAAGCTCTTAATATTTTAACAACGAGAACACATTAAGTAGCAAGCCCACCAACATTGACTGAAGTCAGCCACCACTCAAAGGCCACACCTTCCCAAAGGGCCCAGGATTCAGCCTTTATCCTTTGGGATCTGCTTCCCGTAGAACCTACGGAAGGTCTCGGAGGGTTCTGTTAGTTGGTTCGTCTAAATATCTGAAGATGCGATCTGCAGTTGGCTGGCTGTTTGGGCAGGGCTATTAGACGGGGAATCTGCCACCAATGGTTTAAATACAGAAGAGGCTCTTACATAAAAAAATTAGGCTATACATTCGTGTTTGATATACTTGACGATTGTCCTGGAATGAGAAAAAGACCTCATGTAGTTTTTTTGTGTTAGTTCTTAACTGTTTTAGTTTGTGAGAAAAGAAATATAACTTATTCTGAAATATAACTTATTCAGAGCCTGGTCAGTCAATATTAAAGAGAATTATAGCTGAAGCTGCAGTCAGCCTATAAAAATTTTAAAATATCAATCAGGATAAGGAAAATATAGCTTATATAATTTATAATAATATATTAGATAATGTGTAATATATCTTGGTAGAAAAAAGAAAAATGCTTGTTTGTGCACTCAGGCAACAGGATAAATATCCTGAAAAGTATGGGAAAATCTTCACATTTACTTTTTTTGTCATTAGCAAGTTTTCAACTAAAATTGCAGAATATATAAACAAAAATTTAATTTTATAATATCATTAGACTTTTTTTTGTCTTTCAATAGATGCAAATCATTTAGTATTTTTGTTAATTAACAAGCTAACAGGCATTATTTTGCAGACAGACCAACTTTGAGGTACAAAATAAGCATGACATAAAAAAAAATTGAGCATCTTTTAGTAGAACATTTAAGAATTTGAAAACCATAATTCTAATGTAATTTGGCAATTAATAGTATATACTATACTAGAAAGAATTGACTTTTCAAAATTACAGGAATAAAATTTTTAAACTTTTGAACACTCACTTTCATTCAAATAAATTCGTTAAAAAAAATTAAGGAAGATTTTTTTTTTATCACAATTGACCGTAGAATAAACTAAAGCAACAATCAGCAATGGCAATTCACAGTAATTTTAAACTTTTTATGAAATCCATTTTTAAAAAATGCAAAAACTAACTTAATAACTGAGCAATCATCATCTTAACATGTCTACTAAAAAGACGCAGAAATGTATGTTTATTGAAAGATCAGGATGAGATTGGCATTGAAGGCATTAAGATAGGATTTTCTTTTAAATACATATATATTTAAGAAAGTACATAATCTTCTTTTAATATATAATGCATTTTAAGGTTTAAAGAAGTTTGTTAACTGAGAATTTTGTTAAAAAGGAATTTTAAAAAGATGTAATGGACTAAATTTTTTATAAACCTGCAATTCTAAAAATCCTTGTTTAAGGATTCTCTCACAGCAACATTTGACTACTTATAAACCATCTAAGGATTCCGACAGACAAAAACAAGAAGTTTCTAAATGCTTCAAAAGGGCCTCTAAAAACGCAACATAAAAATAAAGACTTCCGTAAAACTCTTAAGGCCCCTAATCCTGTAAAAAGAAAATTCTATATTCTAAAAAAGTTTTACTTCATAATTTTTTTTAAAGGCATAAAAACCAAAAATCATTTCTGACGAAGAAAAGTTACAAAACATCATGCAAATAGCTGAAATTCGAACAGCTAAAAGACCAAAACTATAAAGCAAAGATCTGTTCAGCTGTAGCTAATAATAAGTGCAAGTAGGAAACCAAAATGCTTAATAATAATTAGTAGGATATCACATGAAATTTGAATTAAAACAGTGAAAAAATAATCAAAGCAAATCAAACAGTATTTTCATAAGAAATTTATCATGGTGGTAATCAGTAAATTTGTGAATATGTAATCTTTCACCATCTTTCATGACATATCATAAAATTTTTACTAATTTTCTCAACTTCTGAGCTGACCGGGTTTTTTTTATAGTAGAGTATGTATTATTACAACCAATATACTTCAATTTCCATCCAAAGGAGAGTCAACTGTATCAAATTAAAACTTGAAATTAACAAATGAGAATTTTACAACTAAAACCCCTGCATTGAAGGTTGATCCAAGTAAGAAAAACCAAATATTTGTTTAAAATATTTTTTTATCATAATAAAACCAACTAATAAGTTGTGGTAACTAAATCAACACCAAAACGATGAAAGTCTTTAAGGGGGTATGGGACACAAAATCTTCAAAAAAATCAAAAAAATTATTATCATAAAAAATAACACAAATATTTTAGAATAATTTAAAACAAAAATTTTATTTATATCTGCAGTAGAACGTGAGATGTGTAGTTTTTTATGTCATGACATCTGTGTTGGCCAACCACGTTTATAATCTTTGCTTCCTCGTAATATTAGATAGGAATAACGTTATCGAATCCTTAGTTGGTCGGTCGGTTTGGAGTGCTTCAGTAAGGAAAGTGATAAACTTCAAAGCTGTTTTTCTCCTTGATCGTGTTTTCGATGATTTTTTGACTTTAAATTGATATAACTCAAAATCTACTGCCCATAGAGTGTCAAAATTTTTTACTCATTTTTCAAACATATATCTTTAATTTGTCTTTAGGGATTAGTTGTAAATAGTTTATTTTTTTATTTATTAATTTTAATAAAAAAGTGAACCTGTGAAATTATTAAAAAAAACTTCAATAATTTTTTTAAAAAAAACTATGGCAAATATGAAAAATCGGTAAAGACAGTTTGTTAAATACATTTTTCTGTTTATAAAAATGCTAAATATTTGTTTGCCAATAAATAAGTTTTTGACTTATAACAAAAATAAGAGACATCACTTTTTGACACATTTTATTTTTTTAAAAAATAAATAATGATTATTTAAAACCTCTGACTATCTAAAAGTGTAAGTATATTTAGTATACATTTATGGAAAAAAAATTATATTGATATCTACAATTTTAAAGAAAAAAGTTAAAAGTGTCCCATACCCCCTTAAAGTAGTCTTCACTAAGAAAGGCCTAACTTTTAATGGAAACTGTAAAAATACAAAAAAAAAAAAAATCCAACCAGGGTTCGAAATTCACGGCCTCTAGTCGCAAAATGCCACTAAATCCTACAATTTTGCAACTTTAAATTAAATTTAGTCGTAGTTATAAGGAAAAGTGTTTTTTTAAATGTCACTAGCAACTTTTATGGTGGCTTCCAAAAACCTTGCAGCAAATAATCATCTTCCAATAGCAAATCTTTCACGATCTTGTATTCGTCAAAATTATCTTCTGCGATTCAAAAATACCAAAACTTTTGCAACATACAATTACATAAAAAAAAAATTTCAATAAATATTTGTCAAAAAGACTAACATATAATGAGCATTTGTTCCAAGGTTTTAAAATTAGCAGCATACTTTGTTTCTTAAGGGGGTATGAGACACTTAACACTTTTTCTTCAATATTGCAGACATCATTATAATTTTTTTTCCATAAATGTATACTTAATATACCAACACTTTTAGACAGTCAAAGGTTTAAAAAAATTAATAATTTTGTTTAAAAAAAATTAAATGTGTCAAAAAGTGATGGTTCATATTTTTGTTACAAGTCAAAAATCATTTATTAACAAACAAAAATTTAGCATTTTTATAAACAGGAAAATGTACTTAATAAACTGTCTTTACTAATTTTTGTAATTTGTCAAAGTTTTTCTTAAAAAAAATATTGAAATTTATTTTTTAAAAATAAATAAAAAAAAAACAATTTATTAACAACTAATCCCTAAAGACAAATTAAGGATATATGTTTGAAAAATATGTGTAGAAAATTTTAACACTGTATGGGCAGTAGATTTTGAGTTATATCAATTTAGAGTCAAAAAATCATCGAAAACAAGATCAAGGAGAAAAACAGCTTTGAAGTTTATAAACGTGGTTGGCCAACACAGATGTCATGGCACAAGAAACTACACATCTCGTGTGCTATTGAAGATGCAAATAAAATTTTTGTTTTAAATTATTCCAAAATATTTGTGTTATTTTTAAAGATAATAATAATTTTTTTGATTTTTTTGAAGATTTTGTGTCCTATACCCCCTTAACGATCTTGTACTCGCTAAAATTATATTCTGCGATTCTTAAATACCAAAACTGTTGCAGAACACAATTAGATATATAAAAAATTCAATAAATATTTGTCAAAATGGCTATCTGATAACGTGCATTTTCTCCAAGGTTTTAAAGTTAGCAGCACTAATTGTTTCTCTATTCAATTTCTAACTATTTCTGCAACTTGCCTTTGTCTTTGTTGGTGGAGCGGTATCTCTCTGCCGGCCCCCATATCCTGACCGTCCCGTCGTCCGAGGCGCTGGCCAGCATGCTCGGGTAGGCAGAGTTCCACGAGACGCAGTTCACGGTGCGGGTGTGGCCAAGTAAAACGGCTATGGGCATCTCACGCTTCATGTGCCAGATGTACACTTTGTTGTCTGGGGAAAACAAATGGGATCAAACTCAACTTAGGGAAGCTTCCCCCGAACATGTGGATGGACGGATGTCAATGTTCCGTGTGCCAAAGGTGAAGAAACCTATTCGGACCCACTCGGAACCCTAAATATTAAGTCAGTCGTAAACAAGTAATTCCAAAAAGGTTTCGAAATTATGTCTCCTTATCTTTGGAACAAGGCCACTTAAAACAGTGACATCAAACTTTGGGACTGAGCAAACAAATGGGATAAAACTCAACCAACTTAAAAGGCCAGAGAAGCTTTTTCAAACATGTGGATGGATGGAAAGCTTGATGTCAATGTTCCAAGGCCGAAGATGAAGAAACCTACTCGGACCCCTAAAAATAAGGTCAGTCGTAAACAAGTAGTTCCAAGAAGGTTTCGAGATTATGACTCCTTAACTTCGAAACACCGACACTTAGAACAGCGACGTCAAACTATATGTCAAAGCATGTGTTTACGAGAGCTTCTTTGGCCTTTGAGTTTCAGTTGAGCAGGCAGCGGATAAAATAATATGCTGAAAAATTCCTACATCAAAAGTGTAACAAAATAATTATCTATACCCATAAAGGTAGGAGTTCTGACTGAGGCATGTATCAACGCAAAGCTAAAACTATTGAAGATACGGAAATCAAATGGTAGTAGCTTATTCCTTGAATATACTGAATTTTAAATACTGAGGTTTTGTACTCCTATTTCAAAACAAAAAAGTTAGTTTTAAGGACTTTTCAATGACCATTTTTTCAAGGACATTTTGAAAAATATTTTTCTTTAATATACATAAATATACGTACTTAAAAAAAGGGAAAAAGAATAGTACTATTTTTAACTCTTTTTAGATGTTTTAGATTTTTAATCTCTGACCCATTATTTAACAGCTGTGTTTCTTTCAAATCTCAATCATATTTTGTATTCAAAACCCAAACTTTATAACTTCACATACTTGTATGCCTTATCGACAGTAATCATGGTTAGAAAAATACAAGTATCAGTGTATTATTATTCATTAAAATAGATTATTTCTTTTTGTAATTTAAACAAACCAATTTCACAAATAGAAACACCATATAAATCTGCATACACACCTTCACTACCACTTGCAATAAAAACTTGATTAACTCCTCCAAAACACGAATGGATGGTATAATAGCCTTGTGTAACACCTTGAAACTTTCTTACTAAAACTCTATCTTCAATATCCCACAAGTGCACGCCCTGCAATACAAACATGCAACATTTTATCCAAGGAGCAAAACAGAATAAAAAAAAGTGGTAAATTAATTTATATTTGATTGATACATTAATTGCCAATGGTGAAGCTTGTTGTATTAATTGTAATTGAGAATATATTAATTTATTAATTTTAATTTTCTAAATCTTATTGAACAATGGGGTTGCTTTACAGAGGATCTGGCAATAGCTCCGCGGTTTTGCTTTCCTTTCTCTCAAATT
This sequence comes from Hylyphantes graminicola, assembly GCA_023701765.1. Lineage (NCBI taxonomy): Eukaryota > Metazoa > Arthropoda > Arachnida > Araneae > Linyphiidae > Hylyphantes > Hylyphantes graminicola. The sequence goes on along the minus strand of CM043115.1, from coordinate 43,349,626 downwards.
ACTTTTGTTTTGGTTCTAGTGTGCTAGGTCAGCACACAAACCTGATTATCTCTACCAACCAGAACAAAGTAATTCGAGACAAAGGAAAACAAGACAGCGGAGCTATTACCAAATTCTCTGTGAAACAACCCCATTGAAAAGTTGATATTTTGGGCCTCATTGCTGCAAATGCGGCATTAAGTACATTTTTTCAAATAAAAATAAATTAAATTCTAATGTCAATTCTTAACTAAGGTTGTTTCAAAAAACACAATACAATACCTTGTGGAACTTTATTCTACTTAGCATTTTCAGCCTTCCAGTTTAACATAGCTACTATAAAATAACTTGTAATAAAGAACAATTTTAATGAACTTTGTACATTACCTGAGTTGCTACATTCAATAAGGCCATTCTTCCAGATTCATCACATGTGAAAGACATAACTGAATGACCTTCTTGTAATCTGAAACATTTTGATTGAAACAATATTCACTTGTTAAACAACTTAGATAGGAAAAAGCAATAACGTGAATCTGAAATTCAATTATAGCAACAAAAAATACAAAAAAATAAAACAAGATGAAGCCTAGAAGAAAATCATAGCTACACTAGATTTACCCAAAACGGTCAAGCGGTAAATTAGCATGCGAAACTTGACTGTGTGGAAGAGCTGGTTTTTTAATCAAATTAAAAGTCAGGTTAGGTTTATTATAAACCATACAAAATAGCTATTTTGCTGGTTCCTGCCCATAAAATCTTATCAAAGTTTCAAAACTGTGTTCAAAGTACAAGACTTAACTATAGTTAATTTTTAAAAAAAACTTTAAGCCCGAACTACGATCAAACTTAACAGTTAGGGAAATCGACAAGCAAGAATTATTACATAATTTATTGGACCATTTAAAATATTTTTGAAGATACAGATATCTGCAATTGTTACTTCCATTTATGATCTGTCCACATGGAAGAAAGATCCAACTTAACAAACCCGAAGATAGACAACAAATGCTAATTCATAAGGAGGTAAAGAATTGACCCTGAGGCAGCTTTTTTTTAAAAAACGGACTACATTATGTTTGTATTTAAAAGGCGCTTACATGTTGAAGTCAGACAAGTCGTCAAAATTATATCCTCTAATGCGATGATGTGTGTCTGCAGCAAGAACAGTTCTGCCATCTTTTCTACACCACAGACACTGGACACGAACACCTTCCCAAGAGTCAAGGACATTCCCATCCAAATCCTGAAAAAAAAAACCCATACAGTATCTTCAACTGGAGCACTCTTTTTCCTTATTTTTGCAGGACCCTAATGCAATAAACAAGTTGGTTTGTTACAGAACCTGTCACTAAAACCGCTTCCACACCATATTTATGCTCACAGGAAACACACTTATTATACACCTCAGAAAGAAATTCTCCTAACAGAGACTTCTAATTTAGAATTGTAAACGCCAAAATTAACTATTTTCATTAATATACTTTGTCAAATTAAAAATTACTCATTATCGTTTGCTAACTTTGTTTGGAATTTGTGGAATAATGATGCAAATTTTTAATAAATATAATTCTTTTAGTCGCCGGAATTTAATTTACAGTTCGAAAAATATATAATTAGTAAAAATGATGCTTTAAAAATAAAAGAGAAACTTTGCATATATTTTATGCAAAATTAGAATTCTTTATACATCTTTCTTCATACATATATAATGAACCATCAAAAGAAGTCTATTGTGATATTTCAACAATCCAAACCAAATTATAACACATAAATAAATTTTCTTTCAAAGGTTTTATTTTTATTTTAACTAAAGTTTCTTGTACGTTTGACGAAATGGCAACAGTGAAAATGGAATTTGCATGTTATTTCAATGTAGATTAAATTTTTAGTTATTTAAATTTTAAATATACTGCTAATTAAAATTTTTTAATGAAATTTGGGATGTAACCTAGCCCGATTTTTTGCTTTAAAATGACGTATCCCAATTGTTTGTGCGACTTTTGGTTCGCTCTGTGAAAGTGGGTGACGGACAGACTGAACGATTATAAAACCTTCCACTTTTTACGTTATAAATGTAATGTGGAAGCTAAAAGCTGCTATATGTAAAAATTAGTTATATACTAACAAATAAAATAATTCATGAAATATAGCCCCCACCACTTCTTGGCATCTGTGCAAATGTTTTAGACAAGTCCAAACTATCACTCATAAAACGAAAAGGGATAAGGAAGATTTTGGTTTCAGCCAGAGTTACTATATTTGGAGATTCATTGCTTTTGAAGGTGCATATTTCTTTAAAGTTTAGAAACAGTTTCTCAACTGAAAGACAGTTCGAACTTGAATGAGTTCACTACCATTGCATAGCTATTTTTTAACTTATAGCGTTCCACAAAGTGAAACTGAATATGGTAAATAATATATACTATCGATGCAAATAGGCCCGCCAAACACCATAGGATTGGATTGGCAACCCTGCCTTCTATAGGTTCCCTATCTTTTTACAAAGTGGACACTTCCACAATCAAAATATTTGGGATGACAAGTTGTGGCAGGCCCACTATAGTACTGGTGAACATCAACTATAAACAACAATCACAACACAAATTTTATACAAATATGTGGCTCATTGATAAACATTACTTTTTTCTAGTTGCATAATAAATATGTAGAATTAAATTAAAATTATATAGTTATTTTCTTAAGCTGCAAAGACATATAAACTATAAAGCATATTTAAATTTGAAAAACCCTTTTAGGCTGACACTCTAATGGAGATCTACATTGCAGCCCTCACCTAACCTTTGACCTTGTCCAAATCTAATTTGGACTAGATGCAAATATTCCAGAAATGTAAGTTACTATCCAGTAATAGTTTTGTTAAAAAAGAAAGAAACTAGTAAATTTATAGTTTCTAATACCTTTTAAAAAATAGGACGGATTGCATGTGCTTTAAAATCAGAGAAACTTTTCTTTTAAGATATACATACACATTGTATATTACACATTAAAGCCCAAATTATTTTTTTTACAATGAATATTTAAACAATTACAAAAGCACACACATCCATACACAAAATCATAGACTGGAAGCAAAATCTTTTGTGAATGCTTTAAACAAGAGCACAACAGAAAGTATTTCATGTAATTGGGCAACAAAAAATAGCTTTTAAAATTGAAGCAAATCATTGCTTGCTGTGGCCGTATGGTAACTTTGGTTTCAATGGGTCAAATTATTAAAGAAAATGAATGAAGATATTATAGGAATTTTTTTTATCCATTAACAACATTAGCTATTAATAAATTTAGAGACCAACAGAATAATAAGGTTTTGGTTAATAATAGGTTTCATTTGACTTCATATTGTGATTATGTACTAATATTTGTTATAGCCTAAACCAGTGGTTCCCAACCTTTTCTGTAACAATGCCCCCTTCTTTAAGTTGACTAACACATATCGCCCCCCTTTAATTTTTTAAAATTTGAGTTAAAGTGTAACTAATAAAGCAATTTTATAATTTCAAACACTTACTACCATACATAAAAACAACCAACACAGCTTTATCCGGTTACTCTTAAATAAAATCCAATTTTTTTTCCTATTTTTTATTTAGATTTTTTCAAAGAATGAAAGTGAAATAATTAACTAAGATCTTTAAACTCAATTCTGGAAAATTTTAGAGAGTTGACAATAAAAATTAAAGAAAAAATTAATGTTAAAAACTTTTTTATTCATTTTTTTCAAATCAATTAATATTTTTTCAAGCTCCTACGCAACTTCTTGAGACAAATGTCCAATTGAATTCTTTGTTTGGTGAGGAGCTGGATAACAGAACTGGCCCTTTTTTAACTAAATATAATGACGGAACGAAATGAGAAGTAGTTCAGCTTTTTACCACAGTTAAAGATCAGTGTAAATAAGTTTCACGCAGGCCAACTCATAACCTCTCTGCTTGAAATGAGTGTTCCCTCACTGTCATACTTCATCAAGGTTATCCAAAACCCAGAGATTCAAAAGGGAATGGATCGACAATAGAATAAAAAATTTCTAACTTCCTTGGTCAAATCTTGTAAGAATGTCAGTTTGAAACTTGTCATGGTGATCAAAAAAATTAGAATGGTTTTACGTTACAATAGTACAGTATATTTTAATTTCCCCCCTTTGAATGCTCATCGCCCCCAAACTATTTATTGCCCCCTTGATAGCACAAATCGCCCACTTGGGGGCGATCGCCCCCAGGTTGGGAACCACTGGCCTAAACAATGCATGGGGGGATCCAGTTGTGCAAGTTGCAGTTAAAATTAGCTCAATTTAACATGAACTTATATAAATATGGTTCACTTACACATTGATAGAACTGCCCCCTAGTACCTCCACAAACAAATTTTTTCCCATCATCATGCCAGGCACAAGTAGTGATGCTATCTTCAGGCGCATGATTCATTTTGATTTTGAGGCCCCCAGTCTGGAAAACGAAACAAATAATGAACACACACATAAACGATTAGTTAAAAAAAGTACAATGCACATTGTAATTTTATTTACACTTTTCATGAAAAATATTTACAAATATGAAGCTAGAATTACAGCTGGATTACCTACCACATCAACAAAATTTAACACCTATGCACAAATAAAATTAATTGTAACACAAAAATGTCAAAAAATTAACATAACTTAGATTTGAAAAACTCTAAAAGCATGTGACGGTAACAAAAAAAAACCTAATATCAATAAGCTAAAACTATAAATGACACTTATTGTAATGTATTAGAATAAAATCTAAATTTTGTCAGACTCCACTCTTCTTTATGGAGAGTGAAAGAAATATAAAGCTCTAACAGAATTTTGAAATTTAGGAGCAATTGAGGTTGTTTTTTTACAAGATTTATGTGAACTCTGCATTATTAAACTCTGCTATACCCTACCTCCACATTCCATATCCACAAGTCTGCTGAGTCATCGGGCCCACAAGCGATCAAGTAAGTGTCGTCTGGGCTCCAGGCTAAGAAAGAAACACCCCCGGGGTGACCCTCAAATGTCCTTCGGTGGGTTAGCTCAAGGGATTCCTGCAACAAAAGAACATACCATTTTTAATTTGTACTTGTTTTAGGCAAGTTTATCATAAAGTTGAGATTTTTTTTTAGAATTCTTCGAAAAAGACATTTTTAAAGATAATATTTCCTCATAAAAAGAAAGTAAGGAAATTGTCAAATCAGAAAAAAATTTTAACTAATTTTTTTTATCTTGAAAATAATTATATATGAATCTGTATTACAATCTATGACATATTCAAATTAATTTTATTATCTACATATATAAAAGGGAAAGTCCTGACTGACTTGCATATCAATGCTCAGCCTAATCTATTAGAGATATGGAGACCTAATTTTAGGATCTGATTCCTTTTGCATTGAAGGCATCATTTAAAAAGCAATTTTTCAAAAAATCGAACCCAAAAGGGTGTAGGAGTCCAAAGCGTGAGCCGATTTTTCTTATTGGAACAGCATTGTAAGACTAGAATTTATACTTTTTTGTTTTCAATTTAAAAGAAATTTCAGCATGAACGAATCTATATATCTATAAAAGGTAAAATCCTGACTGATATCAACGCCCATCTCAATCTACAAGAGGTACAGATATCAAATTTTAGGAGCTGATTCCTTTTGCAATGAAGGCTTCATCGTTTTACTTAAATTTTTTTTTATCTTTAAGATAATTATAAAAAACTTTGTATTACAATCCCTGGCATGTTCAAATTATGGTTATTATATCTCCAAAAAGGTAAAAATATTGCTAAAAAAAGCTATCAGTAAACAAACTAGTGCAGAAAAAAACTTAACACAGTTTTGTTTACTTACAGGATTGATGTCCCATATGATAACAGTCGTGTCTTTAGAGCCTGTTGCCAGCTTTTTTCCGTCATTTGAGAAACGGCAAAACCAGACTTCATCACAATGCTCTTTGAGGACTTGAACTGTTTCACATGGGAACTGTTCCCTACAGTAGTTAAGAAAAACAATATTCACATTAATGTCAACTGAAGCTTTGAAAAAATATTTGAATCATCAAAATACAAAGCAGTGCAAAAAAAAGCCAACAATATTTTTAAATACATCACAGAGGATTTAAAAATTAATCTCATAGTGTTAACAAAAATATAATCAGCAATCAATAAATAAAAATCCAACAGCAAAATAAAAAAAATTATTTCTGATAAGAAGCGACATACAGACTTGAAGAGTCCCAGGGAAAAAGACAATTAATTGACTAGATATTATTCCATATTAGGCCTCTTTGGTGACATAGCGAGTCATCCCTAAACTGGTGTAAGGAAACCGGTTTCTCACTTGGTTCTTCTCTCGCCTCAACCCTGAAGCACTTACACTGAGGGAAGAACCAAGGAGAAACCGGCTTCTTGACGCTAGTGTCCACCAAGCAGGCCTGAATGTGGGAGGATTCCAAGTCAACGAAGGGGTTCTTCCCCTGCACAGGTGTATAAGAAGAAGTTTGGCTTCCAACTATGCATAGCTTACTTGGTGCAGGTGTGGTCTATGAGTAGAGATACATTCTCCAAGCTGCTTTCTGCCTTTGTGTTGTGGTAGGGGCACCTGTCTTTCTGGAGCTCTACTGCCTGGTGCAAGAGGGTCTGAAGTCTTCTGGGGGGCAGCATCACAGACGGAGGGAGGAATCCTGAAAAAACACATTAAACTTCACGATTGGTTCAGGGTTTCTGCCTCAATGAAAGTCCCAAATTCATAAATAAAAAAATTGACTTCATAAAAAATACTGTTTAAACCAAAATTGCAGAAAGTCTTTTAAGCAAGACTACCAACAAAAAAAGTTTACAATATTAAGAAAATAGATTTAAAATTCTCTCTACCACAGGAATTTTCAGCAAATTTGAGAGCCGCTAAATTTTTTAATTTTTCTACCATCAGAAATCTTGGCAATCTGAAAATCAAAAAAATTTTCAGAACAGTTTTCAGAAATCAAGCTCTGGTGATTCGAAAGTCGCAAAGCTCTGCCAATCCGAAAAACGCAAAAGTTCACAACATAGCACTACAGTTTGTCACAAATTACCATACGATTTTAAAAGGCAGTTTACCTTGCAGCTTCTCCATGAGCTTTTGTCGAGAATGAGTACCTTTGCCATCCCATTTGGACATGCGCCGAAGCTCCTCGCCTGTACTGCACATCATATAGCTAAAATTCAAACAGATTAGTAGTAATGATAAACACAGTTATAAGTCCAATTTTGCTCGATTAACATTGAATCAATTTTAGAATAATTCATATTAAAATCTGTATTGTACAGATTGTTTTAAGAGAAAAGACTAACAAATTTGAAGGTTTACTTTCTTTTACGTTTTTGAAATAATATTTAAAAAAATTACTTTGTTTTTATAAACATTTAATTGAACATACAAGTTTAATTAAATTATTATATAAATGTTTTTTTTAAATACTATCTCCACTTTATATCTGATGATATTATAAAAAGTGTACCTATAATGAACCAATTTAAAAATAACCTTACAATTTTTTCCTGTGATGCAATATAAAGAAACTTACCTACTCAATTCATGCACCCTATTTGTATTAAATTTTAGAGGAGTTAGCTCATGTCTGAGGCACTGCAAAGCTTCTAAAACATGGCCATCTTCCAGTAATTCAAGATACTTTTGTTCTAGTAATAGAAACTTCATTTCCTGAAAAAATTCAGTTGTGCATTAAAAAAAATTATAGTTAAAATTATCAATTCAACAGTTATATATAGATATAATCATTAAAGTAACACCTACTAGCACAATCCAATCAAATATTAAATGATATGGAATTCTCTGGCTGGCTGATGAAGTACTATATCATTTGATTGTGATCATAAGGGTTACCACATTAATCATCACTGGCATCCGTTAGCGAAAGGGATTAATTTAATTAAAAAAAAAAAAAACATTTCATTTACGTCCCATTAGAACTACACATGAAGGTCATTTTTGGACAGGCGTGGTAATTTGAAATGCAGTTTAGTAATGAGTTATCACTTTATACCAAGGCAGATTTTAGGTTTACCAATATCAAATACACAGAAGTAGTAGTTTCAGGACTTTTACTGATAACCTTCGTTTTAGAAATCTGATGATATAACCTGCAAATGTGCTTTTCTTAAGCATGATAGGTACCAATTTATTGATCCATGCTGACATTGTAATTTCGGTAAACAAGTAATTTAATTAAAACTAATAAATACCCTTTTAAATATAAATGAAAAACTTCGGTATCAGTTTGAGAACAGTGCAGTTTATCCAATTTCATGTGTATCAAAAAATTGTTTTCAGATTCCAGATTCTTTTTTTAAATACTTTTTTTAATGTAATAATTAAATTGTAACATTTAAATTTAATTTGTAGAAATAACTAAATGTTAAGTATTTTTTAACAGAATATCTTTTAATATAAAAATTCTAAGTATACTTTAGCTTAAACTATTGATTTTTCTTTATATATTATGTTTAAAAGGGCAAGAATGTACATACTCTGAAAAACATTCTAAAGAAGGGATTCAAGAATAAAGAGCAGGTACAATAATCTGAGGCTAATAGTTTGACATTTGTCTACCAGCTCTGCAGTGATGCAATAGGACACGTAATGAGAAGTATTAAAAAAAGTGACCTTAAGCAATCTGTTAGTAAACATGTCATATAAATTGGTTATGCCCTACACAATTAAAATGACATGTTTCCAAAATATATAAATTGAAAAACTTACAACAAGGGAATGTTCATTTTCTAGTAGCAGCTTTAAATCCCCAAGGTCTGTTTCAGCCTTAAAAAGCAAAATATAGTTGTTAAAAATACATTGAGTATACACCTACCGTAATTTGAAAAACAAATATCCCTATATGCCATAATTTTACAGCTGCTAAGTGGAAGAAAGAATATAAATTTTGTTTAAATAAATTGATATCTCTCTAAACATAATTGGGATGATATAATAGTTTTCACCTAAAAACAAAAAGGCTATGCTGGATATTAAACTGATCTTTTATATGGGCTTTACTTATTAACTGATCATTTCATGACACATTTTGCAACTAAAACAATACCAGATTAGAATGCTCTTAGTGAATCAGCAAATATTCTATAAGCCTAATAATTTTGATAAGTATGGTTGCTAACTTTTGCCATTGAGAACATCCAAAAACTGATTGTTTTCAACTAAAGTACAGCATTGGAAAATTGAAAGTAGTTTTACAACAAGAAATTTTATACATAAGAAATTTACCTTTTTATTTCATTTTTTAAATAAAATAGTAAATATAAGATCAAAATAAGTCGGTTGCTCTTAATTTACAATAAAAAAGTATTCATCAAAATTTTAAAACTTAATGATAAAGAATAAACAATAAAAACTATAAAAGTAAATATAAATTGATTTGGTCAGGAACAATTACTTTTGTCCAGTCACCCTCCATGACATGGGTTTGAAATTTGGCTGCAGAAGGATGATCTAACCTACATCCAGATTCTTTCATCAACTGCTCAGCTGTTCGACTAAAAGAAAGAGAAACAACAATAAAGCAACCCCTCGTTATAACGTGCAAATTGATAAATACTATACTTTGATTTTTTGTATATGCTTATTAATTTTTTTTAACTAAAGCTTAGTGTGTATTTAAAAGATAAAACTAAATCATATTGAATAATATAACTCCTCTAAAAAATCAGGATGGAGTTACTATTGATCATTATAAACATAACACATTAAGTCACAGGTAATACTATGCATATTTCACTCATTTTCTACTAAAATATCCATCTGAAGTTATCTGTTTTGATTTTCCTCTCCTATATTTTGACCTGTCGCCTATCTTGACCAAGTGTCTTATGTCGATTTTAATGAAAGTACACATGTATTGGAAAAAAATGTGGGGATGATGGGAGACATGATACAAGGCGCGATCTATCGGAATGTGCGATGTAACGAGGCGCGATATAGCGAGGGGTTACTGTATCATCTGTAATCTAAATTTGACAACTCAAACTGATCCAACCTTGCAAATTCATACGATAAACGACACCAGTTTCTTTGATTTAGAAAAGTTTCCAACAAGAATTAATAAGTACATAGCTTCCATTGCCAAGTGCAAAAATTGAGTAAGAATGGAAATGTAATATTTAAAAAAAAAAAATGTTTGATTCAGTAACTCTCTCTAGTGGCATCTGCGAGAGAAAAACGGACACCATTCCCGATCTGCTCTCACTTGAAACAATTTCCACTAACTATCCTAAAGAAAAATGGCACCACATTTATATAGATGGATCATCACAGGAGGACCTTTCTTCAGGGTGGTTTACTCCTTAGGTGCTGGTTTCTACTGTGAGGGTCTTTTTGAAGGTTCATGTCCAGCTGGCATAAATGCCCTAAACTTTGAAGCTGAAATTGAAGCTATTAAACAGTCAGCTCTTCATCTTTCTAATGGGGACACACTTCTCAAAAATACTGTTTTTCTTGTTGGTTCACAATCTGCCATTCTTTCGATTTGCTCTCTCCACAGCAGTGAGTCCAAGCCTGTTGAAGATGCAAAACTACAGATTGACAAGCGCTTTAGAAACGACTGGGAGATCCTTTTCCAGTGGATACCCAGCCATTGCAATAAACCTGAAAATGAGAAAGCAGATCAACTTGCCAAACATGGATATTGGATGTGGACTACCACAGCTGGTCTTTGCCCTGCCTTTTAATCAGATCTCCTCCTCCATTATGAGAGCCACAAGAAACCTCTGACCTGAAGACATCACAGGGAAATTATGTCTAGCCTATTAAAAAAAACTCTCCCTGTGAACCTCCCCAGACAGACTTTTCTGCTAACTTCAGATCAATAACCGGACATGACTTTCTTCAGGGACATCAAATTGAATCAAAAGACTATGCTTTATTGTGCTGCAAGAAGGGAAATATGTATCCAATAGGGCCATCTCCCCGACATAAATAAAACAGTATTTCAACAAATATTATTTGTAATTTTTTTTTGCCATAATTTGAGTGAAACATTGATTTTTTTTTCTCTTTCAATTTTAATGTAAGAAGGGCACATGTATATCAAAGGGGTGTGAACAAGACAGCAGAAATTGAGCCTAAGCACTTGTGTGCCTGGTGTTACTAACTTAGCTTCCATATAGATACGGCTTTTAAAAAATAAATTGTAAGATGTAAGGTTAGACAGACATTAGGACAAAAATATGCATTGTATAGGTCTTGACATTTTAGAAGTAAGCAACTCAAATTAACATTTTAGTACAGTACCAAGCTGAGTACCTTATTGGTTTCTACTTTATAATTGTGCAAGTACAACCTGAATCACACCCTAATACAAAATATTAATCATAAAACCTGCAACATAAATAAGTACAATGATAAATATTAAAGCAATTGTAATGGGTTTTGAATAACAGAAGAATCACTATAAACCAGTATTCTGGAAAGCAGACAAATAGAGTTGGTTTCAATTATGTATGAGATATTACCAAGCCTAACAACCTAAGGTTGTTCATATATTGATTATCCACCAAAAAAATATATTGATTATCCACCAAATATTAAAGCAATTGTAGTGGGTTTTGAATAACAGAAGAATCACTACAAACCTGCATTCTGGAAAGCAGACTGGTATTAGTTTTGGTTTCAATTACGTACGAGATATTACTTAGTTTACTTTAGGTTATTCACATATATTGTTAGGTATTGATTATCCATAAAGAAAGGAAAGAAAAGATAAAGAAGATATTTACTATGTTGAATTCTCACTAGTATGATCCCTAATTTTATTGCCATTTTGTGTTAGGTTTGAGGTCCATTGTTATATGCAGAATAGGTGTTTCAGATGACCCCTTGACCTCCCCCTGTACCTGAATCTGACATTGTATGTGATGAGGGTTTTAAGAGGTTTAGAAGTAAGAACAGTGAAAATAACTAATTCTTGTACAGTAATATTAACAATTTGGGTTTTTTTTTTAAAGCAAAGTAGTTGATACAAGGTCAATTAAGTTTTGAGAAAACGATTTTAAAACAGTTCGAATGGAGTTGATTGCGTTTTATTAAAATAATTGCGATGGAAAGGAATGTATATTTAAATTCCCCTTAAATAACGATCCTGATTGCAATTATCGCTAATAATTCCTGGTTAAGTGTTGTTCGTTAAGATATGATTAATGTTAAAATTATTGTTTCCCATATAATAGATAAGAGGGGATCAAAAACATTGATTGTTTCACAAGGTGTGATGCGTAATAGGCACATTGTTTACATCCGAAAAGTGCTCACTAGCTTGTAGCATAATTTTGATGAAACAAAGTATTTATTTTTGCATCATCCGGGGACATCGGAAATAATTTTTATTATCGAAATCGGAGTGATTAAACTTTAGAATGCGGAGAAATGCTACGTACTTCAACCCCAGTCCACGGAGATGCTGACCAATTAGACGTATTATGTCTTGGTCCGTTTGTGATCTTATCTTTGAGGATATCGTCTTATGCACATCTCCGTTGATCTCCACACTGTCTTCGAAGGAACAAGTACCGTTTTGCAGGTCATTACTAGTTGAAGCTGTTTCACCATTATGACAACCATTACTGGCTTGCATGTTAGTACTGACTGTGGATAGGCGCTGCTTTTTTAGGGGTGGGGGAGACACTCCACCGTCGTCGGAATCTGCACTCGATGCCAGGCTTGCTTCAAATGCGACTTTATTTTTAAATCCACTTTTAATTTCGTTTTTTCCAAACCTTAAATGATATCCATTAAGGAATCATCGAAAACCTCATCCGTCGCGCTCGCAATAACACGGACAGGCAGCACCATCAACTTTTGTAAACATAGCCAATAGCAAGATCTCAGCTGGTAGCTTCTCTGTCGACTTGTGACGTCACGATTGAGGATTTCTGGGATAGCATTTCCACGAGCTGTTTTTCACAAATCGACAGTTTTTCTTTGCCCAAAACAGAAAAACATAAAATTTGTAAGTTCTTCTCTATTTTTCAAGACGAAGAAAAACTTAGTACTTTTCTAATCTACCAGAGGTAACTAAACTTTTGAATAAATTTAAAAAAATGAGCTGAAAAAATAACATGTTTGACCATACGTCAAAAAGTTTTACTCAATGATGATTTGGGTAAAGGAAAACACAAGCATGCTTAAAAGTGCGCCATCTATGAAGATAATAAGTAACTAAACACTAATAACACACATAATACAATGACGACCGTCTTCCTCCTATAGTATATGTTAATAACTCTGAATTTCTTGGAAGCCTTTTGGGAGCAAACTAAATCCTTAAGTTTTTTTTAATGCTATAGGATCACCGTCGACTTTCGACTTGTACAATGAAATTCCAACTTCGAATATTAATAACCAAAAACGAACGAAGATAAATAATTTTATAAGAAATATGAAAAAATCAAGTTTTTTTTTATCAGAAATAAAAAAAAATTGACAAATTGTTTTTTTAAAAAAATAATAATTGATCAAAGCAATTGGAATAATTTGAGCAATGCAATTCTTAAAACTTCCCAAAATATGCGCTCTCGCACTCTTTGTAGAGAGAAACACGCTGGACTTTAAAAAAAAAAGCTCAGACTGCCTGACTCCCGGATCAACCCTGACTTCGGCTTTCTACCATGTTGAGCCCTGAGTGGAGTTCAAGTACATTTTTTAAAATATATTAACGGACGTTGATAGTACTTTTGTGATTCATGAACCAGGGTATATTTTTTTGAAGAGTTGTATTACGAATCCGTGCAAAATGTATATAAAACTCATTTTCTCAATAAACACTTACAAATGATGTAACACTCTTTTTTCATCCATTTTTAAAAAGATAAATATTGAGTGTATATAAAAATTTGTATGTCGTCTTTTTACTAAGATAATTTAATTATGTTTCATTATTTTAACTGCGAATACTCTATCTGGAAAAAAATCGAGTTCGAAGCAAAAAATGTTCTCTAAAATGAAGCAGACCAAAAAAAATTTAATCCCGATTCATGAATTACAAAAGTATCGAATTATTAAAAGTCAATGCCTTAAAAAAATTCAAAAAGCTGCTAGCCATAGACTCCAATATCCAACCTTCTTAAATATTCTTTAAAAACTCTAAAATTCTATAGTATTGTTTTTTTACACAACTCTTCGAGTGGACTTCAACATCGCTGGGTCATCCATCCCCTATTGGTTCTACATTACGTGCCTCCTCTTGCCCTCTGAGAGATATGCAAATTGACTAAAGTGTAAACTTGTTTTCACTGCATGAGATTTAAATTGAATTTTTTTAACTGAGCACTTAATTTCTTAATTTTGTAAAAAATATTTCGGTAGAAAATAGCTAAAAGTTGCACCTCTTTGCTTTAAATTTTAAAATTTAATAAGATGTATAAATTTTTATATATTTTTTAAATTATGTGTGATTCTGGAAAACTTGACAGCCAGGGGAGTGGTTTTCGTTTGTATGGGAATTATTTTTATTTATAACACTTTCGTCGCACTCCCCTATTATTAGTAGGGATGATTTTTTTTTCATTCGTACAATACATTTTTAATCTAATCAACCAAAGAAATAAAAGCAATGTCATCTACTAATTTATTACAATCAATGGGTTTTACAATACAATTTTTTATTAAGCATGATTCCTCAAAGTTTCCTTTTAATATCACTCTCTGATTATTCCAAGTCTTTTGCAAGTAGTTCATTTGAAACCCAGATCTTCAAACCCTCGTGATTTGATGACAATGGACTATATATCGTACGGGGCTATATAGCCGTGACCATCGGCGAAGGTCACGATATAGCTCTTCGTGAAACTGTTTATGACCACCAGCACTAATTCTTTGGAGAATCTTCGAAAATAGTAAACATCGGGTTTTCCACAAAATCTCTCACTTCTGGTGTGTCTTCAAGTGGAGCTGTTGGCTGAAAGAAAATAACGAATTTTTTTTTAAAAAAAATGATCAGTGAGTATTTTAGATTAGGTTTTTATTGGAGTATTTAAAAATACAATTATTGTTTTTAATGGCCAGAAGGCAGAAACTATATCAGACTCGAATTTTTACTTTCAATTGTCTAATAGGAAATATTTGGCACTGAAAATATGGCGAGTGAATGACAATGAATATGGCAATGAATATATTTTCGAGTCTGGTCTTCCTTAATAGCTAAATAATTTTCAAAACCACGCCTGTAAAACTAGTTTGACGGTCAAGCATTGATTTATAAAAGAGAAAGCAACGGGTAGAATCTTTCTTCTTCTAGTTCTGTAAATCAAGTTTTCTTCTGCGAAAATATACGTTACACAGAAATACTCTGGTAGGAACAAGATCGTTCCTGTAAAACCTGTTTCACTGCTGGTATACATTTGTGTGAGAGAAAACTACCCTGCGCTTTAGTATGGTCTTTTCACTGGGGTGAGATAATGCGGTTTCTATCTTTCGTCATAATTTGTCTGTTAAAACTGATTTTGCGTTAAAATTACAAATTATTCGTCTAAAATTAACAGATTGTCTCTGTAAATATGATTTAGTTTGCATGAAATAAATGTTATTATGCCATAGAGATACCTTAAAATCGGTGCTATCTAATCATTACTGGCGATGCTAACTTTTTGGCGGCAGATTGTTTTCTGATCTTGTGTTTATCCAAATCCAAGCCACGGTGAGCCCTTACTTAGTTTAGCGGTTATAAAAGCGCCGGCCTTGCTTGAGATTGAACCTTAACTCTTTCACTCCTAAAACAGCCCAGGTACAACTAATAATTCGATAATGATATTCCTATCACAAAATACGAGGAAACAAAAATCTTGCGTCGTGAAAGTGCTAATTGAAGAGCGAGAGACCGAATATCCGCTACTACCAGTCAAACTATAAATCAGATTTGTGCTGATAAAATATATCCATCTGAGGTGCCCAAGTAGGGGAGACCGGGGTTAGTTGGCACACTTTTCACTTCAAAATTTTTCTAATTTTTTGGTTTGAAGATATTTGAAATGTAAAAAGTTGGTAATGTAGGTAAACATTTTGGCTACAAATCACACATACAATTGAATAAATATATTGCTGCCACTTTGTGTGAAAAATGTTTTTCCTTGTCCAGTCAAACTATGCCAACCTACCCCGGTATCGGGGTTAGTTGGCATAGGTAGTGGGGTAAGTTGGCATAAGTGAGGCAAGCGTTTTTACTCGTCTTTATGTAAGGTGTAATTATAATGAATGTTAATCAGCTTAAAATTAAACATTCCATATGTCCTGGGCGGTAGATGAATGATGGTTCATTACTGATTTTAGGAGGTTGAAAAATCTTTGAACATTATGTGGGTTGAAACTGGACGTTCGAGCCAAACTCGTTGCCGCGGGGGTACGTATTGAAAGTTGTGGGTGACGTTTTAGGAAAAAAGAAAACCAGTCAACACCTGCTGATTCTTTTGAGTCCCAACTACTAGGATGTGCAGTGCCATTACCAACTGCATATTGATATGCCAACTTTCTTGCCTCTTTTGGGCTCAGACCGAAGTATATGTCACTTGCCTTCACAAGGTATTCACTCAAAGCAAATTCTTGTTCAGGAGTGAACACCTGCCGCACTATCCCATATCCTCCAAAACCCTCTGGTACCCTTTAGGCAGAGAGAATTCATTTTTAATTTTGCGATCTTACAATACCATGCAAGACTTCTAGCAGAGATCTTAAATTCATCCGCCACTTTTATCAAACTTTTTTTTCAAGTAAGTGTGCCTCAACAACTCTCATTCGATGATCTGCTGTCATTGTAGCCCTCTCAGTTTTTCGTTTATAGGTACTCATTATCTGAACAAAAAATATTTACATTATCATGGATAGGTAAGGCAGAAAAAGTTAACTTGCAGTTTCCGTTTATTACATAATAATAACTAGATAACCGTTTGCTTGAAATCGAGCTGAAATTTGTATAGTCTTAAATTATGCCATTTTTGAAACTCTGAGTATGACAAATCTACGTAAAAGTATCTAAAGTAAAAGTTATTATCTGTCTAGCCGTTATTGAGTTATGACTGCGAAAATTAAACGCCTTCCGCATTTATATATGTATAGATAAAAACAATAATAATTTATTATTATGAAGTAGCCTACACCTAACTAAAATTAGGTCGCTATGAAAGTTGGCATACTTATGTCAACTTACCCGTTGTTGCGGGGTTAGTTGGCATACCCAGCCAGCTTATGTCAACTAGCCCCCGAGTCCCAATGCCAACTAACCCCAATCGCGCAAGTAATATAATCATGGCCACCAAAAAAATTGTTTATGAACTTCAGCAGAAATGGACTTATAAACCTTTTAGCTAGATGCCCAAAGATACTAAAAACTTGTGAATGTTATTCCTGAATGACTGTACTACTGTACAAAACGACAAATACTGAATAATCAAAATTTTACTTTCTTATGTGAAAATCACGTTTTCCATCCTTCCTCTAAAGGCAATGCCTGGATCCAACTGGCGTTCTCATGCAAGTTAGACATTTAAATGACGATCATGTGACAGGCTCAGTAGCGCTCTTAATAAACAGTGAATTTTTTTAAAGGCACAATGTCAACTAACCCCTTATGCCAACTAACCCCGGTCTCCCCTACACTGGTACAGACATGTTCGTTAAACCTGTGGAGTCTTAAGCTTTGTCGTCTACGTACATCATATAAAGATTGACATTATTTTTTTGTAAAATTTTCAGGACAACGAATTTTTAAATATCAGATGCAAAATTCACATCACAGGGTGATTACGGCAGTACTTTTAAATCACCATGCGCTATAAAATGGCAGGATTTTTCCATTTTTGAGCAGTGCAATTGCCGTTACCAGTGTTTGATATTAGGAAAAGGATATTTAAGAGAAATTTGTACAACTAACTTGAAAAACTAGGAGCAAACACACATTACCTAGGATAATTAAAAGAAATTATTTAAAAGATAATACTTTTTAAAAAAAATTATCCTCTAACTTTAGTGTATATATAGTGTTATAGGTAATTTTAAGATTGCTGGAGTTGCAGGCTCATAGAATCACCCGAGTTTCGCAATTTCCGGATAATTGAAGTTCTGAATTTTTTTAAAAAAATCTCTATTTGCTATCGTCGAAGTTTTCTGGATATTGCGGTCGTCTGAATTTTTAAAGTTTTTGGATCGCCAGACAGTCTAGATTTGACGATTGCTACAATTTTGGGATTTTGAGTGACTCTAATTTTACCTCAGATGAAATATCTGTTCCGTACACAGGATTGTCAAAGCCTTTGTTAACCGTGCTACCTTCGGCTGCAGGCCGAGTCGTTGCTTCTCCTGGTTCCAGCTCATCGTGGGGGGTGGTCCCCAGCTCCAGCTCAATTTTGTCGGAACGAAGATCGAAACGAGCAAACGAGAAACCGGGAATCCTAAGAATAAATTAAAAAAAGGTAAAAAAAAAAAAAGGTGACAAATGAACATTATAAGAATAAATTGTCGTCTACTTCTGAGAAAATCACGAGATCTCCTATAATACGTCAGTTTGATTTAATTGCTGTTCTAAAAATTATGTTCCTTAAAAAATTTAATTTAATTTTCCTATAGTGTATACTACTCTACTCCAACGGATTAAATGAATTACTAATTGCATACATATGCATTAGTGAATTGCGTTATAAAATTAGAATAATTTTTATATGTTATTTTTTAAAAACTTTTGACGGGTTTGAACTAAAAATTCCGGAAAGTTCTATGAAATTCGATTAACGCGAAATGTTTCGGTGTTCCCGTTGAGTTCGAATTAACAACTTCGACTGTATTTCTGTTATCTCCCTAGAGAAAATTCCCATTTTCTAAAACTACAGAAATTTTTAATACTATATAAAATTGCATCAATATTTGACAGCAGACACATTTTTTCTGTAAACAGATAAAATCTGTAACAACTTACACAAAATGCATCTGCTGATAACTAATTTTTTTCTGTTTTGATCATGAAAGTAATTTTAAAATAAAAAAGCTTGATACGTGGCCGTGTTGATGTATTGGCCATCGAGTTTGACTTCTATGTCGTTCTTCGTGGGCGTATATCTTATGTACCGGTCATAGGTTAACTTTTTAGTTTTGACGTACCCTTCCCTACAGAGAATATCTGTTATGTACGAATGTTTGTTGTTATTTGTTGTAGTTATATACCTAAAACGGTTTTTGCATAATTTGAATTCCATCGATCTATACTTTAGAATACTGTTGGTACGGTTGGATGTAATAATCATGGTACATACATATTATTTACCAGTAATCGGGTATTACAATTTATAAACTATTTTGTTATTATTAAATATTTCTTTCTGAGTCATTCAATAACTAAAAAACTTAAACTTACATTTGCTTTAAAATTAAAATAGTTAATGAATAATAGTTGACAAAACTTACATGCAAAGCTTATATCTAGTTTTAAATTAATGTTTAACAAAATATTATTAAATTAAATGTTCAATTTTAATTTGAAAAAAGAAATAAAAAGATTCTTATGCAGACTTACTGTCGTTTTTTGTATACATAAAACACAACTACCATTCCTGATACTATAATGATTAAAATAACAATAGCAGCTATACCACCGGATGACATGCCTGAAAGGAAAAATGTTTATAATTTTATATTGTGTAATGCCTTTTTATATTGAAAGTTAGTGAAAAGAATCGGAACAGTTACACATGGTTTAACCTTAGAATATTTCATGGAATTAAGAAGGAAAATTAATTTGTATATTTTTACCTTCAGTATTATCTGATCCAGGTATAGCGAACCATTTTATTGATTTCTGTATGCGGATCGAACGAACACCATAAGTATTATCGGAATCTAGGAACGAAAACTCAATTAGTTAAGTATAGTAGAAAATCAGATGGAAAAAAATAATATATTACATTTGAGTTAAATACCGGAACACTTTTAATAATTTATATGAAAATCAACCATTTACCCTTGACATGCAATATTTTACATTTCGATCAAATTACATAGTATAAAACTGTAGAAATTATATTTAATAATTATTAAAAATTAACCTTCATTAATAGCTCCATAGAGAAGCTGAGCCAGCCTATTAGCTATTTTGTTGGCTTTAGAATCCACAAAGATAGATTGTACTTGACCATCGGCTATCTTTGAAGTAAAACTGTGGACTTCCCGAAAAGGTTCCTAAAAAAATTATTATCTAATATTGTAAATATTGATCCTAAAATTGATAGCGTGATTGAGCACAAATAAGCATTGAATATATGTTAAAAAGTAATTTATAAATTTTTTCTGCATCTTAACCAAATATCCTAAAACAGCTTAATAGTACTAAATATTACATATTGGTTGTTCTCCGTTTATGCGTCTTTTTTGTAATTCATCTTGTAAAAGAAATAGAAGAAATAATGGAAAGAGTAGAAGAAATTGAAACGTTTTCAATGAGTTGAATGAGAACGTTGCTTTAGTGCATCCTTGGCAAGTATTTTTGAGATTCTTTGTTTCGCACGCTCAGGGCAAATCATAACAAAACCCGAATTATTACAAAATAATTTTACACAAAATATTCGAAACACAATTCGAATTTCTCGAACAACATTTTCCAAATACATGTTATATTGAAATAAACAGATTTCGAATGGAATTCATTATTTGAAAGTTGTTCAACATCGATACTCAATTCTCAAGCTGCGCAAATTATGTTGTTTAGTACGATTAAATCAGCATTTTTTTTAGCACGTAAATTTTTTTTCAACCGAAAAATTGTCTTACCGTATTTTGCACTTTCCCTATAAGATTTATAAGCTGCTGCATCTGAAAATGAGGCTCGTAGTCCAATATTAATTTGGCAGCTATCGGGGGGGAAAAGAGTTCATCGGACGTTATAGAAAAGAAAAAAATAAAAATTTATTAATTTTGAAAACTGTAGTCACCAAGCGTTAATAGTTGAGCGAAACTTACCGCATCTTGGACAACAATGGCCTGTTATTTGAATAGGGTCCTTACACTCCAACTTAGGACAAGGATATTCGTGCTTACAAATGGTGGATAAAACCTAAATTTTAAATAATTTTGTTAAAATATTTTTTAAAACTAATAAGATTTAATCATTTCTTAATAATTTACATTTTTATTGCACGTGGGATTTATTGCACGTTTTATTGCACGCGCCGCGCCAAAACGCCATCACTCCAACTGCTCATGAATGGGGAAACGCGACGGAAAAATGGCGTGATGGAAGTGGGGAAAAGTAGGGAAAAGGCGAATTTCCCAGTCTCAGTTAGGGATGGCGGTTTTTTGGCAAAAAACCGGTTTTTCAAAAACCGGTTTTTTACAACGCCGGTTTTACTGACCCGGTCATACCGACACCTAAAAACCGGTTTTATAAAACCGGTTTTCCATGAAACCGGTTTTTCAATTTCAAAAAACCGGTTTTCTGAAAAACCGGTTTTCCAGTTTTTATTTTGAAAAGCCCAGTTTTTTATGTGTTTTTTCATTTTTTTATTAATTACTTGAAACAATCAATAATTAACTAATTAACATTAACTAATTAATAATAACCTAATTACATTAACTAATTAATAACAACCTAATTACATTAACTAATTAATAATAACCTTTTTAACATTAACTAATTTTTTATAGCTTAATTAACATTAGCTAAATAATAACCCAATTAACATTAACTTATTTTTTATTAACAGAATAATATTGATGATTCATTAGTATTTATATCATCATTTGTTATTTATATGTATTTAATTTAAATAAATAATAATCTCGTATTTTCCTTTCCGGTTTTCTTGTGTTCTGAATTTCTTTACTTTCCTTTCGAATTTTAAAAACAATTTCCAGTTAATTTTAAGTGTTTAAAGTGTTTTTTGTTGGAAACTAAGTTCCAGGGTTTCTTTTAAAATTATAATGTTCCTTTTTGTTTTCTTATTTCGGCTTTTCTAATATTCTTTTTAGTTTTTTTTTATTAATCTTAGCATTATTCCATCTCTATTTCCTTTTTTAAAAATTATATTTTAAAAATACCATGCCGTGCTTAAATGCATCCTCCAGTCCGCCTCTCTATAATGAGTAATGACCTTCACCTTTTCCCACCGTAGAAAGACACTTCTTTTGTGAATATGTGGGTGACGCATTCAAAGAAACACTGAATGTGTAGCTTAGATTTCGAGTTTCTCGACAAGAATTTTGTATACTTTTTAACTTTAATTTTAATAATGTATTAAATAAAAATAGTAACTGTTTTAAATGAAATTATCGCTGTAAACATTACAGAATGATTATCATTTGTTTGATTAATATTCATAAAATTATTTGTTATTATTGTTTGGAGTTTTTAAAAAAAAAAAAAAACTTTACTTTCGAATTTAAAAAAACAATTTAAAGTCAATTTTAAGTGTTTGAAGTGTTTTTGTTAGAAACTAAGTTCCCGGTTTTCTTCCTATAATTCTTACTTTCTTAATATTTAAAATTATATTGATCATTTTTGCTTTCTTATTTCGGTTTTTCTTATGACGTTTTGAGTATTTTTATTAAGCTTTGCAATATTTCATCTCTTTTTCCTTTCCCTTTTGTATTATTCAGGCAAAACAACAGAAATCATTTTCGATCATTCGTCTAATTTGGTGCCGTTAACGCAATTTATTTACTATATTTGAGTATGATCAAGGTTTGTCTAAAAAATTTTAGTTTTCGAGTATTTTTCCAAGAAATTTTCTACGGGTTTAATGAGAGTAAAACCGATATTAATAGATTAAATGTTTCAGTTATGAGTTTTGGTATTTTTATTTCATTGGAATTTGTCAAAGTGCAATTTTCACTTTTTTTTACGGCGATTTAAACATATACATTAATTATGTCTGCGCTTCAATAATATATTAAATTATATCAATTATAATTAAATTATATAAATTATAATTAAATTATATAAATTATAATTAAATTATATTAATTACATTAAATCTATACGTAATTAATTTAAATTACATTAGCTTTCCTTTCATGTGTAGTTGAAACACATACTTTCGACCTTATTAGGAAACACGTAACGCGATAACAATACAAAAATAAAAACCAAAAAAAAAAAAAAAAAAAATACAAAAATATATTAAAATCACCAAACTAAAAAACAACAACAATGGGAATATTTCTTGGTAGCGCTCTCCATACTGCGATTTCATTGGTTGTTTTGTTTTCGTTCTTTACTACTTGAAACAAGCTCATTAAATATAGTTATACAAAAAATACGAAAGTTAAAAAATATTAAGGACAAATATCAAAAGCTAATGCAAAAAGTTTACATTTAAACTGTAAGAGACGGAAGATATCATACACATATATGCATTGAAACTCGATTGAGAGTACAGAGTAATTCCTATTTCTGAAAAAAATTAAGCGAACGGCATTGCAGATTCGAAGACATTTGTTTTTAATTAAACACAAAATTTATGAACTCTCGGGACATGGTAAGAGGGGTAAAAGAATTATTCGATTCAGACGAAAACCGGATTGCTTTAAGTCGTACCGACTTTCTATCTCCGATAAACGAACCGAACCCCATAAGCGCTACTTTTCTGCCCATTTTCTTATAATTTATTATAGCTTTGAACATCTGCCTTGCCATCTATTTTGGAACGGATGACTTGTAACTTTATTTCTTTTCATATATATTCTTTTTCTAAAGGTTTTAAGCGGGAATTTTTTGCGGGAGAAATAAACTTCTTAATTAACAGTTCTATTTTATAAAGATAGTGACAAAATATTGTTCAAATATGATCACGCTGAAACAAAATTACAAAGGACAGTTTTCACCACTGCTTTCTCACCAAATGAAATAAAAACATATTCCTAGACTTTTTTTTTTATAATTAACGTTTTTAAGCGGTTACTAAAGGTTAACGACTAACGGTGTTTAGGCGGGAAAAATTTTACATAGCATCCTTACGATAAAAGTATACTTCATTAAGAATTCATATTTCGAGTATTGATTTAGCTATTCAAAATTGGGGAAATTTTTTTGTTAAAATTTTTCTTTTTAAAACATGCCTACTGAAAATCCTTTATCCTGAATGAACAAAGATGCTAGAATTTCTTTTATTTTATTTTTTCAATTTTAAATAGTCGTTTTCAAATTAAGCTAAATTAAATTTAAAATAAGTTTAAATTTTTAAGTGATCGATGTGTAGTTAGATTCGTAGGGCAAGAATACTTTTATGATAAGTAAACTGGACAGCTTAAACATGGTTTTAAGTTTAGCGCTTCCAGCTCATAAATATCCGCAAGTTTCCTGATCATATAATGGCGGTTTCATTTCGCAAGCAATATAAATGACAGTCAAAGACTAAGCAACTATATTTTTAAATTAAAAAAAAACCAGGAATTGAATAAAATTTAACTTCATATCAAAGCACTAAAAATGGGGCACGGATGGCCGAGTGGTTAGCACCGAAGGCCAGCGGTCTGCGCACTGTAACGGGTGCGGGTTCGATTCCCGCCTTCGCCCTGGGTGCACTCCCTTTCTCTGTGACAGTAAAACTCTTTCTGTGTCTGCCTTACTTGACGAAGGCTTATAAGCGGGTCTCTGATCTGATCAAGCACACAAGCCGGAAACGAAACTTAAGATTTCCACGAAATAAATAAGAACACGTTGAATGAAATTAAATACCTAAAAAGATAGTTTTAAAACTTTCAAAATAAAAAATATATATCTATGGCAGCTACTTATTGCGCAGATGTAGCTTTCGTGAAAACCTAATTTCACGTTCGATACAGATACTGGTAACACATGCATCAAATTGAAGTCGGTATCCTCTTTTAGTTTTTCTTCAATACCTTTAAAACCAAAAAAAGTCCAGTGACAGCTACCCATTGCACATGCGCAATTTATTCATAAAACTTATTTTGATAGCCAATAAGTACTGGGAATACATATATAC
This sequence comes from Hylyphantes graminicola, assembly GCA_023701765.1. Taxonomy (NCBI): domain Eukaryota; kingdom Metazoa; phylum Arthropoda; class Arachnida; order Araneae; family Linyphiidae; genus Hylyphantes; species Hylyphantes graminicola. Next base: position 43,324,655 of record CM043115.1, on the reverse strand, counting down.
CAAACTTGAAGTGCATCGCTTTTTTTCGGCAATACCCAAAAAGTTCTATGGCAGCTTCTCCTAACGCGTATGCAATTTCCTTGAAATTTACTATCACGTCTGATGTGATAGGTATAGGAACTCGTGCACCAAATTTGAAGTCCGTAACTCTTTTAGTTCAAGCTATAAAGTGGGATAAACAGACGAACCAATGTTTAAAAACTACTTTTTCAGAATCAGGACCCCCATTAGTGTAGAAATACAATTTTAGTAGCGGTTTTGACAACATCATAATACTGCCGTTGCCGAAAATTTCAAATTAGATAATAAAAAGTAAAAAGAGTGAGACCTGATTGAAGAGATCGAATGGAACAACACGGAACATGTAAGGACAGAATCTGAAACGTTTTACTTTTATTCTGTTAGGAGGAAAGCTTGAATAGAAATGTGAAAACCGAAGTTCATAAAAGATGAAGACTTCATAAACGATTGATTAAACCAAAGCAAAACTCCAATCTGAAAAAAAAAATTATAATTATAAAAAAAAAACTTCGATGGCGGTTTTTGAGAAAAAACCGGTTTCCGGTTTTTAAACGGTTTTCTCGACAGAAAACCGGTTTCCGGTTTAGACCGGCCTCATCAAAAAACCGGTTTTTCGGTCAAAACCGAGGGCAAAAAACCGGTTTTTCAAAAAACCGGTTTCGGTTTCCCATCCCTAGTCTCAGTTGGTGTTTGACAGTCGAACAGGTCACAACACTTACTTTTTGCTCTGCGGTTAATTAAATTTCGTTTGAAATTTTGTTCAACTAAATTGTTCAGGGTATGAAGATCTGCTGCTATGTAGATCAATAGCCTATCTAGCGATAAAAAAAATGCTGCCTACTTAGTTAGCTCCACAAAAAGCCAGTTCATTTTATTATGAAGTTCAGTTATTCAGTAAGATTAGTTTAAATGCGACACACTCTGTACAGTTAATAAACAACAATAAAGATGCATAAAAAATATGTTTTTTAAAAATGGAGTGGTTTCGCGGAGGATCTGGCAATAGTTCCACGGTCTTGTTTTCCTTTCTCTCGAATTTTGTTTTGTATAAGTTGGTTGGTAGACCTTTATTTAGGTTAGTGTGCATGGTCAGCACACAAAGCCAGATTATCTCTACCAAGCACCCTACCAAAACAAGAGTAATTCGAGAGAAAGGAAAACAAGGCCGCGGAGCTATTGCCAGATCCTACGTGAAACAACTCCATTACTGAAACAAAAAATATTTTCGACAAAATGAGGGAGAACGCTCATATTTTAATTTATTTAAGTATTCAAAAATTTCTTGGCTTTTAAATGTTCACATTATTCTAAAAAATTGACGATAGTTCAAAAATGAAATTTCAAACTTGATGCAAAGTGTTGAAAATAAATAATTTTTGGTTGGTTGGTTAGTTTGAATTATCATCGCACTAGAGCTACACAAGAGCTATTGACGACGGGCGTCGTATTTTAGAACCACAGTAAAGTGACGAGCCGACACCTGAATGGGCACCCAACGCAACCGTTAAGGGTGGCATCGTACGCAGCGTTAGGACTTTGAGGGATATTTAACGTGCACTCCCTTACACGGAGTATTATTCGTCGGACATTTTTGGCTGCACGGGCCGTTCATAGGTCGGCAGTTATTTTGGAGATGCCCGGACCCGAATCTGGGACCTTTCGCATGCTAGGCGAGTGCCTAACCGACTGTGCTCCCCAGCCCACTAATAATTTTTGGAAACATATTTGTCATTTTATTAATTTTTAATCAGTGTGTTTTTAAAAGATTACAGTTAGTGTTATATTTTTTTTGTGGATTCTTAGACGAAAAATAGGCCTCGCAATAAATATTATCAAAAATATAGGAATGGAATGGAGTGGAGTGGAGTGATCGTGAATGACCCCCACTTTCGACTCTTCGTTCCGTCATTCCAATATCGAATTACTTCGTTCCAAACGGAGTGGCGTGGCGCGATCGTCAGTGGCCGGCTTTTTACGGGGTTAAATTTTCGGACGACAAAATATTTAGTTAACATCATCCCCATATACCCGGCGTTATTTTGGGGTATTTGGTGGGGTTTTTTCCTCTTAATGATCTATTAATAGGATCGATGAAGTAAGAGCAGAAACAGCAAAAGTAACTTCCGTGGCATAATCAGTGGCGGATCCAGCCGAAACTTAAGAGGGGGGCAAATGTTACACAGGATTCCTATTATCAACCTCTGGCCCAAAAGTTCAAAATCATGAACGTCGGCGATAACATATAATTAATAAATTATGATTATTATATTGATTTAATTAACATATTATGATTATTATATTGATTTAATTAATATATTGATTTAATTATTATATTATTATAATTAATAATCTTTTTATTATTTTTTGATATTATGAAGATGCGTGAGGTTTACATAATGACTAAAAATATTTCAAATATTTTTTACGAAATAAAAATATAGAACATATCCCCTATTATTAAGGATCATATCCCCTATTATTAAAGGATTCAGAATATAAAAAAAACGGTATTCACATGTTACTTTTTTAATGCACAACCTAAATAACTTTATGACAGCATCATTTACGACATAGAATGAAAAAACAAAATACTCTAATGACATAACACTTTTTGAAAGTTTTTTAAAAAATGTTAACTTCTGAAGTTTTTTTTAAAGTGTAACAGTTATTATTTTTTTTAAATAGCTTCCTTTTTCTTACCTTTTGTACGAATTAAAATTATAAATTAGGATAGTATAAATAAGTCCAAGAACATGTTGTCATTTTCTGAAGAATAAATTAAATACCAATTTAAAATAAAAAAATACAAATTTTTAAATTATGTAACAGTAATTTTTTACACGTTTTGTATACTACCTTGATCGTAAAATAGGAATTAATTTATAAACACCAACAAGTCTAAATCTAACAGAAATAAACAATTGATCAAAACATTAAACAATATTTCACGGAACACTTGTTAACCACTAATAGATATATAAATAGTGCATATTAAAGCGACATTCATATTTTTACGAAAACTCAATTATATTAAGTTTTAACATTAAATGAAATTATTATTAATATCTTACCTTTAAATGGGCCTTTAGACACTTATAAATGACAAAAAACTCGATACATAAAGATAACAAATAAAAATAATAACCTATTCCGCGCAGTGTCAAATACTAAACTGTCCACTGTCCAACGCCAAATATTCTGAGGCTATGGGCTCAGTTTCTGTTTTTTGCTCATTGGCCAGTCCAGGAAATCTTTCTAAGATCTGGCAAAAACTGAGAAAACGTACGACCGGACCGCCTTTGCGAAAATGCTCCCAACAGCTAAGTGATGGGGGGAGGTCGTAAATAATTGTCTCCAGTTTCAAGCAAGGACCCTGCAACTTCAGGTTTTCTTCTTTGGTCATAAAAACCAAACGGGGTTTCATGTCCTGCTTTGATAAAAATCAGATAATTTTTGCAGAAGCTGGGCAATGGGGATTCGGATTGTGTTCTTGGAAAGAGGACGACGAGAGAGGTGACGATCCCCAACTATGCTTTCCCACGGAAAGTGCTTTTTTCGAAGCCTATACCCCTGCTTGACACACACACCACAACTATACAAAGATTATCTTGTGTTTTGTGGTGCTTAAATTGCTTTCAACTGAAAGGTTTTTTTGGCGAGATAAAATTTATTATAAATTATGTTATTTTACTGTTTACCTATGTACCTTATAAAATATGATTTTTTATGCAAGTAAATATTGCTTGCAATGGGCCATACATTTTTTTAAGTATAATTTTGTCAAATTTGCAAAAAAAAATAGTTTTTATACACATTATATGTATACAGATTGTATGCGTTTGATTGAATGTAGATATTTGTCATGCCAGCTTTTCAGTATCTTATTTCCGTCGAATACGTATTTGTATCTTTTACTACTTCATATTTATAGGAAATGATTTGCAAATATTTCACTGATATTTGGTACACTTTAAGCTTGATTCTACTGTCTCTGTCCGTTCGGACATTGATGTATATCCTTACGTACATACACACAGGAAAAAAGATTGGTACACGTTGTCATTACCTTTCAAATGAAAAATAGATTTTTTTTAAATCGTAAATCACAACGGAAAATTAAAAGAGGGATGCAGACGGAAATCTCTACGATGTTAATACCAATTTTTTTTAATTATTTCGAATTTAAAAAAAAAGGAAGAATGGTTTTAAAAAATAGATTTGCTTTTTTCTTTTTGTTTTGGAGCAACAATGAATGCTTTGAAACTCAGTTAAAAATGAGTATTTTTAAAACTCTCAAAAACCATCTTAAAAGTTAAGCGTATGTAAGGCTATATTTTTCCAAAGCTTAAGCTTTTTTATTTAACAAGCATTCCCAACCAAAACACCCACTTCCTACCAAAACCTCGTTTTCATTAAAAATGTCTTGCAGTGGATCCAATACTTAGCAACAAAATCCATAAAAAATACCTTGATGTGGCTAGCTTAGTGCGAAGTAGCCAAATGAGGTGCTATTTATCCGTAGCTTCTGTGTTTATTATAACCCTGTGGGAGAGGGGTTTGAATGTAGCCCCTTTCGTTTCCCTAAGACGGACACAGAAGACAGTGAGTGGTAATTTTATCCGACAATTTTTATTGCCTCAGACAGATAACGTTAACTTTTTCTTGGGCCATTACTACGTGTTGTTGGGGTAGATGCTTTACCCCCTTCCCCCCTCTAAGTTGTGAGAGGCCCCTGTGGGTTTGTGTTGATGCGTTGTGTTTGCTTTTCATTTCGAGCGATGAAATTCCCAGCCAAAAAAAAAAAGATTCTCCGGGGCAAAAAAGAAAAATCTTGGAAGAGACTTGCTGTGTTTTGGAAGCTGCGGGGGGAGGGGGGGGTGCTTAGGGAAACAGGATGGGGGGGACGGACGGTCAGAGCGGCTGACCCTAAACTCCCCCCCCCCTCCCCCCGTGGTTGGCGCGCCTGTATATTTTCTGTTTAGTGGTCCGATTTTCAAACAATACTATATTTTACATTTTCCCCTTTTCTTCCTTAATTTTAAAAAAAGGCACCTGAGGTCAAGGGGGGGTCAAAAGGCCTGTTGCCCCCCCCTTGAATCCGCCACTGGGCATAATACCCCAACCCGCCGGACTATAACAGCCCTAACTAAATACTTTTCTTGTCTTTTGTGAGGGAATTTTCGAAGGCTAAGGCAGAAGGCACCTTTGCCTTTGAGGCATTTTGTACCAACCCCATATCCCTGAAGTGATGCGGTGGTATATCTCGACACCGAGCAGAAGCAGGGCCATCTTGAATAGGGAACGGGCCTAACTGCAGGTTGCCACCGGAGATATTGCGCAATACTAGTGGGCCCAAAATCGTAGCGTAGCGTGTATGATATGGATTGTTGTGAACTTTAACGTTTCATTTTGTGTTGATAATTTTTAATTAAACAAGGAAATATCTTCAAATTAACCTACAGGTTACTTCTTGAAAGTTTTTATCTCTTTATGTTCTAATTATATGACTGTATTTATGACTTTCTTTAAGCACTGAGTGTGTGTTAGTGTTAACGTTAACGAGCTTTGTTGAACAAAGCTGGTTAGCAGAAGAGGGTCGTTCCATTGCTTCCTCATCAGCACGAACGAGGGCAGCACCACTACTACGATTCTCTCGTTCAAGTCCTCTATACGAGTTCCACGTTCGAAAGCAACGCAATAGAGGGCAGCACTACCGACAGTTAGTGAATTCTTTTAATTTTAGACAGAGCCTTCCAGAGAACCCAATAATTGGCTTGTCACCCCCTTTAGAGGTATTGATTTGGCACGGGGACTTGGAGGACTTGGTCACCACGACGGACTTTAACGTGCACCAGTCACCATTACCTTATACAGTGCTTTTATCGGTCGGCAGGACTCGAACTCAGGCCCAGTGGCTCAGTGGCAGTGCTTCGCATTGCCATGCCACAGGTCTGGGGATCGAATCCCGGATTGGGCGAGATTGACCCTCCCTTTCATCCCTTGAAAGGATCGAAAAATGGGTACCCCAAGCATGCTTGGGAACTAAACACTGGAGGTTCCGCGTGAGGCTGACTACCTTACAGGGACATATGCCTAGCACATCCCAGAAGAGCCCTAGGTCACGAAAGCTGAAATGGGCACGGCATGCTTTGGCATTAATGGGTTGTTGCGCCAAGGAAGTTTTTTTTAGTACTCCAACTCGTAACCATTTAACACTCTGCCAACCAAGCTGTCCGTCCGAGACAAGACAAATAATACTCACCTCTGGTTCCAAATTGCCGCAAAGACATCCCGTTGCATCCGTACAGGGCGAGCTTTCTATCCTTATTCCCGGATTGCCAGGGAAGAGTAACTTTCCTGTGCGAGTGTTAGTCAACGCTTGAAATTCCTCGTAGGTATTATAGTCCTTGGAAAATGAATACGTTCTTAGGTTTGAATACAAATTATTTGACGATAGTTGAACAGAAAAACACACTTAACACTTTGACCAGGTCGATTTTTATTGCCTAGTAACGCATCATAGGAATAGCATTATCGTATTTTTCATGCCTTAAGGTAATAAACGCTGGTTTCTACGTCAAGATAGCCTCTGTGTTAATCCAATGGAAAAAAATTCCAAGCCACATTTTCTCCAGTTGTTATTAAATATTTTTATGGGTGGTTTTTTTAATGATCAATTTACCTGACTTCTGTGCTGTATAAACCCACTTTTTGAAATCGATTCAATTTTTTTTTCAATTTTCAATAAATAATATACAATAAAATATTTGAACCAATTTTAAAAAGTTGGATTATTGAGCCCTTTAACTTAGCTACATATAAGAAACCGCTTGTAAAAATATTCAATGCTGCCGGAAAAATGTTGAATACAAAATAATAGTAATAGTACATTTTTATAACCCTAGTTATTTAATCATCAAAATATATGGAATTCAAAATAGTATATACGCCTTTAAAACCCTCCGAGCGTACAACCCGAATTTTTCCATATTTTGTACACCAGTCATTGCTACAATAACCTTAAACTTTATAGTTGTAATTCATAAGGAGACTTTTTTTATTTGGAAATACTTTTAAGCTCATCTTTTTTAAAATAAGCATAATTCTGATTTCTTAAACAAATATCTTATTTTTAATAAATTTAATAAAATTTATGCAGTGAAAACAACCATACATATCTACACATTTCCAGGCCTTTCAGAAGGAAAAAAACCTTTGAATTTTCGGTAAATTATTAAAACTTTTTTAAAACCAAAAATACAAATAAAATATTAAAGTCCACACCGTACCAGATCATTAATTTTCAAAGAAGCCACTCTGGGTGCTGGATTCATCGAGTGCACTTTGAATGTAGTTTTAGACGGGAAACGCACGTTGTCCGTCCGGCAAGGCACCCGGAATGAGTGCGGCACGGCGGAGGAGTGGATAGGGATGGCACGATCTGAATTAGTGATATTCCAGCTCTTGGGATCGTACCACGAGTCGATCCTGGGATTGAACTGAATATCTAGTTGAAAGGGAGAAGGAAGAAATTTTAGACTGGTTTGGATAGTTCATCTGTAGCTTCGTGAAATAATTATGATATAATAAGTATCTTAATAAATGGTTTCACTAGACACTTACAAAATCTAAAAAATCTCGTCAAATATACTTCAGTAAGGGCATTTTATTGAATTAGATAGCAGTATCCCGATGGCAGCAGGGATTACTGCCATGTAATTACAAAAGTGTACTTCAAGGCGTTTTCTTGAATTCGATGGCAGTATCCCCTATTGCCATCTAATTAAAAAAAAACGCCTTTGAGTAATACTGGAGTATTTGAAGAGATATTTCAATCAACTATTTCTAAGTTTTTAACTAATAAACTATCTGTTTATCCTTCGTCATCATGTTGCAACACCGCAATGTATATATCTCTTATGGAATACAAACTAGAAAAAGTGAAGATTCACCCCGAAATAGTCAATTTGCACCCATACAAAAAAAATCCCTCGTCCTATATATCAAAGTGGCATGGTATGCCTACATTTTTGACATTGAATGAATTTAAGGGTTTGACTGATGAGCACTTCATGTTTTAATTTATTAAATTATTTTTGTTTCAATGTAGACCAGAGTTTCCCAATTTTTGACAGCTAGAGTAGGCCATTTTCTTATCGTTCCAAAAATGTGCCATTCAGTTGCTCTTGACTTAGGTACTAATGAAACATCTTTTTCCTTAAAAGCTTAAATTCTTTTCACTAATATGACAACTTATAGCTAAGTATTCATGCCTTCTTTTGATATTATGTAGTATATTTGGCTTACTTTCTCCGACGCAAGACCCTTCTGGAGATCCTTTTCCATTGATGACGAAAGTGGCATTGTCTGGAAAGATGAACTCTCCGTTCAGTGGCAGCACCTATTTGTAAATTATACAAATATTATGACAGATACATGATAAAACTATGAATGATAAATAACAAAACTTAAGGGGCTATATATAATAAACTGTAAAAAAACACCGTCTCTTTTACTGAAATTTTCCGTACATTCGATGGTTTAAAACCATTACGTTTACTTTACGCATCGTTCATATTACTAATTTGAAGTCATGAAGAAAGCCAGTTGTCTTACCATTTCAGCTACTGAATATGAGTCCGGCATGAAAACAGCAAATGCATTCGAGGCCGGAAAGATGACTCGATCGTTTTTGCATGGCAAGCGGCCCCCTTCCCAGTTCCGGGAGTTGTCGAAATTAGTATACTTGATCCAGGTTTTTGTGTCTGATGATATTGAGCCCTCTACTATAAAATAAATTCATTTTAATTTCAATATTAGTATAAAATGCATAAAAGCCCGTTAAAAAACGTAAATTTCTTTTTTTCCCTATAAAGTATTATGTCAGTTTGTCAAAATATGTGTTTTCCTTGTAAACATGTAAAATTTTCAACAAATTAATACGGATTGTACCTGCTGAAAACTTTTATTTCTGTTCGATTGCGAAAAGAAAATTTGATCTTTACCCAAGTACTAAGAAAATATTTGTTCGCCATAATTTTTTCCTGTATTTCTTGGATACGGGAAATTTCTGTCAACGGATTTTACCCGTATAGCATCACAGATATTTTCTGGAAATTTTCTGTTTAACAGGATTTTTTTAAACAGAGTACATCTTTTGGAAAAAATGCAGTCTGGATACTCAGAAGCAGGACAAACGCAGAGCCTAATTTCTTTACGTGCAGACTACCCAGGGCCTCTAATTCAAGGGGACTGCAAACTATGGTTAAAAATAATATTTTCAGAATTTTAATAAAAAAAAAACTTTTATACTTTGGAAAGAAATTAAAAATTTTCAATAGTAAAACTATAAAAAAAACTTATGAAAAAACTTATATAGTACTTATAAAAAAAGTTCAAAGGATCTTTCAAGTTTTGAGGGGCAACAGAAATGTTGAATGAAAATAAATTCTTTCTCGAGCCTCGAGTATTTTTTTTCAACAATTGGACATTAGACCTTGTTTGATATGCACACAGTAGGATATAGCTTTTATAAAAAGCTTCCACTTTTTACGTTATAAACATAGTGTGGAAACTAAAACCAGAAATAATATTTTGGAAATACATCAACAAAAGACTTAAAAAGAAAGGGAAAACTGTCTTTACATACCACTGTAATACACTCCAATGGAGACAAAAATTAAAATCCCTTTTAGAATCATTTTGTGCTGTCATTCATATACCAACTGAACTTAAACAACCAATTATCACTTGAATTCTGCTCTAAAAAAAGTAAAAACTGTTGCTTCAAATTCGTTACTTCCTGGCACACAAAGTATTATTTTCCACTTTCCTTCATTCTTGCAGCTGCAAAATTTCAAGAGAAGAAAAGTCATTCTTTCAATGCATGGTACACCGATGGAGAGGGCAAGTAAAGTGCCTTTTTAGTGGAAAAAAATAGCTATTTCCGCGGTTGATGATTTTTCATGGGTTTTTAGTGAAAAACTAGCTATTTCCGCGATTCGCTTTTTTCGCGGTTGGGGATTTTTCATGGGAGAGGGCGTTTTAGCACATTACAGTTAATTTATAGGTTTTTAAATATACAGACTGATCAAAAATTAAACTAATGGTACTCTGGAATTGCTGTAAAACAAATAAATAATGGGTTAAGAAACTTCCAAAACACTCATTTTTTATACCATAGTTTAAATTTCTTTTTTTCATTCCCTGTTCCTGAACTTAGCAATCAATAATATTGCTGGAAATTAAAAATATGAAATGTTTATAAATTACTCTTGTGAGATTTTAATCTGGGAAACAAGCAGTGGTGCAATATTTCCCCCCTAATTTTTTTTTAAAATAAACTTTTTACTTTTTCTTCTCTCCCTTTGTCTCAATATACACCCTTAAAACAAAAGAGTGAAATCCACTCCAGTAGGAGAAGTGCATTTTCGAAACTGGAAAGGTGTGAATCTTGACTCAGACTGTGTTAAAATCACTCGTTTGGAGTGATCCTGTCGGAGGTTTAGCACACAAAGAATTCACTCCTATGGGGGAAGTGCATTTTCTAGAGTGGAAGAGTGAAAATTAACTCAGACTGAGTTAAAATCGCTCGTTCGTTTTAAGAATGTATCCTCCATTAAAAGAATTAAAGATCTTAATGGAAGAACGTGAAAAGTGACAAAAAGGTGAAAACGGGAAAAAGAGCTTTAAAGTTTTTTGCCTGCACTTAGATACGATAAAAAAGATTATTTAAAAAAGATAAAAGTACACTTCTTAACAAGATTCCTCCTTTTCATAAACTTTAGCTTTAAGGGAAGGAAAAACATGTTAATTAACGCTAAAATCTATTTCCCCCCTCAAAAATGTCACTTAGCCCGTTCTTCTACTCTCAATTAGCTCTTCAATGGTAATTCGGACCATTAGTTTGATCTAAAGAAACCACCGAGAAAAGTAAGATTAATTATATGGTTACACTGTACATATTATTGCCTAAGTATTTTTCTACACAATTTTTTCAGATGATAATGAATTTGACTCACTGCAGTCAATGTTTTTTTTACTTAGACGAGATATAGAAGGATTTTTAAGAACTATTTTGAGGGTGTTATTGGATCGTGTTTTTCTTTAAAATTTAATTAGTGAACAAATAAACTGTATAGATCTATAACGAAAAAAGTCCTGACTAAGTCGCGTATCAACGACCAGGCAAAACTTTTTGGAGGTATGGAGACCACATTTCAGGAGCTGGTTACTTTATTGTACTGAAGGCACCATTTAAAAAGTGATGTTTGGAAATTCGAACCAAATAAGTTGAAATAGGGCAGAATATGAGCATTATTGAGAATTATTATTATTTTTTAATTTGAAATCGTTAATTTTTAATGGTAGCTCAGATTTGAAAATAAAAGGAGGACATCGAGTTTAAACGATAAAGCCTAATCCCAGCAATTCTTCAAGATTGGCATTGAAGACCCAGAAGTTTAAATTTTATTTGAAAAAGCAATAGAAGTCGCAAAAGCTGTCTACAGCATCTTTGGTCCGATCTAATTATTGCACATAGCATGGTCACAACAATAACGATTAGGTCTAATAACTAGGGGGCCGGGTGACCTACTGGGTTTGATCGTAGCCCATTACGCTAACAGTCTGCGCAATGTGCAGGGAGCGGGCTTCGCCCTGGGTGTTCTTTCTCCCTCTCTGGATAAGTAACATTTTTGTCTGTGTCTGTTTAATTTGACGAAAAATTTATAAGCGGGTCTCTGATGAAGCACATAAGCCAGAAAATATATGTATCAACCTACCTACCTCTAATAACAAACAAGAATAAAAACAAATTGCTCTTAAAGAACTCTAAAACCCAGCAGACGAAAGAACCGGCCATTGAAAGCAACCAAGCAACCAACGAAATAACAGGAAATCCAAAATTGAAAAATTAAGGTTACGTCATCTGAAACAACCTCATTACAGTGAGAATAAATAACTATTTTAATCATACTAGTTTTTTTTGACAAAAAAAATATATAACTTACTAGAACTTGTTTTACATAAAATTTATAATATTTCTTTTAAATATTTTTTAAGGGACTACTTGTTCGTAGAAATGTACTGACATAGCCTCCTACATTATCATGCCATCCGAAAACGATTAAAATTGGCTATTGTGAGAAAGCTGTCAATAGATGGCGCCATTTAGCGTCCACGTGCTTTCAAGACACGTGCTGTTGTTTTGCTATGTCCACACAACAACAATATAAATTGACATGTACACGTACAGGCATGCGCGCGCACTTACCTAGAATGATCGAAATTGTATATGAATTTCAATGCGTGCGCATTTCTTGTAAGTTTTTATTGTCGCCGTGTGGACATAGCCTTTGTTTACACCGGTTCGCCGTGATTGTGATAAGAAATTTTAGTTCGAAATTTATAATTTTTTTTGTAAACTTTTGTAAATTCAACGAATAATGGCTAGTTTTTTTGCATCAGACCATCAAAAAAGAAAAGGAAGAACGAAAAACACGGTGTTTCAATAATTCCATATAGGTATTCCTACGGAATGGAAGATATTTGGTAAGGAGTTTTTTAAATTATTCTTTTTTGGTGAAAATGTATCGTCTATTCTAAATATTTTTATTCTTGAAACGTTTCGTAATGCATTCATTATTAATTATTATAAATTGTTTTTCCCCTCCTAATATGTAGTTTAAACATATATTTACTTTTGTTCTATCTAGATTTATTTTTAATTTGGTTCGGGCATTCTGTTTTCCAAAAATATGTGTTTTCGAAGTAATAAGTTTTGAAAAAACTTTTTTCACGTAAATTCTAATAATTTATGTGCAATTTATAGTTGAGAATTAAATGATATATCTCATTCTAAAATTCTGTTTTTGTTCGAAATTATAATCTATAATAATAAAAATGAAGTTTTGTATGTATGTGTGTGTGTATGTCTCTCCGAAACTCACAAACTAGACATTTGTTTGACTCGTAACTTGGCACAAATGCGTAGTTCATACTTGAGTTACAAAATAAGAACTTTCAGAGCTCAAAATGTTCTATTTTTAGAGAAAATTCGAATTTTCTGGAAAAACTACACCACTTTGGCTCAAATCCGATCATTTTTTACTTTCCTGATGCCATCTGCCGAAACAATTAATTAAACTTTCAACGAAGATAAATAAAATTGAAAATGTTTATTTTATTATGTTGCCATAACTTTCAGAAACTAAATTCATTATTTGAAAATAATTGATATGTTTCAAGTGACGTATTTCCGACAAGTCTTCATTCTTGGATTTATTATGGTTTTAGTTGATGATTTCTTCAATGATGGTTCTGTTGATTACAAATATGCATATTCAGGCAATAAATGTGTAGTTAACCTATAAGTTCTAGAGCTGCACATTAAATCTTTATTTTCTCGCCAAATACATTGCCAATTCCGTCAAATTATAATTAAAACTCGCCAAATGGGCAAATGGTTTGTTAAGCTATTACTGAACAATGATGGTTTATAAATGCCATCGCACGAGCTGCATATTAGGGTTTTATGTCTTTATTTTTTCGCCAAATACGTTGCCAATCTCGCCAATTCATTAATTAAAACTCGCCAAATGAGCAAAATGTTTGTTAAGCTATTACTGAACTATGATGGTTAATAAAGGCCATCGCACTAGAGCTGCACATACCGATATTATGTCTTCATTGTTTCACCAAATTTGTTGCCAATCTCGCCAAATTATTTATTAAAACTCGCCAAATGGGCAAAATGTTTTTAAAAAATAATTTATAAGCTGGTTGGTTGTGATAAAGTCGTTGTGTTAGAGCAGCATAATGGGTGTGTTTGTAGCTATATCTATTTTCTCGCCAAATTATTTCCCAAAACGAGCCAAAAGAGTTAAAAGGATTTATGTATTTATGAGGGAATTGTGATGACATTTATGAGTGCATTTTACAGCGTATTTTTGATTTTAGAATATTAGGGCAATGAATTGAGATTTTTTACTTGATAACGAGTGGGAGGAGAATAACTTAAGTTTATGATTTTATAATAGGTTATATGGTACACATACTTGGATCGATTTGATACTTATTTAATCCGTGCGAAGTACGGGTATAAATTTGCTAGTATTAATAAAAAGGGACTGTTATTCTTAACAGAAGCATTTTTAATAAGTGTTATATAAGTATTTATTAATTTTTCTTTGAGAAGCCAAAACTATTTTTTTTTAAATGCAACATCTGAACAAGGTTCTCATTACTTGCGTTTTAGTCATATTAATTAGATTCTTATCCGGGGATTTTGTTCTGCTTGCAGAAACAAAATAAAAAATATCTCATTTGTTTATTATTTACTAGGAATGAACGGTATTCGAAATTCGAAATAGCCAACCGTGTCTCGCTCAAATCGCAATGGATCAGAAAAAATGCTGCCGTTGCCACCAGCTCGAGGTCAGTTATGAGCATGCGCAGTAAAGAAAAATGACCGTCATTTGGCGATTTTTACAAACTTTACCGCCAAAGTCAATTTTTTTTAATTAAAATGTAATTTTCGAACTAAATATTCCTGGAAGTAGTGATTTAGTTTCAGCACACATCTACTTCTGCAATCGACACTGATGATGAGGGTTGGTGAGCATGCGCAGAAATCACTAGTCGAATATATGAATTTTTATTTCTACATTTATTATCGTTTGCTAAAAAAAAAAGTTTTAATTTTACACTTCTACTAAAAGGAACACTTGGAAATAGCATTCATCATGTTCGGTTGTAAGGAAGGGAAGTTAAACTTTTTTAATTGATATATATTATTCGATTAAATAATTAATTTCGAACTTTCCGAATAAATGTGTTCTTTTTTAAAAGTTTCATTCTATCAGAAAACAAAATTTTTGGAAAGTATCAAATTTCAAAAGTTTTTCATTCTTAAACTTGTATTTCTCTTCATTGAACAGAAGATGATGCACAACGTTCTAATTTTCTTATGTTTAAATCTCTTATGAAGGACCCGAAATTATCATTTTAATTAGTCATATTATTTTTTATTGTCATAGTAATTGAAGATGGAAGAACGCGGTAAGTGACATTTTTTAAAATAAAAATCCAAAATTGTACACCAAAATATCTTTGTACTCCTTAAAATAATACTTAAATTTAACATTGTTTACAATTCCACACATTTTTCCAAATAAAATAAATAGAAAAAATAACAGTCGCTAACATAGACTGGCAGAGGCCTCGTTTTCCTACAAGTATTTTGATCTCTCCAGTAACATTTATAGATCGATGAAAACTCTAATCGCTGGAAGAATTAAAAGCCAAGTAAAAGCGCCAAATTAGAAAAGAAGCCAAATAGCTGACCTTGAGCCGTTGGCAACGGCTGCGTTTTCTTAACATTCAGTAGTACATCCATTAATATACATCCATGGAAATAGCCCGATGGATTCTTTCATTCATTGCGAATACATTCCTACCAAAATATAAATATGCGAAAGTCTACCAACAGATGGCGCGACCTAAGTCCTTTTTGATGATAGCCTGTGAATCTATGTTATTTCTCGATTGCTAGATGGCATGGTACTGAATGTACTATTTGTATAATTATAGTTGGCATCATTATTAACATATTTAGAAAAATGGCCGTAAATATCGTTATTTTGCATTGAACCTGATTTAAATATAAAAATATTCTTCAGTAGGTTAATGTTTTATTTCTTAATCTATATTTATTAAGTTACTAACCAAATTACTTTTTTGTTCAGCTGTATTTTTGATTTTTAGATTTTCTTTGGGCAGCGGCTTTCTTACAAACGTCCAACATCGCTTGCTGCTCGCTTCTCCCTCTTTATTTATAAACCATCTCTCATCACAGATTTCCTACAAAAATGATCGAAGGATACCAAGCCGATTCAACGAATTCCCGCTCTACCAAGAGTGGGAAAATTGAACTTGGCGATGTTACACCCCATAACATTCGACAGTTAAAAAGGCTGAATCAGGTGGTGTTCCCCGTCAGTTACAACGATAAGTTTTACAAAGATATATTAGTCGCCGGAGAGCTCGCTAAATTAGCCTATTACAACGATATCGTCGTTGGAGCCGTTTGCTGTCGTGTGGATGCCTTTGACAACTGTAGGAAATTGTATATTATGACTCTAGGTTGCTTAGCTCCCTACAGAAGGCTGGGAATCGGCACCAAAATGTTGGAGCACATTTTAAATTTTGTGAAAGAGGATGGGAAGTTCGATAGCATATTTCTGCATGTTCAAATTAATAATGATAGTGCAATTGAGTTTTATAAGAAATTTGGGTTCACTATTGTCGAAACAAAGTCTCATTATTATAAAAGAATTGAACCAGCTGATGCTCATGTTCTCGAGAAGTTTTTGAAATGATTGTCTTTATTCTTTCTTCCTATAAATAAGTTTTATTAGTAACATTTAAAATAGTGTCATACCCAAATCTCCCATGTTCTGTATCAAGTGGTTCTTTTAGTTGGTTTGTTTGATATTTAGTAACTTAAACATATAATATTCTGATTGAAATAAAAGCTCTTGTTTGAAACTTGTTCTGTTGAGCAAAACTCACTACAAATGTCAACACATTCAATGTTAAGTTCTATTATGTCAATTTTTGTACATTCTAAGCAATAGATATATTACGGACATTGATTAATTATCTGATTAATTTGGATAAAAATAATAAGTTTTAAAATCATACTAAAGTAAATTCTTATCCAGGCTGTAAAACCATTTATATTATCAATGCTTTCAAGAATTCAGACTCTAAATTTTTTTTGTTTTGATTCAACAAGTTCATAGAAAACTAATTTTTAAAAGATTTTTAATTATTACCATTAATTTTGTGTAATCGCATATCAGATTATAAGTTCGCATGTTAAGTTCATTAAGTTCTTCATTCAGTTATCATTATAAGTTCACATTACTTTTAAAAAAATTATCGTTTATGTAAAGCAAGTTAATTCAATATGTAATTTTACAAGATTCATATGGCTTTATTTCTTTAAACAGGGCCTACACAGTTGTATAATTGCTAATTCGATGCAGTAATTAAATAAAAATAAAGTAATTTAACTGTTTATAAATAATTATCTCGTTAGGAGGCTAAAGTTAATATGGAACAGGTATTTTTTTCTTCTAATTTTTAATAACAAAATGTTCCTTGCTTCGTATGCAGAAGCACTTAAAAGATATCCTATCAAAACCTCAATTCAACTGATATTTCATGGGTTTTATAATTATTTTCATGTTTTATGATTAATGAAAAAAATTTCAATACCAATGCTTCTTCTTATATGGTTACAGTGCATTTTCTGGCATTCCCCTTCATCTTTTTAATGCTGCTTCTTTAGATAACTCATCCAATTTATATGGTCTGCACTATACAGAAACAGTACTGATTTTTTGCAAACCTAATTTAAATTTGGTAATTTCCAGCTCTGAAAAAAAATTGGACATCCGGAAACAGCATTGTAACCAAAAATTTTTACCAATGCCAATGGCTGGTTTTTAATAAAAATGTTTTATTAGACTGTTAATATACTTTTGTTGTAAAATCAAAAAAGCTGTATTCGTACAGAAAATGTAAAATGTTGTATTTGAAAAGAAAATTCTCTCATAAATAGTTTTAATAAAGACATTCATGGAAATTCTGACTCTGTTTCATGTTATTTTCACTTTTTACATACAATTTTTTTCAAGCATTTTACTATTACCATTTACACAATATTAGAGGTATGTGTGACAAATATTTTATGATAAGATTTTTTAAAACTTTTTTTTATGAGAGGAATTTCTTGGCAATCGAATTTTTTGCAATTAACTTTTTCTTAAACTGCTAATTAAATTTTTCTTTTGATTTATTGTTAACTTAAGTATTTTCTTTATTGATAGAATCCTGCTATTTTTGAAAGTGAAACATGGCGAATTTATTGAGGTAGTCAAACATGCAAGTACATGCATTAGTGATCCAGTTAACTCCATTTATACAAAGTAAAGAATTTGAGCTTGTAAGTAATATTTCAATGTTTAATGACTAGTTTTCAAGCAACTTCTGTAGCAATGTTTCAGCTTTTTTTTGCAACCCAAGGGAAAAATAACGGGGAGTTGCACAAAGTATTTGTGGCAGTTTGCATTAAACATTTTGTTAAATACATAAGTTTTTGTAAATTATACTTAAGATCTCTTAATTACTGAGATAAGGAGTAACCTATCTATTATCAGAAAGAAATTAATGACTACCCAAAACCTTAAATTATTTAAAATGATTTTGGAATAAAAACATTCATTAATCAACTATTAGTATTTTAAGGAAAAGTTACAGTGCAGGACTAAAGTATTCTTAAAATTTCATTCCTAATAAATCAAGGTAACTAAACATTTTGATTCCTTCAGTCTTTACTTTTTTTTTGTTTTAAAATCTTAATACAGTTTTTTAAGATCCGAAAAATCCTTATTTTGTACTCTGTGTGAAGTTCTGTATCAGACATGCAGTGACAGATGTGGAGTGATATAGTACTAGATAACTTATTTGGCACAATCTTTATTTTTAAAAATAACTAAGTTCATGCCCGAAAATATTCATAATCGACTATAATCATTCCTCTTATAAGCAAGTCTTCTATTTCCAAAAAGTGCTTGATGGCTTAGTGATTTGACCACAACCCGCTCTAACTCAGTCACCAATGGCTTCAGATATTAGACCAGTACTTGCCTGTTGACCATGACGAGTCACAGATAGAACCCCATAGCTAAACTGTCTAGCATCTTTGGTGACTGCATTTGTTGTGCATGATTTTTCCTGTGGTCATATCTGCAGGCAATTAGGTTCTTTATGAAATGAAAGTCTCAAGTTATGTTAGTGTATGTACAAATGTTACCTCGACAATTTTTAAAGTTTTAGACAAAGAACTCCTTGATTCTTCAAATATGAAACACAATTGGGTTGTTTCAAGTAAGATAAGTTTCCATGAAATGAACAATAAGAAAAGAAAATCGTAATCACTATTAAAATGTACACTGTTCAAAACAATTTTAGAGTACACAGTAAATATGCTCCCAAGTCCCAAAGTTCGATGTTGTGTTGGGTGCCTACTCATGTGTTGGCTCGTCACTTGACTGTGGTTCTAAATTACGACGCCCATCGCTAATAGCGCTCGTGTAACTCTAGTGCCACGATTCAAACCTAGCGAACAAAATGTGAAACCGACTAATTGAATTTCGCCACTGTCGTGGCGTATCAGCCCGATCGAATGCAGGTTTCGAAACCAATGTTCCTCTGTTAATCCAATGGAAAAGAAAAAATTTCTGAGCCACATTTTTTTGGCTGTATTGAATATTTTTGCTAACTCTTTTTTAATGTGATAATTTGTTAAAAAATAGTTTTTTTAAATTTTCAATATTTATATAATGTTACCCAGAATATTCAAACTAATTTCAAAAAGTGGGATTACAGAGACCTGCAAGTCAGCTACATTTATCATATAAAAAAAATGTTTACAAGAATATTCAGAACAACAGGAGAAATAGGAATTAGATTTTTTTTTTCTCCATTCCTAACACAGAGACAATTTTTTTAGCTGCTGTCTGTCGGCTCATTCTCCCTTAAATTAAAGTATTTTCCGGTCCTATTTTGAGCTTAGGGCTAATAACGCAATGTTAAAGAATTGAATTAACATGAAACCCTTTCATAACATCAACTATAATTGTGTCATTTTCCTTTTTTGATGAGTACCTAGTCTGCAAATTGAGATTGTTTTAATAAATTATGAACTAGTTCTATGCTATTAGTCAGTATTGTCAGATTTCCTTAAAATAATGGTAAGTTAGTTACAGTAATTTGTTTAAATTAAAAATATGAATGACCTAATGAATTAATAATAATTTTTTAATATATTGTTTTTAATTGTTCTTCCTCTATATAAATCTACATTATATAAAAAAATATTATTCTGTAATGCTTTAATTATTTAAAAATAGATTTTTAAAATTTTCATAACTTATTATAAATCCTGTTTAATTGAAATATTTATGTGCTGTCCATATTAACTGGGCTTGACTTAGTCAGCAAAAACTTTTTTTCCAAATGCAATTAAACCGCATATGAAAATTTAATTTTTTTTGTAGCAAATCAGTTAATTTTTTTTACATAAGCTTATTGATCTTATTATACCTACATTCATAACAGTTTACAATTCTTTAAATTGAAATGAATTTCTTAAAATACCTTTCGAACTAAAATTTTTTAATTTCAATTATGCACCTTTCATGTTTATTAATGGATTGATTAAAAAATATTACATAATAATTGTGTCAAAGATATTTTTTTGTTTTAACAATGAAAAACTTTTTTTTAGATCAAATAAATAGAAAAACCAAGGCTGGAAAATGTCTAACATATATTCATTTAGTAAACAAATGCACCCACCAACAGCTGTGGAGCATTGCCTGTATTGCAACTTTTATAATTCTTGGGACCAAAACTTACTTATTGCTGGTGCAACTGTTTTGCGTATTTATAGATTAACTCCTGAAGCTGAGGTAATGTATTAGATAATTAATTCTGTTATATATATTTTAATTTGACACCATAGTATAGTATTTTTTTTAAAAAATATATATACAGTATAACCTGGTTTTAGCGTCTTTCAAGTGACCATGATATTTGTGATGTTTTAAATAAGGTTGAATATTAAGTATAGTAAATCATGTAAAATGCATTTTATGTACCCATATTTATAAGTTCTAAAGAATAAATTTTTACCTTGTGTGTTGTAGTTGTACAGTTTAATTTCTATTTATCTAGTCAGTAATTTTTGAGACAGAAAAAAAGGTTTTAAATGTGGCAACTTTTACATGATTTAGTAAATGAAATAAAATATAAATCTGATTTTTTCTTAAGATGACATTTTGGATTTCATGTAACGGTATATTTTTAGTGTTACAACCGAGGAGTTAATTAAAAATTATACATATATTGTGACAATAAGCTAATAACAAATCTACATTTTAGAAAAGAAAATAAGAATCTTTATTGGTCATGTTACAATTAACAATTTCTATGTTCCAATGTGCAATTTTAATTTATCTAGATACTTTAATCCTTAAAATGTGTCTAATCTGATTTTTCTGTTTATAAAAGTTCTTAAAAAATACGTTCATAAAATTATTTTATAAATTTTTTTAGCCACCTGTAAATGGCGAACCAAAACTGAAGCTGGAATGTACGCAAGTATTTCCTTTGTTTGGTAATGTGATGTCAATGAAAGCAATCAGACTTGCAGGATCTCCGCGAGATGCCCTGCTCTTAAGCTTCAAAGATGCCAAGGTAAGGTTCCTGACTTATGGTTCCTATTTATGTTGGAAGGAAAATAAACTCATAAACTTATTAAAATCTTCAAATAAATAGGTTGACCAAAACTACTGCATTTCGCAGTGCAGCAAAGTTTAGGATTTTGTTCTGGCTGGTTCAGGAGCCCTAAATTGAGTAAAATGTCCTGTTTTTAGATTTAAACTGCAAAATAATCTGCATTTTTGCACGATAATTAAAATATCTTGATTAGAACATTACCAGGAAATTATCTTTGTCAACAACTCTCAACCCAACCAGAATAAAGCAAGAGAACTATGACTTACGTCTTTTTAATCAATCTTGTCCCTCATAAAAATGGCAGAAAAGAACTTATTACATTGTAACCAAAAGATTTATTAAACAGTTTGATTTTTATTTTTTCTAAACTGTATAAGAGGTTTGCACCATAGTACAAGACTTGTAACGATTACAAGACTGAAATGACAATAACACTGTAAAATGAACAAGATGCAGTGTTCTATATCTTTTGCTTCTTTAACACTGCAGTGCATTGATGTTGAAAGTATCTGGTCACCCTACTTATATCCAATTATTTCTGTGGCTTTGTTCTAAAAGGGCCTAAGTCAAATGTGAAAAAAATTGACGTTGGCCCTTTTAGAACCAAGCCACAGATTTAAGGGGCCACTAAAAGGCTCCTGATACTTATTCTTGAAAGTGACCCTAAAATACTTCTCATATGATTCTTTTTTTTAAAAAACATATTCACAGTGAGTGGATTGCATTTAATGCCAATTCAATTGAAATAAGATAATGTGCAAATTTATTATTAAATTAACTTTATCACATGATTATGAATGTATATCTATATATGAAAATAAATTATGATATATTAGTATTTCAAATTTCAAATTATGTTATCAATAATGTCCACTTTGTATAAAAGTAACCTTTAAAAAACATAGAAGTCCTTAAAATAAGCTGAAAATCTTAAACACAATGAAACAAATATTTTACTGCAATCAATTAACAAATTTTAATTAAACTTAATAATTTAACATGTAATTGACAGAAACAAATTATTTTCATACGTTTTTTTAGCTGTCCTTAGTTGAATATGATCCTTCTACACATGATTTGAAAACTTTGTCTCTCCACTATTTTGAAGAAGAGGATATGAGAGTAAGTTAAATAGAACTATGGAAAATCTCAACCTTGATATTGGAATTTCATATGACAGCACCCTGTTTTAGAATATATTCCTTTAAAAACGAATTGTTCATTATTACTTTTATGTTAAATACTTAAAATCGTTTTCATTATTTTAAATGTTAAAGTTATACACCAAACTTTTAAAAATGAAATTGGTACAATCTGTTTCGCTCATCAGTTATTTCCATCTAGTTATTGTTTTTGTCTTAGGACTAATGTTGTACCGTCAGTGCGGGTAACTTTGGCCAAAATCCTAGTTTTTTTCACAAAAGAAGAAAAATGTAACTTCTAAAACAATTTAAACACTTAAAAATCCTTATACATTCTAAGTATTGTACATTTAGGAATAATTTTCAGGCATTTTTGTTACATTTTATAAATTAATAAAAAATTGGTATTAATTTAAAAAAATAAGACACTGTTATTAGCCGGGCGGGTAACTTTGGCCACCCAAGAAATACATAAGAAACATACTTTTTAACATCCTTAAAAGCTGTGTTAACGATTTAAATAGCAATATTAAAACTTTTAACCCAAAAATAACAAAGTTATAAGACATATAGTTATTTAAAATGGCATATAACTTAACATTTCCATTGCAGTGCATCGTGGAATCGCATTACACGTTGAATACTAGTATTGTTTGTCGCTTAAAAGAAAGAAAAATAAACTTCTATTTTAATAAGGAAAAAAGAACTTTTTTGAAGCAAGATTTAATAACAAATATATTTGTAAAAAGCAAACGATTTTATTATAAAAGGTGAAAAATAATATATTTATAATTAGGAATTTGAAAATGTGTACCTTTCGACATTTGCGATTTTGAGTGGAATACGTATCTTGCATTCTATCTTTATCTTTTTAATGTTTAAAATCATGAGATTAAAAAAAAAATATATCTAAAAAATGAGTAATCATAAAAGTAAGAGTTTTTTCAAAAATAGTTAAACTTAATACACTTTTACATACATTTTTAAAAGTGCAATGTTCCATAAAGAAATATTTACATCTATGGCCAAAGTTACCCGCATTCATTGGCAAAAGCTTCCCAATTACAAATATTTAAATACAGCATAAAAAGTAGTCAACTTAGAATAAAAGAAATGGTGTAATATTCTTCCTCATTAATAAAAGAATTGAATAGAGTGTTTTATTTAAATATTTTCAATATTTTTTTAAGTGTTCCAGACAAAAGTTGGAAGAGATAGATTTTTGTCATTTTATGCTCGTAAGAATGAAAACAGCATTTGTAGTATTGCCAGATTTAGAATGAGATTTTTTTTACATGACATGAAAGGCGATATTTCCACCTTTTCAAAAATGTAAAACAATTTAAGATGAGATCATTTTATGAAGAGAAATTTAAAAACAAATCTTTTTCCGACGCGTGGCCAAAGTTACCCTCCGTGGCCAAAGATACCCGCTTTGACGGTAATTAAATTAAGTATATGTTAAAATGACTATGGACAGAAAACTACATTAATTTCTTTACAATCGTCTTTTTTTCAAATATTGGCAAATAGCATGTTAATTTTGTTTAATATTATTTCCATATTTGACAACTTATTTTAAAAAAATATTTATATCTAAAAAGCATTTTAAAATGTTTTTATTGAATAATTTTTAAAAAAAAAATTGTACATAACTTTTTATTTTTAGCATTAAATTTTTTTGATTATGTTTATGTTATATATTTTGAAAAAATTCGCTAAGTAAACATTAAAACATAACATTAATTTCAAATTTTGTTAATAGTGATTTTACTTCTTCATTTTAGTTAGGTGCAAACCATCATCCCTTTATACCAGAAGTTAGAGTTGATCCAGATGGTCGATGTGCAGCAATGGTTGTTTATGAGCGAAACATTGTAATCGTACCATTTCGTAAGGATAACTTAACTGAAGAGCAGGAAATTGTGATGGGCAGTACACATATATCACTGGGAACGTAAGTTATTCAGTTTATTTGAGTATATAAAATGAATGTTAGTAGTGCTTGTTAATGGTCAAATATCCCCTGTGAAGCATGTATATTTGTGTTGTTCCAAGTACATGCTTAATTAAATCTGAGGGTCGTAATGTCCTTTGGGCAGTCATAGTGCAATTACCATGGATTGTAGCTTGTCTGGCGAAAAATGCCCCTCACTTCTAGCAATGTGACGAAACTAAGGATGAGGTGCTCACTCGAGAACAGAAGACAGACTTCCACCTTCACGGGTGCTCAAAGCCTTGAACCAAAGAAAGCTACTTTACCCCTCCTGCCTTCAGGCTATATCCTGGAGGCACACAACAATAACATGTATCTTGAAATGTTTTATATTTATTACTTTCTCCCTGGAAATCATTAACCCTATGAAATTTTAAAAGTTGATTTCAATATTTTTCTTTCAGTAAAACACCAGTTCTGGCTTCTTACACTATAAAATTGTGTGATATTGATGAAAAGGTGAATAACATCAAGGATATGCAGTTTCTCCAAGGCTATTATGAACCTACTTTACTATTGTTATATGAACCTTTACGTACTTGGCCCGGGTATGCACTTTTTTTTAATTATCGAATGTTTAAATATAACATTGAATATCAATACATAATTCTCATATGATTTATAAGTACCATTTAAATTTGTATTTTGTGTCCTTTAAGTCCAAGTCCTTTAGTTTTTAATATTATATAACAAAAAAGTGCTAATATTTTTGTATGATCAATAGCAAACTTTATTTTTTA
The DNA here is from genome assembly GCA_023701765.1 of Hylyphantes graminicola. Lineage (NCBI taxonomy): Eukaryota > Metazoa > Arthropoda > Arachnida > Araneae > Linyphiidae > Hylyphantes > Hylyphantes graminicola. The sequence goes on along the minus strand of CM043115.1, from coordinate 43,299,384 downwards.
GGAGAATTGCAGTGCGTCAAGACACATGTGCTATTTTAGCCTTGTCCTTAAATATTAATCAGAAGGTCCATCCAGTAATTTGGACTGTTGCTGGTCTTCCATATGACTGTTTGTATGCAATGGCAGTTCCAAAACCCATTGGTAAGTAAATTGAAATAAATTTAATTTACATGTTTTTCCTCTTTGGTACCAATATGTGTCAAGTTAAAAAAAATAATAATTGGTTGTCTTTACTCATTTGATAAAATTAAAGTTGAAATATCTATATGACATTTTAGTTTAAGTTTGTCAAAATATTTAAGCTCAAAAACAATAAAAAAAAACAATTAAACCTTTTAAATGGTGCAACACATGAAACCTAAAATATGAATGATGTAAGGCACAGTATAAGTTACTCTTTTTTACCTTTAACTAGTTGTATGCATGATGTACCTGAAAATAAATCAATGAAATTAGTCCAGTTTAATCTTCCTTGTGATTTATTTTATTTATTCTAATATCATTTTAAGCAGTTCAAGCATGCAAGGAATAGAAAACCTAATTTTTTAAACATAAATTATAGTAGTTAAATAAAGTAATTTAATTGAGATAGCATTAAACATATTCATCTTTTAACCTTCTGAGAGATACAAGCAAAAAACCTGTCACCTAACTTTGAAGTTTTCTTACACACTTAATTTTTAAAAATTTATAAATTAAAAAAAAAATTAAGTGTGGGGGGACAAGTTACACCAATCACCTACTTCAGAAATATAATTTTTAAACAATTTAATAATTAAAATTTTTGATTAAAAATTTACTTTAAATCTCCTGCAATGAAAAGAAGTTTAAACTTCAGCCAATTTCCTTATCGCTCAAAGGTTTTCAACAATAACTTCCGTACTTAGTTTTACAAGTGCATTATATTTGTGTTAAATTAAAAACTGACTTATGCAGTGCTTATAAAGTATTTGTATTTTTTACTTAGGTGGTGTTCTTGTGGTTGCTGTAAATTCCATGCTCTACCTCAACCAAAGTGTTCCTCCATATGGGGTCTCATTAAATGGATTTACCGACTTCAGCACAGCATTCCCTTTAAGTTAGTTTCCATAATAATTATTCTTATTACACCGTATTGATTTTGCAAAAACCCAATTTGAAAATCCACCTTAGTGATAATCATCACCCACAAAATTGACAAACGTTTTTATTTCCTAATTTGTTGTTTTACACAAAGAATATTATGATTGAAATTTTATAATTTTCATCAATTAGAATGAATTTAAATATGATTAGCCTATAATAAATTAGTACATCTTTTCAAATTTAGGGCTGGAACCATAAAATAAAAGACTAATTTATCAAAATAAATAACTTGTGCTGTTTTGGGGAAAATTCCCATCGTCATATGTACATTCCTATAGCCACAATTATGCGTGATTTTCCAGTAATTGATTTTTTAAATTTGTTTTTTCTAAAACAGTATTATTAAGTTTTATACTTTCTTTTCTCCAGAGGCTCAAGAAGGGATAAAATTGTCATTAGATTGTTCTTCAGCTGCATTTATCTCATACGATAAGTTAGTCATTTCAATGAAAGGTGGTGAGTTGTAAGTACATTTTTAATATGTATTTATTTTACGCAGTATAATGTGTTAGTAAAAAGTTAATTTAAGTAAAATTAGCTTATTTTGCTAAATAAATTTTTTAATTGATACAAGCCCAAACAAAATGTTATTAATTAAAATAAAATTTGAATTATGCTGTTCAGTTTTGTCAAATTTTAATGTTAAATTAGCCAAAAATCATTGTTTGCCACTTAGGTATTTCCAAAAGGTATTTTCACCCTCTCTTAACAAATTAAGATGTATTTCTAAAGGCCAAACAGTATTTTTAAAAAATAAAAGCAAAATATTTTTTTGCCCAAATTACTTACCACAGCAATATCAGTGCGCTTTTAATACCCTACCCTTTTTTTTAACAGCAGTAGTAATATATGTCATATTTAACATCCTCTTCTTTACCAAAATAAAAATCTGTACCTTCTAATAAAATCTAAAATTATCTTAAAATATAAATTAACTTGAAATTTGCTTTTTTGTAGGTATGTATTAACTCTTTTTAATGATGGCATGCGAAGTGTACGAGGTTTTAACTTTGACAGAGCCGCATCCAGTGTTATTACAACTTGTGTAAGTATTGATTTAGCAAATCAGTATTTGTTTGGTCTATCTTTTTTTAATTTCAGCTATTCATTCTCAAGATCCATTTTTTGTATTTTAGATGTGCATTTGCAGCGAAGGCTATTTATTCCTTGGCTCTCGCCTTGGAAACTCCCTGCTTCTTCGGTATACTGAAAAGTTTGAAAGTTCTAAACCAAATGATCAAATGGCTAGGAAGGATTCCAATGCTTCTGAAAAGAGTTTGGACGACAACGAAAATGGAGGGGTAACATATTTATATTTAAAATTGAAAGCTTTTACAATAAAACAACAAAATAATGATAATAGTTTTAAGTGTATTCCTTTAAAACCCTTTATATAATGTTTTACTTAATTACCCAAAATTCTCTAATTTTCTCATGGTTTAAAAAAAAGTAATAATTAACATAAATTTGAAGTATCTAAATTGTTTTTTGATATTTTGTATTAAATTAAAACTAAGTATTTATAAATTAATTTATATTTAGAATATATTGTATGCTTATTATGTGGGATACATGTGTACAGATAAGTTTGGACAATAATTAGGATTATATTGCTAATCATCCTTTAAAATAGTACTAAAGAAGCCTGAAATTATGTTTTCTGCCTACTTGGAAGTTTAATTTATTTTATTAATTCAACAACATCCGATTTAAAATCTGGAGGGTTAGTTTCTTTGGTTGTTTTTTAACAGTTCAATAAAAAAAAATTTAAATAGTGCTTCACATTATGTTAAAGAAAAATTGTCATTAACCAATACTTACTTGTACAACATAATGATAGTTGGACATACAACATCTATTTAAAGCTGTTCATTTATTAAAATTTATTTCAAACATTTTTATTTTGATCTTTGTAGTTAATATATAATTAGATCAAGTAAATATGTAAATATTTCTCCCTATAAATCTAAATCTTGGTCCTTATTTCAGGACACTGAAGGGTCAGCAGCCAAGAAAGCTCGACTTGATAACATGGATGACTGGATGGGTGAGTTTCTACCTGCAACAACTAGTTTTATAAAATTGCTAAATCCTTTTATGAAATCCAACCAATTAAATTGCAGTTGTTTCATGGCAAAATTAGTTTTACGGTTACTAGTTTTTTCGTGTATGTATAGGAAAGCAGCTCTTTGTTCTTTGCTAATCCTTAGAATCCTGTTAAATTGAGTGAATCATTTTACTATCTCTGTGACTGAGAACGTTAATAGTATATGCAATGTGCAACAAACACACATTTTGAAATCTTAATGTTATGTGAATTTGATACTTTCTTATTTAGCTTTAATTTTTATTATTCGTACATTAAAGCAGAAATGATGTTTTTTCTTTTCTTTTTTACAGCTTCAGATGTTGCTTTAATTGAAGATCCTGAGGAACTCGAAGTGTATGGAAATTTAACACAAGCTACAAAACAGCTTACCTCCTATACCTTTGAGGTTGGATAAGACTTTATTCTTTGGGATGGGTTTGCTTTTTATTATATATTATTGCTTACTTAAACACCAAAGTTATTGTTATTCATAGTTTAAAAAAAAATGTAGCTTTAAGTTAAAGGAATTTTTGTCACTGTATTGTTAGATAACAATTGGCTTGTTTCAGGTGAGTTAGTTCCTTCCTGCTTTTACTTCTGCTCTTGTTTCGATCGATGCCCTGTCAACATAGGGCCAATCAATATTCACCAATCTAGTCTAGAGCAAACATTAGCAGTTCTGTTGCCACTAAATACCTAAAACATGCCCATTAATCTAATTTTTTTAGAATAAAATTTGTATCAATAAAACGAAGCTATTCAAATTGGTTTATTGGTATTAGCTATTTAATGATTAATTAGTGAATACCATTAACACCCTCATTTCCGAATTGAAACATCAACTTTAAGCTTTTTGAAATCACTTTTCGTATAATTAATTTGTCATACATAAATTTTTCAGGACTATTTTGTTCATTTGTCTTATATATTTTGTTTATTTAGATAAACCTTAGCAGAAGGATCATGGCCATGTGGCACATTTGCTTTCGAATTGTCGATAATGGGTTGAATTAAAAACAATATTTTACTGTGTTTACTGACATAGATCCGAAATTTAAAAAAAATTATGTTTTTAAAATCTAATGTTAGTAAGATTAAAAATAACATTACTATTTTTAACAGGTATGTGACAGTTTACTAAATATTGGACCTTGTGGCAAGATAGTTATGGGTGAGCCAGCTTTTCTTTCTGAAGAATTCTCTGGAAATCCTGATCATGATCTGGAACTAGTTACAACATCAGGCTATGGAAAAAATGGGGCATTGTCAGTCTTGCAGGTATTATTTATTATACACATATGTTTATTTTTTAATTAAGTAAAATTATTAAATAAGTAATATTTAATTAATAGAAATATTTAAATTTAATTAATTATTAAAATTTAATTTTATTAAAATTTAATTAATTATTTTTTTAATTAAGTAAAATTAATTAAGTACATAACTTTAAGTTGCATTCAAGAAGAGAAAACAATGATTTAAAACTTTTTTTGATAAATAATACCAGGGATTGGAAAGTTATCTTTAAAAAGTAATTCTGTTACAGTTACTTAATGTGAAAAGTAACTTGTTAACAGTTACTTTTGTAAATTTCAAGTTATAAGAATTTTTTTAATTTAACCATCGAAAGGTTTTTCAAAGATAACCAAGGTTAAAGAAACAAATAAAACACTGCAATTAGAATTTATAAACAAATATTTTATTTAATTTTCAAGGAGTTGCACTTAAAAAATGACACCCAAGAGCCTTTAAAAAAGTAATGAAAATTTTCAAACTTCGTTACCAAAAAATAACTAAGTTACAGTCACTTTCTAAAAAATCAAACGGTGTTACCCAATAAACGTTGCACTTTTATAAGTAGCATGTTTTTGTAATCCCTGAATAATAGCTTTCAATCATATAACCCTCGTTTGCTTTTTTTTTTTTCAGAGATCTGTTCGACCCCAAGTGGTTACCACATTTGAGCTTCCTGGGTGTGTTGATATGTGGACAGTCGTTGGGCAACTATCTGAATCAGAGGTAATTAATTTAACCAGTTTTTTTACTTTCAATTGCCCAATATGAAATAAAAGGTAGTGAAAGTACTGAGATAGGGTCAAAATTCCTGAATGGTGATTTTGTGTTTTCTGCACATTTTAGAGTGTGCTGATTCTAGTTTTTTTTGTCTCTCTGTCAAACTGTGTTTAAATTCACATTCAATAGCTTGTGCTAAAATGGATACCAACTTCAAATCTGGTACACAAGTTCCTAGCACTTGTTAGACGTCATAATATAGTTTTTGTGAAAATCTTGCATATCCTAAGGGTAGTTGCCACAACCTTTATGTTTTCGAAGTTCATTTAAATTATCTTGTATGGTATATAAGTACTTTTAAATATGCATTGTCTTATTGAGTGGTAACCCTTTTTAGTGTCATGTCGTGCCACAGCCCCCTAGTTTTAACTTTAAATGTACAATAGCATTATCTTAAAAAACTTAAACATGAGATGCTATTTGAATTTTTTTAATTCTTATATACTTCAAACTTTGTTTTACTTTCAGTTTAATTTTTCTTTAATTTCATTCTGTTGATTATATGGATAAAAAAATTGGCATCTTACTGTGTATGAAATTCATTGTTTAACTTATTTTAGGATGCAAATTTAACTTATAAAAATTACTTATGAACTTCAATAGGTTGTCAAATGTATGCCCACTTTAGGAAGAAATGTGTTTAAATTGTTCAAATTTAAGTGATAACTTTATGTAAATTACTAATACTGTACAATATATAAGACTGATAATGATTGTGTTAATAAATATAAATAATGAGCATAAAACTCTTTTTAGACCCTTGAAGAGAAAATTCCAGAATTAAAGGACAAAGATGAAGACGGTGAAGAAACTCCATCTAAACCAGCACCAGTTTTGAAGAATTCTCATGCATTTTTGATTCTGAGTCGAACAGATAGTAGCATGGTAATTGTTTCGTGAATTACATTATGTATTGCACATACATACAAATTGATTTAAGTTATGCCTTGATTCTTTAATAATTTTTAACGACAACCCTGTGAGGTGTGTTAGTTACAAGTCATTAAAAAAATTTATTTTGGACGATTTTTCACTAACAATTCCTACAATTATCGAAAAGAGGAAGTTAATTTTGGGATGCATAGGAGGACCAACTGTTCAATTTTACTTTATTTCTTATAATTGCATTACTGCTCTTGCTACCATCATAGAGAACCTAAAGCTCATTCACTAAAACATAGAACCTCCTGCTGTTGCAATAGGACTTAATTTTAGAAATACTGTGTATCACAAAATGAACTAGTGCTGACTTTATAAGTAAATGTTTGCCAATATAAGTGGGTTTTTTTTGCTTAATAAGTATATAGTACTTTGTTCCATTTTACTAAACTGAACTTATGTTGGTGGCATTTTTTAGGTAAGCAGTATCTTATTGCCCTACCAAGTTCAAATTGTTGCATTTAAAATAAATCTTGTAATAAAAAGGAATCCCATCTTATAAAAGTTTACAAAAAACAACTGGTAAAAAGAAAATATCTGCCATTTCAAATAGTTATGCATGAAAAATAACCTAGTGTTTCCATGTTTTTCATGCAGTATTAACATTGCTGAAAGTTGCTTTACTATCATCCTAGTTATGATGGCTATATAAATTTGGCGACACAAAGAATAATTCTGCCTCTTTTTTTTAAACAAAAGGAATCTGTGCTAGTCATTTTTTCGTCTTAAGTTTGCTCTTTCGTGTAGTATATATTTTGTCTTTGTGCAGACACAATATTAAATTTTGTTTTACATTTTTTGAAGACTTATAGTGTGACATTCTTATCATTTCACTTACATTACAACAATCCTATTCTTCTAGATCCTCCAAACGGGACAAGAAATAAATGAACTCGACCACAGTGGCTTCAGCACCCAGGCCCCAACCATATTTGCAGGCAACATGGAAAACAACCGTTTCATTGTCCAGGTTTCCCAAATGGGTGTCCGACTTTTACAAGGGTCCCGCCAAATCCAGCATATTCCGCTGGATGCAGGATCTCCTGTGGTTTGGGCTTCCTTGGCGGATCCGTACCTGGTCATCATGAGCGCAGAAGGATTGGTCATTCAGTTGATGCTGAAAATGGACGATTTCGGGAGTGGCGCCCGATTGCAGATCTCTAGACCACAGGTTGCTCAAGTTGTAAGTTGGAGATTTTTAAAATATTTTTTTACTTTAGGGTATTTCTATGTAACTGTAGTGTAAGTGGCAGTATAAAAATGCTTTTCAAGTTTGAAAATTAAATCAAGTTAAATGAATCCTGTTACATCGTTTAGTTGCAATAAGTGTAGATTAGCTATTCCACTAATTTTTTTCATTTAATGTTAAAAGTTGTAGTGATATTCATTTTTTACGTACACACGTGAGACTTACTCTGCAGAAAGGGTAATTTTGCATGGAATTAGCCTCGCAAAATAAGGAAGAAGACTACATTGAAAAAATAATAACCAGCATATTTTAGTTAAACTTTATTATCCAAAAATAGCAAAATCCAAAAATCGGTTCCAGTTTTTCTCTCATGTAGCATCCTTCCTAACAGTCAAGAACAACAAAATATTATAATTCTTTTGAATTCAATTTGTTTATTTGACTAGCACTTTATTCAAAATTAGATTTTTATTTATATTTCTTTTGTGATTCTTTTTTACAACACAATTATGTTGTCTTTTAACTTAAAAAAAATCCCTTTTCAAAAGTTCTTTGTAAAAGTAATCAAGCATCTTTAGGTTTTTTAATTAATGTACTTAATTTTTTAATGAAATTGTACAATCCATATGTCATATAAAAATTTCAATGAATAACTAAGCCAGCTATACATAATGTTTTTTTAGAAATCTCGGGTATCATCTTTGTGTGTTTACAAAGATATTAGTGGTGTATTCAGCACCAAGTCTCGCCAGGAACCTGAAGAGCTGGCACCAGCAACTAACCAGAATGCCCCATCAGTTAATATGGCTGATGTTATGGATATGAATCCCGAGTAAGTAATGTGTTTTAACTATTATGGAGTATTACAATGTAATGTTTACTATGTTTGTATGATCGAGCCCTTTTAAGTTGAAGTAAAAAAAGGTATTTTCATAATTGCAGCTTAAAAATTATAATTTTTATTCACAGGAGGAATTATTAGCAAACACAAAAATAATGAACAAAAATAACAGAATTGAATTATTAAATATTTTTCTGTATTCCGACAGTTTTGGTATTACAAGATGAGTAGTTTATTTTTTCTATGGCACCATGTTTTTCCTTTCTTTAACCTTAAACTCATAATTTTTTGTTAAAATATAGATTTTTTGTTTAATTTTGTGAATCTGGAGTCCTTCCAATATGAAAAACTTATAATTTCCAGCTAAATTTCAATGATAATTTAAATATTTAGTTTTATCGATAACTGAATAAGAAATGTGTATTTGATAAATGGTAATAATTCTTCAACTCAATTCATACTCAACAAATATAATAGCGTTCGCCATACTTACAGTGCTGGATGTTCTCAGTGGCAATGAATACTAAGTTACTTGTATCTTTCACCTGCACTGGTAGAGGAAAACGCTCTTACAGTTTTGCTTGCAGGTTCTAATTAAGTATTGGCCATTATCAATTAATTTGAAGTGCTTAAAAATTATATGAGAATCTTATAAAGTATTGACAATAATTAAATAAATTCTTCAACTAAATTCATTCACAACAAATCTGGTAGTGTTTGCCATACTTACAGTGCTGGATGCTCTCAGTGGCAATGAATACTAAGTTAGTTGCATCTTTCACATGCATCGGTAGAGAAAAATGCTCTTACAGTTTTGCCTGCAGGTTCCAATCAAGTATTGGCAATAATCAGTCAATTTGAAGTGCTTAAGAATTGTATGTGAATCCTATCAAGTATTGGCAATAATCAGTCAATATGAAGTGCTTAAAAATTTGGTGCAGTACATTACCACTGCTGAAACGTTTAACATTGTCACTACTTGATTGAAAACCAGAAGTGTGCTTGATATTTTCATCTACGTCTCCTGTGTAAGATCCAATTGTCTTAGCATTGCCACTGCAATCATTCAGCACAGTAAATATGTCAAATATTACCAGAATCGGTTGTTAGTGAAGATTTCTTATGTTAAGATGCAGACTAAGAAAATGTTAAACTACGTCAAGAGGTTACCAAACTCTATGCACTACTGATTAGAAGAAACTTGAATGTTAATCATCTGAGCAATAGATATGTACAAATAATCTTAAACAAGAGCACTTGCTTCGAATTTGTGTTTGTTAGTATAATTGGGAATATGAACTGCAAACATTTTTTTTCTCAGTTTTTTTTAGCAAGTTTGAATTGAGTCTGATATGGAGTTTCGAAATATGCATTTTATTTTTGAATAAATAGTGGAAAACTCTTAAGAAGATATATCTAAAATACTTCACAGAATGTGAGCAGTGTTCGATGAAGAAATTTAGGAGCACTCTGTGCTACTAACTTGAAACAAAAACTAGGAACAAATGCACATTACATAGGGGCATTTTTAAATTATTTAAAACTTAAAAAAAAATTCATCATAATCTTTGGAGACTACAGTGCCCAACTGGATGATTTTAAAGTCACGGAAATTGTGTGTATAAAATATTCACTGAGTTTTACGATTTTCAGAATGTAGAATCCCCGAGTTTTGCAATTTTAGGATAGCTGAACTTCGAAAATTTGCGAAATTGCAATTTACTATAGCTTATATTTCTGGATTAATTTCGAATTTTTAATGTGAGTAAAATACTATGCCTTTCAAATGTTAAAAAAAAACTTAAAATGTTATCATTCCAGGGCTGTGGACGACGAGGATGCATTGTTGTATGGAGAAACCATGCAAACAGAGAAACCAATGGACGAATTAAAGATTCCTTTAACCATAACAAGGTAATGAAATTATGTTGCTAGTCAATAAATTGCTAATGAAAAATACTTCTTATTATTTTAATTAATTTTTTTAATACGACAAACTTGCTCTTGTTTTAGACCCAAGATTGAAATTAAAGAACAAAAACCCACATATTGGTTGTTTTTAGTGAGAGAGAATGGAATATTAGAGGTTTGTAATTGCATTTACATGCTTGAAATTAATTTATACTTGCATTTCTTAAAAATTGATTCAATATAATATTAATATGTTCTTACTAAATTATCAAAATTCAGTTGTATAAAAATTGCACCAAAATTAAATAAATGATTATTTAAACTTTGTAAAGGTTGTAAATGTCCCTTTATGTTTATAGCTGTACTATAAGTTGGATAATTTTTTTTTAAAGAATCAAGTTAGAATAAATTAAATTGTTCCTTATGTGAAAGTGAAAACCTCTTTTATAATATTGTTACACATTATTGATGAGGATTTTTTCTTATTTAACCTTATTTTCTTTTACAAATATCAAATCATAACTCAGAAAACCTTTTTATTTCAGGTGTACAGTTTACCAAGCTACAAGCTTTGTTATTTAGTTAAGAATTTTCCCATGGGGCAGAAATATTTAGTTGATAGTGGACAGGCGAGTTCTTCTCTTTCAAAGTAAGTTTTAAAAAAAAGTTGTACATATTATATAGGTTGTTTTCTATAAACTTTTTTGTTGATTAAATATGATATGTTGCATAATAGCATTAGTAACATATTTTAATGTTGAATTTGAATTTTTTTGTAGCATATCTGATAAAACCGGTGAAAAGCAGCATGAAGCATTGCCAATAATCCACGAGATATTAGTTGTTGGATTGGGTATTCGTTGCTCAAGACCAATGCTTCTGGTGAGTGTACTGCTTAAGTTAATCAACATTTTGTAACTTATATACTGTTTTGTGTATTTAAAGTTGAACGGGATGGCACAACTCAAAATTCCGATTTCGGGTTAATATTAATTTTTTTCATCTAATCCCCAAAGTACAATGTTTTTAAGTTTAAATATAAGACTGTCTTAAGTTAAAAAAGAGCTTCTTTCGGGTGACATATTTTCTTCCAGCTTTCCTTTCGGTCTTTCTTCAATCGAGGCTCAGATTGATTCTATGTCCCCATTGTGAAATTGATTCACACCTGAAACATGTACATTGTATAGTTAGTAAAATTTGTTAGAAATGCATTGACAAGCATAGAGATAGTTTGCATTTTTTGATGTTATCCTGTGAAATTGGATAAATCATTATGTGCCTAACTGTCAAAGGTTATATGAGTAATTTCTGTATCTTGGGTTCTTTGGGGTATATACCATTATTAAGTTAACCTGCAAGATATTCCCCTCAGATTCATGAATAAAGATTTTATTTTAATTGAAATAAAATCTAAAAAACTAACTTATAATTTTTTTTTTAGGCTCGAGCTGGTGATGATCTGCTGATATATGAAGCATTCCCATTTTATGAAACTCAAATAGAAAATCATTTGAAATTAAGATTTAGAAAGGTGAGACTTGTGTTTATACGCTGTTATAACCTGTATTTTTCTGGAAAATACTGTTTTCTTTATATGTTTAATTAAAAACTTGTTTAATTTCATTAAGTAATTATTTAAATAAAAACCTGTATTTCATTGTTAATTAAGATTAATTAGATTTTTAGATTTAAAATTACTACAAAACAATTCCTTATTTCAAGCTGTCATCATTCTTATCTTTACACTTGTAGTTTTTTCCTTTGAATTAAATGCAATTGATTGTGTACTTTGTCAATTGTTTGCTATATGCGTATCTTTATTTATTAGTCTTTATAACCGAATTCTGAACATTTTTTGAATTTATCGTTAAGAATTTTTATCACCAATGTGTGTATGTTTTCATTTGCAGTTAAACCATGAGCTTATAACAAGGGAGCGTAAATCATTTAAATCTAAAAAGACAGAGGAGGCAGAGCCAGCCCCAACGTGCAAACGATGGCTGAGATATTTTCCTGATATATCTGGTTACAGTGGGGTAAGTTTAATATTTGATTTATAGATGATAAAAGCTGGGTTCAGGCCTGTTAAAAGCTCTTAAAATCCCTGCAGTTATTGAAATGGTTTTAGAGGCCTCTAAGTATCCTTTAGTTATATGCGTGTAGAAATAAGTATTTCAAAAACTAGGGGTGTGCAACACTACATGACTTTCAATTTACCACTCAATAAATTAGTACATTTAAAGTTATTTATATTCCCCATAAGGTAATATAAGACATGAAAAAATCCACAGCAGCTACAATTTGCTTTTGCACAATTTTCTCAAAATCCTTACTATGACGTCTGGTAGGTTTGGAACTTGTGTACCCCAAATATGAACTGTAACTCTTTTAGTTCAAACTGTAGAGTGGTTTCAGGCAGACCAATCTTCAAAAACCACTTTTTCAGAATTAGTCCCTTCCAAAATGTAGAAAACACAAAATCTCTGTTTTCGGATTTCCCATATCATACCATAAATTTCATATTAGTAAATTGAGAGTAAAAAACTAAAGCAGCTTTATCTGCTGAGAATACCAGTCATTTAAAAAAGCTGTAATAAAAACAAGAGGGCAAGCTTAGCCCATAACCACTCTTTTAAGGGGGTTCAGTATGTTGTATTTCGGTAATGTTAAATTGGCCAATTGCAATGTACCTTTTCACAATAACTACTGATCAGATCATCCTCAAAATTTTCTGTGTGTGTTATACCAACCTTATATATTAATCTGAGGTTAAAAGTTTTTTTTTTAAATAACAGTTAGATTTTTTTAAAATAAAATAAGTTTTAAAGTACCCAAAAAATCATGAAATTTTTCACTTTTTTGCCCCATAAATTTTTTTTTCAATTTAGTTTTATTAAAATTTATAACCTCAGATTAACTATACTATGTATTACTTCATATAAAAAAAAATTTGCGAGAAAACATAGCATAGTTTTTGAGAAAAGGTACATCGAAGTACAAAAAATAAAGTTCTGCGAAAAACGTGTTTAAAGTTTTTATTGTTAACCCATTTCCTTACGAAGGATTTTTGCTTCCTCGTAATATTTGATAGGAATAACATTATCGAATCCTTAGTCGTTCGGCCGTTATGGGCTGTTTCAGTAAGGAAAGGGTTAAATAAAATGGCTTTTAATGTCAAAAATAGTTTTCCAATCGTCTTGATACTTCGTGACATTATTAATAAAGGATGTAATAGTATTTTAAGCCAATAATTTAATTTTTATTTTTTCAACGATTTTGGGGTACTGAACCCCCTTAAATCTGAACCTTTCTGCAAACACCAATTTTTTTCTTTACAAATTGCTGAACTTCTTTGTTCCTTATATTGCTATGCCACGTTTTCTTTCCACATTTTTGCTTTTATTTTGTGAATATTTCAATAGAATTCTTTTTTTTTAGGTGTTTGTGTGTGGTCTCAATCCGTACTGGCTGTTCCTGACAGTGCATGGGGAACTGAGGGTGCACCCTATGACCATAGATGGCGCTGTCACTTGTTTTGCACCATTCCACAATGTGAACTGTCCAAAGGGGTTTTTGTATTTCAATAAACAGGTATTTGTTGTTCCTTATGAATCATCCTGCAGTTTGAAATCAGACTGATTATATGCATTTTTAAATAAACTAAGATAAATTAAGTTAAAATCCAAAAAGTTTTAACATGAAGTTTATTATCATAAACGTTAATGAAGCTTTCCGATTTAATATATATGTTTTGATTAATACTTGAATGATTTATTAAATGACTTATTAAAAGGTTCAATACTATTTAACCCTTACCAATCTACTGCTATTTATTGATATACAGTAAAACTCGGTTACAACAACAGCTTGTTTGTAACGTAGGCACCTTTTCCATTAGCAATTATGTCAGAATAGCCTGCTTATACTGAAGTTTTTTAATTTACTTACCTGTTATAACGCTAGATTTATGGATTTTTTTTAAAAATTGTTTTCACTAGTTGAATTTTATTTTATTGAAAAATGATGAGAAAAGTTGCCGAATTTAAAATTTATTTCTATTCTTGTTTTGAAACACTGAAGTGTCAAGTCAGATATGAGTATTCAAATGTAATTTATCCTAAGATTTGATTTTGATTAATAATATGATTACATAATGCATATTTTATGTGATTTCCTACACATTAACATTAAAACTTGTTTATAACGTCAGAACCATCATGGTCCCTTAAATGATGGTATAACCTAGTTACCTTGTAATTATATCTATTTTTTAACTCCATATATCTACTATTTATTTAAGTAAAAATACTATTTAAGTTAATTTTAGTTTTATGTATAATAGTTGGTAAATTTGTTTTAAAAGTCAAAAATGTTGATATAAAATAAATTTGTTTACTCAAACTTTCATATAAACTTTAGATACCTCTTAAAATTCCCAAAGTATAATTATTGAATACTTTGTAATTAGTCGCTCTTTATTTCTAGGGAGAACTCCGTATTTGTGTGCTGCCTACCCACTTGAACTATGATGCCCCGTGGCCTGTCCGTAAAGTTCCTTTGAGATGTACTCCTCATTTTATCAACTATCACCCGGAGACCAAGACATACTGCATCACAACCAGCACTCTGGAACCGTGCACAAAATTAGTGAGATTCAATGGAGATGAAAAAGAGTTTGAGGTTATAGAAAGAAGTATGTATTGAATTTACCTAGTCTGAGCAGCTTTCTTTATCCAATCCAACCAAAAGCTTTTACAACCAATTTAAAAAAAATAAATAATTGTTATAAATAGTTTATCTCTCACATCGTTTCTTGGAAAACCTGACGAGGTGATAGGGGAAACCAAGCTTGTGTTTGTAAATATACAAATTATAGCTTGGCCCAAATTTTGACCGAAAGCAAAGACATTAACCCTGTAATGCATGAATTTTTTTTCATCCCAAAATAATATATTTGTATCTTTAATACTCATACATAATGGGAAAAACACTGAGCAAAATTAACTGCATTGGAATTTAAGTAATTTAAATTTTTAAAATTTTGCCATGTGGCAAAAACAAACTACAAAATTCCAGTTTTGATAAGAATGACTAGAAAACTACTAAATATATTTTAAAATAACCCTCTTGAATTATAATTATTTTTTCAAAACAATTTATTTGTATTTAGTACTAATATTATTATAGTTTGAATGCTGCCAAAGACGCAATTACACAACAGTTAATAACTTCACTCTTTAATTTTGAATACACTTTTGCTACTGTCATCTATGACAGTTTTTAGTAACTAAATTTTCAAAATGGAATGTAATAGATGGAAAAAAAACACAGATTTGTTGAGAGGGAGCTGTACTTTAATAGAATAAAGTGGATTATGTTACCTGTTGCCAAACGGCAGCAATATGCATTAAAGGGTTAATCTTGTTTCTGCCTACAGCCAGTGGAAGGACAAGGCGCATATCAGCCCAAGTTGTATTGTAGCAGATGTTCTGGTTAGTTAGTCAGGCTGGAATAAATTCCCATTGTTTTGTTACCAAGTTAGTTTGGTCCCAATTTTTCATCTGACCAAAAGTGAGGAGATTAAACTTGTTTTTCGGTTTAATTCTGGCCAGTGAGCTCTATCATCTATCTGGCCTTGTGTGCTCTGCTCATATTAATTCACAAAAGCAGGTGTTATGAAGCTGATGTTCTAGTTAGTTAGTCAGACTGGTGCATAAATTCCTATTGTTTAGTGATCAAGCTAGCTTGGTTATAAATTTATTGACTGGCAGAAAGTAAAGAAATTATTAATCTTGTTTCCAGCTGATGAGCGCTTCATCTACCCCATGATCGAGAAGTTCAGCATGCAGCTCTTCTCCCCTGTCAGCTGGGAGATGATCCCCAACACCCTCATGGAGATGGAAGAGTGGGAGCACATCACCAACGTCAAGAACGTCAACCTGGTCTCGGAGGGGACTCGAAGTGGACTCAAGGGGTATCTGGCCGTGGCCACCAGCTACATTTATGGGGAAGATGTGGCCAGCAGAGGCAGGGTAGGGCAATAATTATTTTTGGTAATTCCGTTGTTTTTCTGGCTGTATATTTCTAGCCTACTTTGGGAGCTTTAACGCAGCCAATTACGCTTCGTAATTTAGAACCACGTTCAAGTGACGAGGTCAACACCTGAGCCGAAACCAATTCGGACTTCGAGGGACATTGTACGGTAACGCTGTTGGGACTTTGGGCTCCATAGATTTAAGGAGCATGTCTGTCCCTCTGTACTTGGAGATCGGCATAATCTATTTTATTTTTGCCAAAATATCCCTCTGTAGGATGTGGTTTTTAAAATGAGACCTTAGTTTGAGTGGCCCATGTTCTGATGACTGGGCTAGGTAGCTCCAGGATCGGGTATTGGTTGTATTTGATTAACATTTCCATGCATATTAATTTTGTTTGCAGTTGAATGAGTTTTTTTCTGTATTTTCAAGAGTCACTAAATATCAACTGTACTAGAATAGGATCACAATATCCAGTAATGTTGGATGCTATTCCAATTACTCCCTGAGCCATTTAAGTGCCAATTCAAAGCTTTCTTTTCCAATAATGGTACACTTAGCATTCAACAGAATAATGATATTGGGCAAATTCCATGCAGAATTATCCTTTATTTGGTGTAAGTTATGTGTGTGTGTGTTAAAAAATGATTAAGACTTCAATTTTTAACATTAAATGAAAAAAATAGATTGACACTTTATCTACATTTATTGCAACTAAATAATGTAACCTGTTTAATTTAAGTTCAACTTTTTTCATAATTTAAAAAGCTTTTTTAACTTGGTACTTTAACTACAAAAAACTTCATTTAGATGGAATTAGCCATTGGTGAATGCAGGTTGCTATATCACCAAAGTTTATCGCAAATCTGTCCTACTTAAATTGAGCCGACATCCAAAGTCAAAAAGAAACTAGAAACTATTTTCTCCCCCTCTTATTATAATAAAGTTAAACTAAATTCAAGAAAAGGTCATTTAATGAATTAAACATTTTTTTCATGCTTAAAATTATTTTACATTTTAATCCTGTTAAATTCAAGAAGTTCAAAAATGCTATTTTTTACTATGTTAGAAATGTCTCCAGGCTGTATTGTCCTTTATTGTCTGTTTTTAATATGCTATTTGATACTATTGAAAAAAAGTGTAACATTTAAAATTGTATAGGCATGTTAAATATTATTTTGGAAACTAGACTGCTTAAAAAATTAATTAATATTAAAAAATCCAAATGCATTTTACATTCTTTGACATTTCCCCCTTTCTCTGTTTTTCAATGAACTTGTTTTATTAGAACACAGTATTTATATTCTTAAACATTTTTTTGTATTCATACATTTTAGATGTTGATTTTGGATATAATTGATGTAGTACCTGAACCAGGACAACCTTTAACCAAAAACAAAATGAAGGTAAAGGAAATATACTTTTTAAATATTTTTTTCTAAAATTAGAATTAAAAGCATGTAAAAACAAAGCATTTTCCTAAAATAAGTATTAAAATTTAATTTAATAATATATTAGTGAAAAAAACATTCAACCAAAGAAGATATATTTTCTCATTTAAGTTGTGTCAAAAGTTTTATGTTACTTAATTTAAAAAATTCTAGTGTCGTTAACCTCCTGACTCAGAAGATACAAATAATATGCATTAATAGGCCTTGTAACAAAAGAGTTAATAATAATAAAAAAAACTAAACTAAATTCCCCGGCGTAACAGCCCGTTAGTGGGCCAAGGCCTGCCGTGCCCTGCCCATTCCAGCTTACATGAACAATCGCTCTGGGGTGCTGGGCATATGTCCCAGTAAGGTGGTCAGCCTCACGTGGAACCCCCAGGGTTTAGTTCCCAAGCTTGCTTGGTACTCATTTTATCGACCCACTTAACAGATGAAAGGCTGAGTCAACCTCGCCTAAAATTAGTGAGGCCTTTTTTTTTACTTATTTTAGCTGATTTTTGATTTATAACTATCTGTAGTTATTCAATTGACAGTTTTGTAATTAGGTTGTAATGTGTTTCAGATTGTTTATAGTAAAGAACAAAAAGGTCCAGTAACAGCAATATGTCAAGTAGCAGGTTTTCTTTTAAGTGCTATTGGCCAGAAGGTAATTTTTTAACAATAGCTTTTTTTAAAAGCATATTTGAAATTGGTTATACTGGTTTTTCTCTAATGACAATAAAAAAAAGTGTTCAAGTCTTATGTGAATGGATTAGAATAAAAACTATTAGTTTTAAACCTGATAAAAGCAACTTTAAAAAAATCACATGTTTTTCTGAAAACTATTTTGGTGAAAACAAATGAGTCCTTTTGAGTGAGATGAAACATTTACACATTTTAAATTTGTTTACCTTAGTAATCATCATTAATTAATTGGGAAAAGTTCTATTACAATATTTTATCAAATATATATTTAAATCTATACAAATAACAAATTAAAATAAGGAAAACCCTTAAATATCCTTCTACATTGTACTATAGTTCAATTTAAATCTGTTATGACCCAATATCAAGATGTAGCTATTAGGGTACTTGTTAGCAGCTCAGATGTTAACTACTTAAATTAAGCTTGATTCTTGTTGCCAGTGACCTGAATATAGTTCTTTATGTGTTATTCTAAAGAAAACAAACCATACTATGAAATTGTTATTGATATTTGTTTTTGTATTTCAGATCTACATTTGGCAGCTCAAAGATAATGACCTGATTGGTGTTGCTTTTATAGATACACAAATATATATCCATTCAGCAATCTCAATCAAAAACTTGATAATTGTGGCTGACATTTACAAATCCATCTCTTTATTAAGGTACCAAGAAGATAGTAGAACATTATCACTTGTTAGTAGGGTGAGTATAGTTTTGAATGCAGTTGGCATTAAAAATAAAAAAAAATTAGATTTATTCCATAAGTTTAAATAAATGCAATATATTCCTTCCACGTTAATTTTCTTTTTATATAAATATCAAGCTAATTTATCCAATTTCATTTTAAATAATATAGTGTACATATTTTTTGTTCAAGTTGTATGTCAATGTGTCTGACACTTATTTCAAAGTGTATGTGCAATTGTTATTGTAAAATAGAAAACATTATCCATAAGATAATTAATATTTTTTAAATGTTCTAAGTAGGCCTAAATACTTTTTATTAATGTTAAAACACATTTTTCACAAAATGTATATATTTTTTCATTTTACTTCATAATTTTTTGTAATGATAATTTTTTAAAGGATGTAAAACCATTGGAAGTCTATGGTATCGAATTTTTGATCGACAACAACCAAGCAGGCTTTCTTGGTAAGTTAAATTTTAAAAAATGTACTTTTTCCTACAATGATTAAACAAAAGAGTTGAAAAATAAGGGGGGAAAATCATGATCGTTTTTATTAGTAATCAACTTATATAATACAATTCTGTAAATTTCAACTTAATGTTACGAAGGGTTGGAAAGTATGTGCAACTGTAAGAGTTAAATTCTATCTTCTATGCACTCCAAATATTTATTTTCAGTATTTTTTTTACAAATATTTTATAGTTTTGGCTTTCTATTTCTACCTTCTTTAATAGTGTTTCCATGTATGTTCTTTATGTATGAACTCCATAAAAAGATTGTTCAGTGACTGAGTTTTTCTTTACTATGATTACTAATGAATTTTATAATTCCTTCTTCATTCCAGTGACCGACGTGGAGAAAAATCTTATTTTATACATGTACTGCCCTGAAGCGAGGGAGAGTTTTGGTGGATCGAGGCTCCTCCGCAAAGCAGACATTCACATTGGCTACCAGATCAACACCTTGTTTCGCATTCGCTGCCGACTGGGAGATGTGGCTGATCATGACAGGAGACAAGCTGCTTTGTTAGAAAAGAGACATGTCACCATGTTTGGTAAGATAATGTACATGACTGTAGACAGGGCCTGTTCTAGGAAATCTCAGACTATAGGCACAACCTATTTTGGGGGCCCCTTTCTGGAAAATGTTGTGTGCTATGTGACAGATGTATCAAACTTTTTGGTACAATGTTATAGGATTCCTTATGAACATCGATCAAAACAATCATGTAAGGTCGATATCTCAGTTAAAATTGAGCAAAAAACAAAGTGGAGTATCATAATTTTTTTTAGTTTAGGCTGATATTTTGAAGATTTACAGCATTTAGCGTAATAGAGACTAAAGTTTAGGGGCCCGGGCCTAATGGAAGAAAAGGCCCTGGCTGTAGAGTAGAAATAAAACTGTGTGAAATGATTTTTTTTGTTGGTTTCCAGTTATGCCTGCCCTGCTAAATGTTCCTGCCAGAAACTATAAAGCCTATAAACTGAATAGTTCTGCTATAATAATTGCGTTAGATAATATTTTTCAAAATTAAACTTTTATTTTTTAAAAAACAAATGGAAAATGGCAATGGAAAACTTAACCTGGTTTCCAAAGAGTAGTTTCTGAACTTTATGCAAAACCCCATTATTGCAAGAACTTAAAATCAAACACATGTACTGAAAACTACCCCATAAATTTCGTGATAATTATAATGGAAATTTTAGGGAAGTCAAGGGAAACTAACTTCCCCTTAAATAATATGTTTTCAGTATTTTTTGCTAAGTAAAATTGAAGAAAGTTAATTGCATACTAAATTTATGTATTTATATCTTTTTTATAGCTACTTTAGATGGTGGCTTGGGATACATCCTACCAATATCTGAGAAAACATACAGGAGATTACTTATGTTGCAGAATGTTCTGGTTACTCACATTCCCCATACGGCAGGACTCAACCCTAAATCCTTCAGGTAAAATATCGTAATCGTGTTTCATCATCTTTTTTACTATTCCTTATTGAAAAGTTTTACTTAAGTCATGGGTTTAGTATGTATGCTTAGAGGTATTATTGTTAGTGGTAGAAAATATTAAACGTTCTTATAAATTCTTGTTAAACATAAATATTAAAGTAACAAATGCATGAATATTAATAAAACTAAAGGTGATTTGCAGGTATAGTGCATTTGTTTGCATGGTTATCCACACACAATGACATTATTTATCATTATAATATTTATTAAAGTTCTAATATTTAAATGACTTTTGTTTTAGAATTTGAACCTATGTAAATTAAAGGGGTATTTCCTTCAAAACCTTGTGTGTATTGTGTTATTAAAATCAAAGTATTTCTTTTAAAAACATATTAATTTTTTGTTATGTACCTTTATTTTGTATTTGGTAAAATATTAAAGGAATCTGTATAGTTAAAGCTAGAATCTGTATTTTTTTAAACTAGTATTTAAGTAAACAGAATTAATAATAAATATCTATAGTATTAAATTAGCTTAAATATTTTAAAGACAAAAAGTGTAAAATTTTACAGAATACTAATTAATTTTATGTAAGCAAGTTTACAATATTTGATCACCTCCAATTTTTATTTCATTTACATTACCTTACCTAGAGTATAGTATTATATTTTCCTGTGTAAACATCTATGGATTTGGTTTTTGTAAATTTACTGTATAATAATAGATTACCCTTTTGACAGGATGTACAAAAGTCAAAGGAAATTGCTCCACAACCCTCACAAGAATATTTTAGATGGTGATTTGCTTACCATGTTCCTTAATCTCTCCATTCTGGAGAAAACAGAAGTTGCCAAAAGAATTGGAACTTCATCAGATCAAGTAAGTTCAAAAAGACGAAATTCTTTTTAAAAAAATAGATAAAAGTTTTCATTGCTTCAACAGTTTACGTGAAATGACATCTTTGGCTGATTGAATTGAGGTATTTAGATGCTAAATAATATCCTGTGACCAATCTGTCTAAATGATTATATTTTGTTTTATTTTTGTAAGACTAAATAGTTTAATTATATATATTTCAATTTACTTTGAAGGAAAGTGAAATTGTGTTACAATTTTGACTAAAATAAAGAACTAGAATGGCATTAGTTTTGTAACTAGATTTAAGCAGTTCGTAACTTAACACAAAGTGAAAGGTACTTATTAAACGCTTTCAGTATTTTTTAAATTTGTTGTAACTCTTTTGGATCAACAGAATTGTGTAACGAATAAGATGAAAATTGAGTTGAGAGTTCATTTATTTTTAAATTGCATCTAAAGCTAAGCATTATCAGAAAGCCCAAATAATTCAGTTCAGTTTCTGTATAAACTTAAAATATGGTAAAATGTATTTTATAGTTTGATTGTAATAGTTACTTTTGTTTTTTAGGTTATTGAAGATTTGTTGGAAATAAATCAGTACACTGCATATTTTTAAACAACCCAAAACTAAACCTTTTCTGTTTGTTTCATTATTTAATGTTAGGTTGATGTTTAAAAAAACTTGCATTGTATTTATCACATTCTCCTGCAAGTTTTATAAAATTTGCCATTTGTGTTTTTGTGTATTTTATAAGTATTGTAAAAATATTACAAACTTTGCTTAAGTTCAAGTTTTATTTATAATAAAATCATTCATCATTTTAAACGACTATTTACTTAAATTCTTTAGGTAGGAGAAAAACCTTGCTACTTTACTTCCTTTAGAAAAAAAGCAACTAACGTAACATAGATTTTTATATTAGTCATAATTCATTTTGATTAAAATTTGCAACTATTTGATAAACAATTTATTCTACACTTAATCAGAAACAGATCCAGTAGGTAAAAAATATTGAAAGTGATGATGCCAAATGGCATCACTGGGACTGAAAGGGTTAAATAGAACCATAACATTTCATATCAACATAAACAAGGAATCCCTTAGTGACATATATTTGATGTCATTTTAAACTGATTTATTTTGCAAAAATAAATTTCTTTTAATTTATTATTAAAAATAAATAAAGTTTTTCGAGCGATTGTTGCAAATGGCAATAGTGATTTAATTGTAATAAAAATGGCTTCTTATGATTTTTAGAAGAGCATTAAATTTTGAAGTTTTTTATTAATAATATTGGTGTAGAAAGAATTCGAATATTTTTCGGCGGTTTTCAATGTCTTCTAATTTTGATGCGTCGAATTTTTTGACGTATCCCATTTGCCTACAGCATTTGAAGTTTGGTTCATAAAAATTCATTGGTTAAAAGTGACAGACTGAACAATTATAATACCTTCACTTTTTACGTTAAAAACATAGTGTGGAAGCCAAATAAAAACAATATAACAATAAAATTATTTATTTCCAAAATTATCAATTGAAAAATATATACTATTAATTTACAATCAACCGGAAATATCAATATAAATTTATAAATAAATAAAATATTAACTGTTATCTAAATTGCCATAAATCATTCATATTAAAATCACACGGTACTTGAAGCTTCTTTAAGTTCTGAATATAGAATGTTAATTCTTGTGTCACTAATCTAAAAATAAAAACACATATTAAACAAAAATATAGTTTATAAATTAATGAAAATTTACATGATTTACAAATGGTAATTTAATTATTGAAAGTAATTTAGTGAAACATAGTGATTATAGTATCCTGGCAGATTTTCTTGATTCTAACTAGTTTGGTTCAATAATGTTACATCAGAGCTATAAGGAGATAATGGGTACATAATTTTGAACCATGAAAAAGTTTTGACACTAACTCCTGAGTTGGCAATCAAAGCAATATCTGTAGATTTAATGTGCACCAATCTTACATACATACATGGAGTTATTTATTGTCAGTTTCTTTTTTTGTTCAGCACGATTTGTTTGCATAATGGCTAAGATGAACCAGGACCAAAGGTATCCTCCATGAAATAAAACTTCAACTATGCCATGCTGGTCAAAAATTTAGAATAACAGTAGACAGTAACCCTCTGAACTTCCTTAAATGGGACAGAGAGTAAACCAGTTAAGCAAAAATTTGATTAAACTGGAGAAGTAAGATTTGGATTATGTAAACTTGATAGCACATTTCTACATTGATATTTGCATTATGATTCAATAATCAATGCACAATTTAAATTATGTCAAATTTTATTCAATGTATTAAAGCATTAGAAGTTGCATATTGTTAAAAAAAAAAAAACATTTCTTATTCGAGCTTAGAAGTTCAGCAATTTATTTTTATCAGTATCGCATGGGAATCAATAACAAGACATGTGGCCTTTTAGAATTTTTTAAAAATCTTTTAGCAATTTTTTCACTTAAAGGATAAAAAACATTTAGCTGAAAGTGATGATTCCATGAAAAGAGTATAGTTAAGAGGGAGCCTACTGATACTTGCAAACTGTAGCCACAGAAATAAAATATCAAAAACAACCATCTCACCCATGCTTAGGTCCACCATCATTGTTCACTTGTAATCTGGCAAGGTGATCCCGCAGCCTGCTTTTGAAAGTGTTATTCACTCTCACGAAAATGTTATTGAGCTCCTCTGTAGAAAGCACATTATGAACAAACTCATAAAACGCGGAAAGTTGTTTCGATATCGAAGTAAATGAA
This sequence comes from Hylyphantes graminicola, assembly GCA_023701765.1. NCBI lineage: Eukaryota > Metazoa > Arthropoda > Arachnida > Araneae > Linyphiidae > Hylyphantes > Hylyphantes graminicola. Next base: position 43,274,761 of record CM043115.1, on the reverse strand, counting down.
GGTGAAGGTACAGGTGCTTTAACTTCCCACTATAAAAATAATACTTTATTATTAAATTTTCATGGATAAATAATGAATGAAAATAGAAACCTTTATACTTTTCAAAAGGATAAGTTATTAATCCGTTTTGTTTCAAAAAAAACCAATTAAATGTTAAATACTGTTTGAATCATCAATCAATATATTTTGAAATTTTGTGACATTTTCTTAAGTCCTATGTATAGAACTTATTGAATATCAATTAATTATGTTTATGATCAGGGATCAAAAAGATATATTTTTATTTAGAATGAATAAAGAATTGGAATTCATAAATAACTAAATTAGACAAAATTGTTGACAATACAATTTGAATTAAAAATCTTGTTTAAAGTAACTAAACAAAAAAAAATGGGAAACACAGAATTTGTAATTCCTATAACTTTAGTGTCTCAGTTATACTTTGGAGACCGTGAATTTTGTAACTATACTTTTCAAATGTATTCAGCAAAATGATCTCTAGGCAGTTAAAAAATTGTCTGGAAGCACGTATACACAAAAACATGGACCTGCTCCCATTTAAAGTCATTTAAACAAACACTTATAGAATATAATATTTTTATGAACTCAAATTTAAAAATACATATATAAAAGATACAATAAAATGCCACCTACTTTTCTTAATTGCGCTTCAAACATATCTGAAATAATTGATTCTAGTTTATGGCTGATTTCTCGAATATGATCAGTGTATAGCTAAAAATGTTTGGAAATTAAGCAATATTAATAAGGGCATGGTAAAAAAAGAACAATTGTTATGTTTTAGGTTGTAAAAATACGTGAAGTATTATCGCAATAGATATTTATGCAACTAGTGCGAAAAGTAATGCTTTTTAAAACAAGTGGATTTTATTTCACGAGCGAGGTACGAGCGAGTGAAATAAAGACACGTGTTTTAAAAAGTTTACTTTTCGCACGTGTTTCATACACTATTTTTTATAATTGCGTGAAAAAAATCAAATCTCATTGGTTCAAAAATAATTCACGTGCTAATTAGACTAAAATAGACTAAGAGATGTCAAGGAAAACAACCAATGATCTCGCAGTTCGGAGCGCGTGACACTATAAAAAACCAATAAGCGTGTTTCAACATTTTGTCAAAGAAAGCAACCAATGAACTCGCAGTTCGAAGGGCGTGACTTAAGAAATATTCCCATCGCGAGAAAAAAAATTCATTGATTCAAAAATAATTCACACGCATAATATTTTTAAATACAGCAGATCGATAAATCTTTGGATTTTATGAGTATTATCAAATCGAAATTTTACTTGAAATGTTGGCATCTTATAAAAAGAGTGCGACAAAGTCTTTTTTTCACTGCTTTTGGGTGAAAAAAAGTACTTTTTTTCACTGTTTCAAAAAGTCTAGCTTTGTGCACGCGTCTGATATTGAAATTATAATGTAAAAGTCGGCTTTTTTTCACGCAATTATAAAAATGAAATTTTAATGAGGTTATTAATTTAGAAAATGTTGCTTTATCTTTTATTAATCAATGAAAAGAAAATCTAGTATATTACTTCAAACAAGTAATTTATTGGTTTGAAATGTTAACTATTAATATATTTTATACAGCTTTCATGGCAGTTAAATATTAAAAATCACTTATTATACATTAATAATTAAAATCTCAATTAAGTTGTAATTAAAAATTATAAATATTTTAAGACACAATATTTAATAAGTATGTAAATTTAAGAGTTTAAGTGTTTGAAAATAAAAATAACATACATTCAAAGAAATTTGGATTATTTTTTAGATGATAAATTTTTGTATTTAATAAGTTAAAAAAAACAGCATTATAATAACTTTTGCAAAATACTCACTCGAGTCACTTGATCAAACTTGTCCAGTTTTTGTTGCTTTACTGGAATTTTACTTTGAAAATGGTTTTTGATGTAAGGAATGAAGTAGACTATTAACTGTAAGCAGCGAGAGGTTAAGGCTAAAAAATTTAAAACAATAATGTAATTTTTGCAATATTACAACAACTATTATTAAGATAAATTGAATTTAAAATAAGTAGAATTTGTACATTACTGTAAAAAAACTAAATTATGCAATGATCTAAATCAGAAAATTTTTAATTTGCAAGTATAGTTCTTGAGTGTTTCAACAAAACACATAGGATTATAGCTTTATTAAGTTATAATAAGATATTAAAATGAACCAGATATGAAATTTGTTGACAATATACACAATTATGTTTAACCAATAAAGACTTACTGCTTTTGCATATTTAAAATTTGTGACTGTCATTTAATGCCCAAGTTCTATAAATTTCTTAAGAGCAATAATATAAATGTATTTAGTATTACCTAAATGTTTCGTTGTAATTGTTTTCAAGCCAACTACTTTTAAGGCTCCAGCACCTAAAACTAGCTGACAAGTTCTTGAATTAAAGGCCTAAAAAAATTATACAAAAATTATTAAATTGAAAACTTGGTAATTTCAAATTGAAATTTTGTAACTTGGGTTCTCTTGTACAAGAAATCAAAGTTATTCCATGATTAATATTCATAAGCTATAAACAATTAGAACAAAAAACTAAAATATCACAAAACCTTATTTCTCACACTATAGAATTAACCCGTTTATGATGATTGGCAAAAAAAAAATCGAATCGAAAATCTAATTTATGCTTAAGTTTATCTAAATGAATGAAATCTAAGAAAAATAAAGACTATAGTCATAAACAATTTATGTAAAACAAATTGAGTTACACCAGAAACAAATGTAAAAAAAAATTAAGTTAGAATGGACTGTCAGTCCCATAGAACTAATTTTTAGTTTTGAAATCACAACTTTTTCAAAATAATAGCTTTGCCATGCTATCCCATTTTCACTAGGCATGGGAATAATCACAACATCAATTTAAAGCAAAATTGAAAACATACATTTATTTAATTATTAATTGAATTGTGAGTGCAGAAACGTCAGTCAAAAATTAAAAAAATTTCAGGAGGGAGAAAAAACGTAATAACTAATCCATTATTTCTGCATTTCTGCACTCAACACTCGAAACAAACATCCTGTATTTACGGAACTACTCAACAGACTAACGTAGTTTTTGCACAACACGCATCTTGCCTTTCTACACTTATTTTCATTGAAAACGAGTTTTCGGATTTTTTTTTGTGATTGAAGTGGTTTCTGCACTCACCGATTCAATTGATAAAAGTTTTAAAGTAGTGTCCCTTCCATCTGCTGTATATTTTTCGCATTTTAGAACTTGAAAAATATATAATTAAATAACTAGATAACATTTTCGTTTCCAATTTGTTTCATTTCAAGGTTATGTTGATTCCATACCTAGTGAAAAAGGGCCAATGGCAAAGCAATACTTCAGTGGAAGTTGCGATTCCAAAACTAATGCAATAACTCTATGGGACTGACAATCCCTCTTATTGTATTTATTCCGAAATAAATGTGTTAATGGTATTAACAAAGTCGTCATTCAAGGGTTAACATGACACACAAGTCTCTTGCAATAAACCAGACTTTGAATTCCTTAAAAATATATGTATCGTAAATTTGAGGTTAGGGGATTAGGGGATATACCTTAAGGGGATATAATATAATTGAAATAAAACACATTTCATTGACAGTATTATTTATTGTTAATAACTTAAGTTAAAATAAATAAAATCAGGATTCTTACTTTAAGTAGCTCAACGATACGACTAGTAAGATCTGGAGCTAACAAAGGCAGTTCTTCAGCGCAGTTACAATATTCGATTACCATTTTAAAAAACATCAAAGCAGTCCTTTAGAATAAAAAATGTATTTTAATGCAGTTTTATTACTTGAAACATTACATGCAATTACAATAATGTTATTTAAACTATTTTGAAGGTAACAATGTGTCTGTGCACTTCTATATTTAAATACAATTAAATGCCATTTTTTTTTTTTAATTAAGCATTGTTTTAGACTATAAACCACTTTTAAACATCAAACTACTCATTAAATAATTATTGGATTAAGCTTTAAAGTTATTTTTAATGGGGAATTCAGGCCAGAAAGGCAATTTTGAAAACCTTAAAAGAGTTACTACTTTCAAGGAAAACATTGGTCTTCAAATAATTCAGTTCTTAATATTTTATCCGTATAAATGTTTTGATTGTTCTATTTGTTGCATATCCAATATTGTAATTTATATAATATGTAAAAACTAAGGTCTTTTATGACCTAATTAAAAAATTTAAATTTTGAAATGTCCTTAGAAGTCACTTCACGAATTTTCAAACATCCAGGAGAAGAATAATGTCTTGAACATCAAATTAGTAAGTTTCAGTAGTAAATGGAAGTTAATTCACAGGAATATACACATACCCACAAACAGCAAAATTTTCTTCATTTACAATCAAATATGCTTGGGGAGGTTTATTATGACTTTCTTCTTTGTTCTTTTTTATCGATGTAATACAACCTACAAAATAAATTGTAACAATTCTACATTTAATTTAAAAAAATAATCTTCAAACAAAATCTATATTTTGGTTGCAACAGGATGTAAATGCATACCTGATGAAATAATATCATTGACTAATTCTTGGAATTCTGTAGGAACTTCTGCTTGCTTCCACTGCTCATTTTCTACAATCAACCTGTGGGGGCCAATACATAAAGTTAGACTAATTTTTTTTCAGCTATAGTACACCCCAAAAGTAGTAGTCCTCATTTTAAATTTTAATAAAAAGATAACTGTTAGAGAAATGGATTTTTTTTTTGCAGATTAATTAATAAATGGGGTTCACTTATATAAACACATAAAAACAACAACTTTGCATTGACACAGAATGAAAAATCATATGTTATGTTAAAAGCCCAAATAAAATATAAAAGATCAAAAATATGCAACTGCTTCTTGAACAAAAAGAATTGCTGTCATTACTAAAACACACATCTGAAAAAAATATCACTGGTGTACTTGAAGTACAAATAAAAGGACTTATTTTATGTTTCAAAACAGCTATCTCATTAAAGTCTTTGAAATGCTTTATTACGACACCAGTCATCATTCAAGTGAGGTTGCACATTATTTTATAAGGGAAAGTTTTCAATAAGCTGATAAATTACCATTCCACCAAATAAATGTTAAATCATTTTAAAAATTAACAAAAATTACAACAGACAGAAAACAACCTATATGAATCAGGATGTCGAATGAATTTTCAATTATCCTAATTCCATAAAGAAGGTTTGTCAAAATGCAAACAAAAAATAATAGTGGGAAAATGCACTTACGTTAGCTTAGTTTTTCTCTCTTCATGAAATCTCATCACAAAACGGCTTACCTTACAAAGAAAAAAACAATAGTATAAGGACCTAGATTACAAAAAAATAAATATAAGAACTGCATACTTTAAATGACTAATTCTAATAAAATATTCCTTTAGTTTTTATTACAAAGTTAGTAAAAGAAAATGTCAGTATAGAATTAATAACTATGTATTAGTGTAAAACATCACAATGAAGAGTTGTTGTAAATATGTAAAACTAATCACATACTAAAAGCAACAACTTGGACAAAGAATTTTAGGGTATAATTAGCAGAAAAATAAACTCACCTGGCTCTGTAAAGAAAGTCTCAAACCAGTGCTTTGTTTCCCTGAAATGGCTTCACTTTTTTGCTGAAACTCTTCGATGCTTTTTGCCAAAAGAAAAAATTCAGGCATTGTTAACTTGTCCAAGCCTCCATCCTAAATAACATGTACCACATAGGTGTTATTGCATTTGGAGAGTATCTTCAACTTTGTGCGCGATACATGGGAAAATTCATGAAGAAAACATTGATTATTAACACATACAGTTTATTCAGAAGATCCCTGGAGGGACCATTTGGCTTAGGTTCTTTCGGCAAAATTAAATCGAGGCATACTTTAACATCCACAGAGAGCTTAGATTCATTGTAATCTGAGTGTCAAAATTGGTAGCGAGATTTGCCGAGATGGTGCTACAAAATATGGCTCTCAGTTCTGGGGAATATGCCAAGTCTGCAAAGACTTGACCGCCAAAGTTGCAGCCCCATAGAAAAACAAAAGTTTATTCAATAAAAATTTATATGTTTCTGCAAAATCACAAGAAAACACAGTTGACGCTGTGAAGTGGTGAAACACGACATCCAGAAAGGAATGTAGGGAAGTAGATACATGGGTGGGGAAAGGGGGTTAAAAAGAAACAAATTACAGTCGAACCCTGCTATAGTGAACCCGGGATATAGTGAACTCTCGCTTATAATGAACCTTTTTAGTGGTCCTTTCCGAACTCCTATTTAACTAATGTTATTTTATATGGATCTAGTAAACTACTTAGAAAATGGGAGTTCGCTTATAGTGAACTTAAATTCCCATTCCTTATTATTTTTGGATCAGTTCTCCATATTTTAAGATACACTATAAATGGCAAGTGGCAGCGAGATAGCAATCTTTAACAATGTGTCATATTTCAACCTGCCCTTCCCATCTTATTGTACTCAAACTGGACCTGTTTAAAAGTAAACATTCCTTTTCTTTCCCCCAACCCTTTCTGGGTTCCAGAAAGGGTGGAACCAACCTTTCTTTTCGAACCATTATTCATATTTCACATCCCACTCATACAAACTTTCTTGGAAGGCTTGTCTCCATAATAGGACAATACCCTTTCCAGGACGATTTGTCTTTCTTTTCAACTATCCCTTGAAAACTGGGGGTCAGCTTCTTTAGGGGGATTTAACTTCCAGGATTATGTAGTGATTTAAAATTCCAGATATTCCCGTTTCTTAAAATAAGCTCTTTTTTTTCCTTAAGTAAGATTTGTACATGCTCTCTTTGTTTGTCCTATGAATGAAAGGGATAAGTGTCATGTTGCGGCACTCGCCATGTAAACTGTGTGTTTTTTTAATTTTAAGTCTGAGCTATGTGCCATTTTGAAGAAGGTGGGCCTCGTTTGGGTTCTCACTAAATCATGCAAATTTACACTGAATAAACTTTTTGTGCCAATGGTCATTGTAGTTTTCTACATTAATATTCTCAAGTGAGTTATTTGAAAGGAATTAATAAAGTTTATTAATTTTTACTGCCATATAAAACTAATAGAATAAGAATTAGAATAAATCCACTAAACTAAGTTTGATAATTATTAGATAAACCTATTTTCGTAAATGTATTAAGCATCACAGATATTGTTAAACAATCATATCCTTTTTTAATATTACCAATAAAGCATCGTTACAACCATATATCCTTATTATTATCAACCATATATTAGATGTTTTTGTCTACTTATAGATATAACTGAAAATCTATATGCCTATTCATTGTTAATTTCAAAATATATGTTTAGACCATTAATATTATTAACACAAAATTTACAATATTTTTGTTATTGATGATGGTGGTTTGCATTTTAGAGTTAAATAAATGAAGATGTTAAGTGCAAAACAAGTTAAATCACTTTTTGGAAAAAAATTGAGTTGGTTTGCTTTTCATACAATGATGATGAGTGATTACAATCATACAGATGGGTGACAAAATAATACGAACACCCATGAAAAAGGCATGGCCCATTTCAAAGACGCACAACCCGCATGTCATTTTGCGTAGCAGTCCGCTGCCTAGCAGATTTTAAAGGTAAAGTATCAGTCGCCCAACAGCTGCGATAAGAGCTGTAAGCCTCTATTGCAATTTCTGAAAAGGGCAATAATGACGGATCTGTCAGAGTTCGAAAAAGGTATGATTGTTGGAATGAGGTGCGCTTTTTGCTGGGTGACGGAAACAGACATTAATTTGGGGCATGCAAGGAGTACTGTATCTGCGGTTATGACAGCATACAAGAAATGCGGGAATGTGGCATACAGATTATATACGTATGGCAAGCACACCAGTGGACGGAAAAGAAAGCTTACCAAAAGGGATGAAAGTCTTAACCCGCATAGTGGCCCGAAACACAAACAATCGCTCTCCCAAATAACATCTGAGATGAATAGTCATCTCCATAACCCTATTTCAGCAAGAACTGTCCAAAGGGAATTGCATGCTTCGAACTTGTATGGAAGAGTTGGAATTCGTAAACCGTTGGTAACAGCACGTCATGCTTTACAGCGATGCCAGTGGTGTAGAACACACAGACAGTGGACCCCACAACAGTGGCAATAAGTCATCTGGTCGGATGAATCGACGTTCGCAATATTCCAGACCACCGGATGAGTTTATGTGTGGAGAACACCCAAAGAATCACTCTGTGCTCGATTCTCTCCACCATCTATGATTTCGGCATTAGAGACCACAAAACTGGCTTTGTATTCCATTAAAAGTTGTTTATGACCTCTATGCGTCCATCCCACGTTGCATACAGTCAAAGGGGGGGTCCAACTCCCTATTAATAAAGCTTTACTCCTATTTCATAGGTGTTCGTATTATTTTGTCACCCATCTGAATGTATATATACATACGATTTGACTTTTTTGTTCAAATCAAAATGTTGGTGGATCAATTTTACAATATTTGTATGAAAAGCTAACCAACTAAATTCTTTTCAAAAAGTGATTTAACTTGCTTTGCATTTGAGCTCTTCAAATATTCTGATCACAATAAGTTTAAATATATGAACACTAAAGTTCACTGATAAAAATTACGAAATTAAAAAACATTGAATTTTTAATTCATACTTAACACAATCACATAGATACACACAACTTACCTTAGCTTTTCCAGATAAAACCTTTGAGCAGCAGTCATGTGCATAATCACAAACAGAACACAGGACATCTTTTAAATTTGGCTTAATTTTTAAGTAGTCTTGTTCAGAAATCATTATTTCACTTTCCCTAAGCACAAATAAATATATTGTACAGTTACACAATGATCAAAAAAAGAAATTTACTTTTTAAAATTGCATACACTTGATTATTTAAAAACAAAAAAATAATAATTCAAATGCTAAGTTTGTACAAGAATTTGAATATTAATAATCAATTTGAAATTAATTGAAAAGATAAAATTATGCTTACATAAAATGTAAGGATCGACAACGTTGAAAATTTTCATCTGTGGCTACATTAGAAATATAACCTGCAGCAACATCTAAAGCATCATCCATTACATGATACAATGCCTAGAAAATTTTAAAGGATATTATGATAGTACATTTTTTAAGTTAAAATGTTAATATGCGATAAATTTTAAAATATTTTACCATTTGTGTTGCAAATTTGATTATTAATTTTCAAGTAAAAAGTGTTTAAAAAACTTTACCAAAATATTTTTTGTAGCTATGACTAATTGGTTTCATTTCTTTAAATAATTGCAGAAAAATAATAAAAATTTTATTGTAAGATTACATTGATAATTGAAATCTAACATTTGTTTACATTGTTATTGTCCGATTGAACAAGTCACAATGAAATTTTAAAATCAAAAGCTACTGCCAATAAAAATTAAGCTTCAATTATTATTGACAAGTGCTTTAATTATTAACCTTTATATGTAATAAAAATTATTTTCAACTAATTTAAGATAATTAATTTACTATAATTCATTGCAAGAAAAAATTATCAAGACAAAATTATTTTTGTATTTTATAAATTTTTGAGTTGCTAAACAAGAAAACAAACTTTTAAACATTGAGACTTTTAAATATGCATTGTAAAATTATTTAGAATATGATTGCATTGCATTTAAAAAATAACAGAGGCAAAACTGGATGACATAATAAACAATGTATAAGATAAATTTTGTTCACATAACCATTATTCATATTTATCGAAAAAAAAAAAGATTTAAAACGATTTCTTTTTGGTTGATGTAACTCACAATTTGTGCTGATAGATCAATAAGGAAAAAAACTTAACAAAATATAATTTTTTAATTAATCTTTTTCAAAGTGACTTATTTTTAAAAATTGAAATAGAAACTCATTTGGGATTACCTGAATTCGTTGTAAAAGAAAGTGAAGATTTTTCATTATTAACTGAAGTGTTTCAATCCATTTTTGAAAATTCAGTGATCTTAGCTGCTCACCAAGGCTGCAAATTAATAAAACAAATATTTTAAATTTTAATTTGCATTAAAAAAATAAGATGCATAAAAGCAAATTTTTGTTGAAAACGAAGAAAAAATATTTAAAAGCACATAATTAATTTTATTTAGAATACTTAGTTTAATTGTGTTTTTTATCAGATAAGATTAAACATTCACAAACATAAGCAAAATCAGATCAGAGCTGAAATAAACATTTAAATGTGCCTACATAGAGCAAAGTGTACAAATCATAGCATATATTAGGATTAAAAGGAAACATATGTTTTAGCAGGCTTTCAAATTAATTATGCTAATTTAGTTGATATAGAATAATAATAAAAAAAGAGAAGTATTGTATTACTTGCCAGTGTTGCTTTCCAGATCAAATTCATCAGCTTGTGATACCACTTCAATTACAGTCTAAAAGAAACATTTGAGATAAGGATATGTTTTACTTATTTATTTGTTTCAGATGCACATAACAGAAAAAATCCAATTACAATGCACATCATGACAGACAATGTAAACAACAAGAACACACAAAAAGAAGACATTAAAATGACGGACATGTTAAAAAAGACAGTGTTACAAAGAGAATAACCTCCGACAATTAGCTTTAAAAACATTAAAAGGCATAAAAAATATATCCAGTTCCTCAGACACACCGTTATAAGTTTTATAAAATTTATACAGACAAAAATTTTGAACACAGTTATTTCGATTTGAATTCAAATAAAAAACACAATGATTACGTGTAACTTAAGAAGGCACATTAAATTTTATAGTACTAGTAATGTAATTAGCATCAATCATATTATGAAGAACTTTATAAAAAAAACAAAAGACAATAAACTTGACGTCTAGACTTAAGGGTACAGATGTTGAATATATTACAGAGTTCACTGGAAGGCATTTCACGAGAAGCAGCGTTGAAACTCTTAAAATACAAAAAACGTAAAAAATTATTCTGTACACGCTCAATGACACTATTGCTATTCTCGTAGTAAGGATCCCATATAGGGGTGCAATATTCAAGATTAGGGCGGACCAGGCCAAAATACAGAACCCTCAAGGCCTTAAGACTGGTCTGGACCTCACCATTTAAATTTAATTTTATCACTGAATTTCAGACAGACTGACAAAAAATCAATAAAGAAATGAGAACTAATATAAGGTTAAAAAAAATACTAAAAGTAGCTAATGATATCTTTCCATTGCTTTAGTTAGATTAATTTTTTTTAAAATAATGTATAAAATATTTGTTATACATAGTACTGCAGGTTCACTAAAACCAAAACTTTGAGGTGAGGAAATGTTTTGTTTTCATTAGGATTAGGAAATAACAAATACTGTATGAAGATTTTTTATTTTAGATATTTTATTTAGAGAGAGGCCAGAGGGAGAGGCTGAGGTCTACACTTAGACAAAAAGTAGAAATATGTTATTTCTTTAAAGACATATGAATTCCAATATAGCTAATCATTAATAGTTCATAACTTAATTAAACTTGTAACCTTCACTGAACAAAAACTGCAAAAAAGCACCAAACCTGTTTAACTGTAGCATCAATAGTAGTGAAACATTCTTCTTTAAAGGTCTGTACAAATCTATAATGGTTCTGTCGAAGCAGTCCAAATACGATTGCAGTTAATCTTTCCTGTAATAAAATATGTATCAAATTTAATTTAATGAGATAATACTTTCTAAATATCAATTTTATTATGCTTCCTTAATTTTACTATAATAACTGTTATAGATAAATATTTTTAAAAACTAAATTTAATTTTAAAAAAAGTTTTAATTTTCTTTCACAAAAATCAAATCTTTATCATTTGCTAAATTTGTTTTCCATATAATTGTGAAATGTTGTTTGGTTCAATTCCGAGCATCCCCCCATTCACAGATTCACTCCACCTGTATTCATTTTCTTCAAACGCAAGTTTAAATGACAAAAGGATAACTGTGCCCAATTTTTGTGAAATATTTAAACAATTATTTGACATGTTTAATAGTTTTTCTATAATTCAGAGGGGCGTTAATTTGAATAAGTTTTTGCAAGTTTTGTAGCATTTAGAATAATTTGAATTCAACGTAAAATACAATAAAATTTCGGTTTGAAACTCTTTTATCACCCTACCATAATATATTTTAAAAGAAAAGGGTTTAAATTTTATTTAATTAAACACTTCTTTTATATCTACCTCCTCCATAACAAGGTGTTCTGTGTGAGGTCGATTCAAGTCAGCAGTGATGTAACGAACAAAATCTGTCACCATCATTTTACCAATGACCTTTTCCATTTCAGCAAGCTGTGATCCGAGATGCCTGAAAATGAGTTGAAAATAAATTTTAGCTAATCACAATAACTTTTCGCACCCTATTTTAAGCAATCTTAAATAGGATAAATTTGTAACTCTAAACAATACTATAATTAATTTATATTATTGTTAGTTGGAACATAAATTGTTGATGTCCAGTATACAAACTTTTCAGAAAACCTTATAGCATGGTTACAAAAATACTTTTTTTAAAAATTCAATTAATTCTTATTTTTTAAGCCAAAGAAAAGGGGGGGGGGGAGGGAATAGAGGAATATAAAGAGTGATGTTAAATGTATCTTTATAAAAATTATAAACTAAATACTACTAAGAAAGGATAAAACTAACCTAAAACTTTGAACACCACTTAATTCTTGAGCTAACACATCTTGAGTTGTATAGATCAGTTCCAATGCACCAACAAAATCAGAATTATTCAACAGCTCTTGTATTCTGGGATGTGTTTGATGAATTGTAGATATGAGACGTAGCTAAAAATAATAATAATTTTTTTAATCCAAATAATAGGCAGGAATAAGATTTCCTTAAAATTTTTTTTAGTTTTACAGTAAAACCCCGATTTTACGTCCCCCGAATCTACGTTTTTCCTGCATTTTACGATTTTTTCATCAGGTCCCAGTTTTTCCGGACACTGAAATGTTAATTTAACCCGGTTTGTAAGTTAGCTTTTTATGGAATTTCCCGCATTTTACATTTTTCCTGGAAAGTTAAAAAAAAATTGTTCTAAAATAAGCACTATTTTCTCCATTCCACAGGCTCCTGTTTTCTGAACCCAGTCTCATGAAGAGACCATAACGAAACCGGACTTTTCTTGAAACTCCTACCGGAAAAAAAGTTACGTTGTTAAAGGAGACTCCCACCATAGAGGGAAAATGTCTACATTGCGTCTGACGGTTTTACTGTGTTGTAATAGTGATGGAAGTGAGAACTTGCATGGATTTTTGCCTTCTATGTATTTCCCGTATTATATGTTTCTTCCGCATTCTACGTTTTTTTTTACCCAGTCCCTTGAGAAACTTAAAATCGGGGTTTCACTGTATAAGGTTATTATATAATATAAGGCTTATTTTTGAAGGGGACTTATCAATTAAATGGGATTTAATTTTTTGACTTAATATTATAGACTATAGCCAAAGAGTTTGTGTTGAAAACTTAATAGCTTTAACAACACAAGTGATTCTTAAACAATACTTCCTTTTAATGAATTTTAAATTTTGATGCATTCACTGACTTTTTAATGCACTGAAATTTTTTAATGCATTTCTCCAAACATATAGAGTGAAGAGTATAGTTGCAAAACTAACATCCCCAAACTATTACATATAGTGTGTGGTTTGGCAATTGTTATTTGAATGGGACAAAATAACCAAAAGAATGGACCAGATCCCATATTTTAGTTACAGTACTTAGTGAATATGATATAGTGAATAGGATTTTTGTAATTATACCCTAGAAGTGTAAGAAAATACGGAAAAAATTTTAAGTAAAAAAATAGCTTACAAAAATATATAATTTTTTTTCTAATACATGAGTCCAATAGTACAATTTTTGCTAATAAAGAGTAAAATAATCACAAAAATAAATATTACTTTTTTATAAATTTCGTGCATGTTCTTCTGTCTTCGTTTAAGCCTCATAATTTTCATAGGTCCAGTTACCAAAACTTCTTCAATCACATGTATTCTTTCTCTACAGAGACGTATATACAATTAATATAGATATATTATTGCTAATTTTGTAACATTCATTGTACTTACAACTGACAAAATAGCTTAAAGTTAAATTGTTATTCTCTTTAAAAAGAAAACATATCAAACATTAATGTTATATACACAACTAATATTTTTAACCTATAAAAATGAAACTAACTTGAATGAAATGAAATTTTACTTGTTCAATTTATGTCCAACAAATGCAGAAGTATATTAGTGCAAAAATCCAAATGCATAAATAAAGTGTAAACTTTTTTTTATATTGATTTGCAAATGTAATATTTTATATGCAAAAGTAAAAATTACATACCTTAATTCACAAACACATTTTATTACATCTGTTAATTGATCCATTAAAGCATCGTGGGATGTCATTGCATGGAAAAAGGCCTCTGATCGCATCGATATTTGCTTTGCTATATGAACTTCTGCAATATCTAAATAATGACTCATCTATAAAAAAAATGATAATTCATTGATTGTGCGCTTTAAAAATAAGCTAAAAACTGAAAAAAATATTTAGTATAAATGAACAGTTGAAAGGCAAAAGGTTTAACTAAGAAATAAACTTGTAAAGAAACTTTCCAACACATAAAAACCTTTTTATTTGTAAAAAAATATAAAATATAAAACTTTGAATTGAAAAAAAATGAACTTTCATAAGAATTAATAAGTAAAAACAATAAGGCAAATTTGGCTAATTACCTTTTCTTGTAGCAATTTCACTGAATTCTTTTGATTTGAACTGTCTGAAGGAGCATTGTTTCCTAATTGTGACCATGGTAAAACGGCATTGAAAGTACTTGAGTTTTCCAAATCAAAATCTGATTGCAAAAATATCTATGAAGAAAAACAAAAAAAAAATGTCAAAAAATAGCAATTTAGATTAAAATTATGGTTATCTAATATATTAGTTATTTTGTTTGTGTAATTTATCCCAATTTATGCAAGCAATAAAACTATTAAAATAGTATACATGATGAATAAAGTTCAAAAAATAATTTTTAAAAGTAAATTAAAATACAATTGAACTAAATTCCATACATACTTTAGGTATTTCTTCAATATCTGCAGTACCTAATTGAGAAATGAATGTGTTAAAACATTTACATATGGCACACAAGCAGGATTACATGTTATTTTATATTTGAAAAACTTACTAGATTTTTCTGCATATAAGGCAACCTGATGCGATTTTTCTAGCTGCCCTTTCAAAGTTTTCTTAGCATTTCTTCTTACACCCTATAAGACAAGGATCAAAAAGGTGATAATTTGAGAAATAATAAGTTATCAATAATAACATGAATAAGCAGTATCAAATAACTTACATCAATGAAAAAAAAACTGTATTCACAAGTAACCATAATATTCACACCAGTTTTTATAAAATAATAAATGATAGTTTTGCAGCCTTTTCTTTTACTATTTCCACTTCATCATAATACAATTAAATATTTTCTTATACTAGAGATACTACTATCTACAAAACACAACACCAACTGGTAAAAAACTACTACACTCCGTGCCAACCTAACTTGGGTAAAAACAAAGAATAAAATGGCAAGGGAAAAGCGAGATTGGTCTGTTAGTTGGAAACTCTTGTAAGGTAATATTTACATACAAAATGATCTGAATACAATTTAACAAAAATACACTTTTCATTCTGATAAAATAGCCAAATTTTCTAAAATAATATTCAAATTTGTTATACCATAAACGAAATTAATGTTTTAAACATATGAATTCCCAAATAATTTATGGAACTCTTTACATGCACGGAAAGATCTTATCCATAGCATATTTCTATCTACCCAACTTAGATTGGCAAGGAGTGTAACTATCACTTTTTTTTACAATAGTGGTTTTTTTTTCCTCCTAAGGAACTAAACTTTGGCGTGGTAGCCCATAGAGTGCCAAAGCCTGCCGATGGATTACACAGCAGCAAATTTACTGGGGGTAGGTAATTAGCAGTCTCTACAAAAATATAGATTATTTTTGTCATGATATAATCAATTTTAAAATACTTTCTTATATTGGGTTGTAGATACAGTATTAGTGCTATGAGTGTTAAAGTGTTTGTTATTAATAGCCCACGCCATTTTTGTTAATAATGCAGTGTACCTACCCCATAGAGTTAGGAAGAAGGAGTAGAGGGCTCTATCACTTCAAATGGTTTAAAGCAGGGCTGTCAGGTTTTTCAAGCAACTGCGCATAACATACCGGACCGGCACTGAGGTATCCCAAGATGCTCCGCTTAAGCGTTTTTTTAGCTACTGCGCATGGCATAACATAGTAACCGAAACTTGTACTGAGGTATCCCAAGATGCACCACTCTATTCTCTTTCTTAACTCTATGACTCACCCTAACTGTTGGAAATACTCATGCAAAACTCTCAGTGTTTATTTCCCAAGCTAGCTTGGCTTTCATTTGATCAAATCACCGAAGAGACAAAGGGCTGAGAGATTGTTGCCCAATTAACTCAAACACCAAGCCTCCTTCACTACTAAGATAGACAAATACTTACTTTTCTTATATGTTTTAAATATAGTTCAAAGTGTTTGTAGTTAATATCAGGTAAATAAGTTGGAGGCAGAGCTGCCGAATCCACAAAGCTGTCACTCCAAGTTTTAGTGAACAGGTCGTGTTCTCGCTTTAGCCTTCGGGGATCATTGAGGACAGCAGGGAGATTTTGAGAGCTGTTGTAAATGGTCCATTGACATTTGTCTTCAACGACGTTGGGTTGGTTGTTGGATTCGTTGGCAGTAAAAATATGGGCATATTTTTGACGAAGATTCTGGACAAACTTTTCTTCTTGAGAATGGTCATCATCAACTGCAAGAAAAAGAAAGAACTAATAAATAAGGTGTGCGATTTGCAACAGGACAATTGAAGAGCTTAGTGGAAGAACGTGCTTAGAGACATTTTTGAAAAAATCAAGATTTTTGTGCCAATAAACAAAAAAACTACCTTCTTTAATGATAACGAGTTTCCCCTTTCTCATAAATTTTAAGTTGAGTAAATATTTTGCAGTTTGCAAGAACCGTTTTCAACAGATCTGAGGCAAACTAAAAACGTCGGTTCACCTTTACTGTACGGTAACTATTGGCGCGATTTTCCGATTTGGTGATAAATAGTTTTTGGTGGCAACCTGTCTGACCTGACCGAAACGCATAATGGTTAGATAGGGTTGCCGGAAAACGTCATCGTTGTGAAGAGAGCATGACGTCAAAAGTTGCCAGAATACGGACTTCTGGCGCGATTTCGGAAAGTTCGCCAATGGTTACCGTACAGTAAATTTCTACCAAAACGTCAAAGCTCATTTTCACCTTTTTGTCACTTAGCAGGTTCTTCCACTAAGCTCTTCAATTAATAAATTATGAACTAAAGCAGTTTCAGTTAATTAACTTATTATTTAACTTGTATAAAGTTAACAAATTGCCAATTATTGCCTACAATACTTTTACGGAAGTGCAATATGTCTTATGTTATGACAATGTAATTTTTTTACTACTAAGATAGGAAATGGTAAAAAAAAAGTTATGGCAGAAAATGCAGTAAAAAGAACATTAAAAAGATTTAGAAACATTAAAAAGATTTTAATAACCTTAACTTTTTAAGTTTTCAACAGGTGAATGCAGAAATTTGTTTGACACCTCAAATTCACTTAATTCGGAGCTTATACAAAACTGTATTTCTTTCAAAGTTTTGGAGATATAGTTTTGCAGCTTCATTTTTATTCTGAAATTTTGTACAGGTCACAAATAAATATATAAACAATTAACAAACTAATTACCTGTGAATGTCAATACATGATGCTTTACGACATGGAATTCGTAATCCTGATCGTTTACTCCTTCAAGGGGTAATGAACCACAAATATTGTGTTTTCCATAGCAGCAAACATACGATCCACCTTCTTTTTTACAGTGATTTTGACGTAAATGCAATCGAAAATCTTGAGCAGATTTAAAGGAAATATCAGAACATAAGTTACAACGCTTCCAAGCTGCAACAGAGGATCTTGATTCGGAATTCATATTTATGAAAAAACCCTTCCAACATATTTATTCCACTCATTCGTAATAAAATCATACATATCACTATATTTGAAATGAAAACTAGGGACAGGGACACATAGCAAAAGCAAACAACAAATATTTAAAGAGCGCATCGAATCTAAAAATTTATTTTCCCACAGCTTAAGAAACAGCTGATAGTATTATTAAGGGCTTATGACGCAGGGTTTGATGTTTGATTTCGTTTATAAGGTAGCACATGAGTTTTGGAGTTTGGATAAAAATGGTAACACATGAGACTTTCATGGAAAACGAGTTTAGCACCTTTTAATCTCTTTTAGATGGATTTTTGTCTAACCTGATACTTTCCCCAACAAAATAGAGATGAAAAAATGTTCTACTTATCTATAGTTCCTTACTTTTTCTTTAATTAATATCTTGTTTCAAGAAAATAATGATAAAAGAATTTATCTGCAAACGATATATTTTTTATTTACGATTTAATCTAAAACATGTCTAAAAGTGTGAAAAAATCACTTTTTAGTTGGACAAGAATTTTTAAACATAATATTTTTACGCTCTACGAATTGCTTTAATAATTTAATAAAAGTATATGTTTGTTGAAAATAGAACGAAACACTTTTTGGGAAGGCGTCTACACTAAGCAGATTAAAATATAAGTGAGTACATTTTTAATTTTGTATTTCCTCTGAATAAAGAGATCTAAAATATGTTCTATATACCACATGCATCAATTTTTTTTTTGTTGCCCTACAGATTTGAGTTTTTAAGTGATTCTGGTTCCGTTCGTGTGTTATACCTAACACCGCCTCGCCACCTAGCATAGGCTAGGCTCGTTTGGAAGAATATAACCAGAGGATGCGCCACTAATTTGTTATCAAATTGCTCGATTCTTCCAACTTATCTCTAATGTAGAAATTTTATATTGTTAAATTATATTTCTAAATCAAAATAGTGACTTTAATTTAAAAAAAAATATTTTATCCGTAATTTTATATATGAATTTATTCTTAGGCCCATCTCTAAAATACACCTTTTTCTCATTTATTGCTTTTCGGCGATTTTTTCGTAGGGAACTTAAAGGTAATTAAAAAAAAAAAAAAACGTGCGCAACAATAGTCTCACAGCTAGCGACAAGTGGAGGGTTAGGGATGCCTTTTCTTCTTTGTACCTGGCAAGGTCGCTGTCAGGATTTATGGGCCCCTGTGCAACTTAGTTCGGGCCTCTAACTCATTAGTAACCCCAACACCTCTTCTAACTTCAGCGTCATTTAACCGCTGCTTCAAATTAAGAGGTCGTCGCCAATAGAACTCTAGTAAGATGATAATTTAATCAATAAATTCCCCCTCAACTTACGCATTTTTTTTTCCTTAAACACAAAAAAAATTCTTAAAACAAGTGTTCTCGATACAATAAAATAAATAGTAATTATGAGAGAAAAAGTTCACTTTTTTATATAATAATATATAATAATAATATATAATAATAATATATAATAATATTAATTCATAAATCGTTGCGAAAATGACACTTTACGTGCTTACGTCACAGACAGTACCGAAAATAGGACTTTCGGCATTAGTGCGGTAAAGTAAATAAGAGTATCTGATTGGTAAAAAAACAAAATGATGTCATGAATGTCTCCATGGAAACTAAATGGTCATGAGACTCACTTATTTCTATTGGTTCATTACTTTTGCATTCTCAAATATCTCCATGGAAACTACAAGAACTTCAAAAATTATTAAAGGAAATTAAATACGACAAAAGTAAGAAAACAAAATTTCATGCTTTTGCACGTTATTATAAAAAATATTGTAAGCAAGCACGTGCCAAATAACACTTTATTAAGCTCTTGTCACTCGCTTAATAAAGTGTCATTTTCGGCACTAGTTGCTTAAATAATTATTTTATAACAACGTGCAAAAAAGTTCATTTTTTTTATATCATATTCATTCATAAATCGCTGCGAAAATGACACTTTACGTGCTTACGTCACAGACAATGCCGAAAGTGGGACTTTCGGCACTAGTGCGGTAAAGTAAATAAGAGTATCTGATTGGTAGAAAAACAAAATGATGTCATGAATATCGCCATAGTAAGAAAAATCATGAAACTCACTTATTTCTATTGGTTCTTTACTTTTGCATTTTCTAATATATCCATGGAAACTACAAGAACTACAAAAATTATTAAAGGAAATTAAATGCGACAAAAGTAAGAACACAAAATTTCACGGTTTTGCACGTTATCATAAAAAATATTGTAAGCAAGCACGTGCCAAATAATACTTTATTAAGCTCTTGTCATTATTTTACTCGACTTACGGTCTTGGGGGAAAAAAAAAGCCCACTCGCTTTATAAAGTGTTATTTTCGGCACTAGTTGCTTAAATAACTATTTTCAAAAAATTTAACAAACGATAAGAAATGATTATTAAATTTCGATTAACCATAGTCTGCTTTATTCTAACGCTTAAAAGTTAAATAAAGAACAAAATTCCTATATAGGCCGCTTTTTTAAAAAAAAGATTTTGTGCGCGACAGTTTCTATTGCAAACCCACTTGTTTATTAGTAGTGTCCATGTATAGAGTTCTTATTTATCTCTGAAAAGAAATTACAATTTTTCCTTCGTTGTACCGACTTTGTCATACTACACTACATTGCAAAAATCCAAAAATCTGCCACTTTTATGAAAATTTCCCATACTTTGAACGGTTTAATACCGATTGGCTTACTTTAGGGTCTTTAATAGTTTATTAAATTCATTCACAGCTAAGCAACATTCCTCTAAAAAATTTTCTCAATGACGGCACTTTAGGGGCGTGTTAACAAATGACATGAGGGCTGGGGAAAAAAAAAACGCTCCACCCCACGTTTCTCAGCTGCTATTGGACAGGGAACTTTGTGAAAGGTGTCATTTTTCAGGAAATAGCGTAAGGAACTGAGAACTGGCAACAAAAATTGTATAAGGGGTCGTCTACATATTAAAATGCGTACCAACTTTGAAAATTCCAATGGCAACACCCAATTTTTTTTACATAAAAATGTTTAGCACCTTCAAAATACCCCATGTGTAAAAAATAATTATTTACTTTGCATTATTTTCTAGGCTATAAGCATTCAAAGTTGAACGCCCATTATGTTAAAAAAGTTTCATAAACTTTTATTCATATCTCCACAAATAAAAGGAATTAAGGAAAGTTTTTTTTTCATTATATACTTCTTAATCTTCCAAAAACAAATCACACAAGTTTTTTCATCAATTTTTCAGTTTTAATAATTTTTTATTTAAATTTAAATAATGAAAAATAAAACATGAATAGCAACCCCAATTTTTTTTTACATAAATCGATAAAGTAGATCAAGTAGAACCAAAATCCCAAATTTTTTAATTCAAAAACAATTATTTGCCGAGTTATTGTAAAAAAAACTGAAAAAGACGAATTTTAGGGATCGTGTAAAAAATTACTTGGCTAATTCGATCCTAACTTGCATTATCGTTTGGTGATTGAAAAGCATTTGTTGATAAATGTTTATTCAAATTATTGATGTCTGAAAAAAATCTAAAAATCTTTTCTTATTTCAAGTGCATGCAATGTATTTTGTTTGTCGAATTAACTTTAAATTATATCGATTACTATGATTTTAAATATGTGTTATTTCCAATACAATTTCAAGAAGTGAGTATAAAAAATAAATATGCAAAAATATAATTGGAATTCGGTTTTCAGTACATTTTATTGTTACCACATTGCTTATTTAAAATTATTAGTGCCCACTTTCCTTGATTTTAAATCATTGCCCAATCATTGTGAATAATTTTGTTTTGCTTTCCTTAAATATCGTGTTAAGGTTGTAACCCTCGTTTTGAAATACGTGGTTTATATTACCGATAAAGGGTGACAAATTTTTAACAAACTTTTTGCAGCAATATTAATGAAACAAAAATTTGCATAAAAAATGTGAAACATTAATGCAATAATCATGTTAGTCAATGTGATTATAACTAATCGCATTTGAAAATCTGTTCGTTATAAATAACCGTATGTGCGACTTAAATTAAAATTAAAACTTTTTATCTTCTAGTCTTTATTTTATTTCTGAATTTATAATTTCAAAATAAAAAAACATTAAAAAAATCACAATATTAGTGAAGAAAGTTAAATTCTAGCATCCGTTGGCGAGATTATGTTAACCCAGTTAGTATGTTGTTTTGAAAAGACGCAACCCAAATATTACTGTTTTCACTTTAGAGACGTCCCCCTAAACGAGTTCAAAATTAATGCTTTAATAACTCAGCAAATAATGCAAAATAAATAATTCTTTT
Organism: Hylyphantes graminicola; assembly: GCA_023701765.1. Taxonomy (NCBI): domain Eukaryota; kingdom Metazoa; phylum Arthropoda; class Arachnida; order Araneae; family Linyphiidae; genus Hylyphantes; species Hylyphantes graminicola. The sequence continues at coordinate 43,252,305 of CM043115.1, read as the reverse complement.
TTATACATGGGGTATTTTGAAGGTGCTGAACATTTTTATGTAAAAAAAATTGGGTGTTGCCATTTGAATTTTCAAAGTTGGTACTCATTTTAATATGTAGACGACCCCTTATGCAATTTTCGTTGCCAGTTCTAAATTCCTTACGCTATTTCCTGAAAAATGACACCTTTCATAAAGTTCCTTGACCAATAGCAGCCTAGAAACGAAGGGTGGAGCGTTTTTTTTTCCCCAGCTGTACGACGCTTTTGGTAAATTGAAAAATGAAGGTTCAAATAGAGCATGACGCAAAACCTTTTTCTTACTTTTAAAAAGTACAAGTGTTCAACAGGACAAAACCATATTTTAATTGGAATTTACCATATTTGAATGCAGGAAATTTTCTTATTATAATTTTTTTTTAACGATTTTATAATTTTATTCTACAAGTATAAAAGCCTAAATTTGTCGGAATTACTTGCAGCGTGTATATTTCTTATTACGTATAATTAATTATATCCCGTAACAGTGACTCCCCTTTTTTACTCCGTTCACCTCTTTGTCAATTACAGTATCCTTTATTTCAGATTAGGCAAAATGTCCTCGGAAAAAAACAACAGTGAGTTCGAAGAAATAATTTCTGACTCTGAAGAGGAAAAGAATGAAAACGAAATATGCTTAGACATTTGTGCTAGACATTTTATTGATGTAAATAGTCCAAAAATAGCTTTAGTTCATAAGATCCCTCTAATTCAACCTGAACAAAAACTTGTGAATTTGAAAAACGATTGTGAGAAGAATTTTGCTCGCACTTTTGAAACCATAGATTCCAGAGATCCTGTAAAATATCCAGTCATAAATGCCAATTATGAAGACTCTATAACTTTTTCTTTAGTAAATGGATATTTTTCTGAAAATTCTACTCTAATTGAAGAAAATATCATTGGCAGAATTATAGACAACTTAAAAAATGACAACTTGAAGGGTTCCCAAAATAAAGATTCTGGTCTAACTGCATTAGAAAACAACGATATGAAGACAAATGTTATCGAAAACTTTCCTGAAAAACAAATAGACAACTCATGCATTATCGAATCTTTCTGTGATCTGAATGTAATAACAGATAATGCAAATATACAAACTAGTCCAAACATAATTTATGAAAACTCAATTATTGGTAAAGATATCTCGCTAACTCCTGATAAACTAGATGATAATTTTTTACAAAAATGCTCTAATCTGTCTCTAAACAACCACAAACACTTGACTAACGAAATGTATGACTACTCACAACCTTTATTTGCAAATTCCCAAACACTAGATTTGGATATTATACCTGACTCAATTCACCGATGGACTGATCAAAATTACCCTAAGCATGAAGATTCGGTAAATCAACAAAATCATAATTGTAATGGAGTCACCGCGGATTCTTCACCGTCTCTGTTTTCACCTGGGCCTACCCAAAATGATGAAAGTGACGAAACACACTCGCTTTTAATTGAAGGTGCAAAAGTGAGTGACATTTGTGATAATGAAGTTGAAGAAACTCAATTACACCAACAAGTTTGCTGTTCTCCCAAAGGACACAATGTAGAACGTGACTATGAATATAATTGTACGTTAAAAGTAGATAACATTATTCACGGGGCCCCAAATGACTCTTTGCAGTATGGGAGTTGTTTACTTCCTCATGATATAGAAGAAGCATTTTCACATGAAATTACAACAAATATTTCTCATAGCTCGGAAAATTACCTAAACTTTAAGATTACCGAATCTTGTACAAATTTAGTTGATTTGTCGTCTAATTTAAAATTAGATAATTATGATGAGAAAATAAATGGAGTTGGAACTTCCTTTCATGGAGAATGTAAAGAAACGTCTAACACAACAACAGAATATCCGTCCTTATTAGATGCTCAAGATACTTCTAAAAATAAAGTCATTATAAGAGAAAACCATGAAAGTAATTCTTCTTCAGAAAAGGAAAATAATAAATTTGACTATGTTTTGAATCTCAAACCAGAACAGATCTTGCCAGGAAAAAATCTTTTCTGTGTTAATTCGTCTGTTAAAACTTTTCCGGATGTATGCAAACAAACAGATGGATTGATGTCAAGTCTCGCTGAAGACAAAGATGAAGATCCATTGGATGTTAGGAGAGAAAAAGTGAAAAGGAACCTATTTTTTAAGTCGGGTGCAACTCGTTGCGAGACTCGGTTTCAGACACCCTGGAGATTCGAAAATATGGGTTCAAATGTTCATGAAATAAAAGAAATTAGAAAAAAGGAAAACTTAACGGATTCTACAGGAAAAAATATTGTTGAAAAAACTGATGAAACTAGTCTGACGACAGATAGTATTAGCAAAGAAAAATGTAATAATAATTGTGTTCAAACTATCAGCACAGAGAAAGAAAATTCTGTAAATCTTAACAAAAATCAAGAACATTCAACAAAGAATAAAAATTTTGCAGTTGAAACTCCAGAAAAATTAGATTCTGAGATAAACATGGAATGTTCCGATGATTATACAGTTAAAAATCATGGAGAGCTAAAATTAGTTTTGAAACGTAAAAAAGACACACAGGAAGGTTTGAGTGAATGCCATGCAACACAAGGCGGTAATAATTTAATTCATCCCGAAAATGGCACTAACAAAAGTGTGGATGCTGCTCCTAAGAGAAAAAGGCATCGTTCGGTATGTGTGGATGAAGCTTTTCGGAGAATCTCGAGAAGAGTAAATAACATCTACCAAAGAGATGCTGATAAAAATAAGCACTGCTCGAGTAAAAATAGTTTGAAGGATGATTGGAAAAGCAAAGATGAAATTAAGTCAATGGGTAATTATATGAAATTAAGAGATAGAAATATTTCCATAACAGGCTCTCAGAGAAACCAACAAAAGTTTCGCAAAGAAATAATTCATCGAAAAAGTCAAGCACTTTTAAAAGAAGCAGATATTACTGACAAAAATAATTGTTTACTAGATAAAATTCAGAATAAACTATCTAAAATAAAGAAACTTGTCAAAACAAAAAACGCAACAGAACGCAAACTCGCTCTCGCATCCACGTATTTGAAACATATGAGAATTGTTTTACAAAAATCCGAGTTGTATACAAGCATGAGTGCAGATGATGGAACTTCTGGAGCTTTCAGTGATTCCACGTTTCCTTCAAAGCTATTACATTTAAGAAATTTGTGTGAAATATTAATTGGTCAATTAACTGACATACAGAAAAGAAAGAAGAAAATCAGCGAAGGAAGGAATCTAGGAGATTCAAATAAACGGTGTGAAACTATTAAAGGCTTTTCTGAATTGAAACAATTTAAAACCTTAACTACCTCTGATGATAAAACGTTGGACGTGACTTTTTCAAAAAGTAAAAACCCTAGTAAGCAATGCCACATTCAAAATGCAGATTTAATTGAAAAAGGAAATTCTAATAACAATGTAGCAAAAGAAATCGACAAAAGTGTGGAAAAATCAGAGAATAATACCATTTTAGATAAATGTCATGATCATAAATTGAAAGTAAACCAAAACATTGAACAAATTTCAAACTGTGTGGATGTCAAAAATAATAGTTTGCGAGCCTCAAAGCCAATTAGAAATTCTGATAGCCTTATGGAGTCGATGGAAAGTTTAAGTAATGATGGAGTAACAAGAAAGCAAATAGTTTGCGGTGAAGGAAATATAAATCATCCTTCTAAAAAGTGCCGCCTGAATGAAGTTAGTGATAACTATAATGTAAACCCAGCTTTTGATATTGAAAATAATACAGCTATGGATGCGGTGACTAGTTCTGATGACGCAACGCAAGATATTGATGGATTAGAACCTCTAGTTTTTAAACATTGCAAAAATAAAAACCATTACCCACTTACAATTCAAGAAAATGATTTTTGCACTATTAATAGTGATATCCCTAATGATTCACTTCCTTCTCTTTCGCCAGTTCAAAAGAATTTAGAATTAATTCCCAAACCTGCAGATAAATTTTCAAAATGTTCCCCATCTCTAATTATTCAACCCACTAAAAACTTTTCTGGAGCTTCTGGTAAAAATGAAGTTACTAATTTAAATCTCAAAACAAAAAGTAGCAGTTCGTTAACAATACCAAGCAATGAGAAATTTGTTTTCAAAACTGTAGATACAAATAAGTCCCCGTGTGAAAAACGAATAAATAATAATTTAGAAAATGTTTCAAGTTGCACAGTTGATTTATCCGACAATATCATTAATCAAAATAATGGCATGTATGAATACGGTTGCAATATTTCTACGGATGATACACAGTCTGAAAGTCTGCTAAAGGAAAATGTAATTCAGAATTCTTTTAAAACTAAAACACCCGTTGCTAATACAATCTCTAGATCTGTTTATTCTTTTAATAAAAATATAAATGAAAATAGAGGTTTTCCAAGAAGTGAAGTTCCAAATATCTTAACCGTCATCCGTTTAAAACCCATGCATCCCGATTCAGCTACATTTCCACCCCAAAGTAAACATCTAGCTTCAAAACAGACACCTGTTAATATGAAAACTGTGTACAATGAAGTTAATTCTTCACAAGTTAATAATTCTAGATATTTTCCAGTTCCTCAACCAATAGCCTTTACAAAAACTGTTTCTATCAATGAAACTAGCATTCCATATATTGCACCATCAGTTTTAGCGTTAAAAAATAGTGCACAAAATACTGTTACGCAAGTACCGGCTGTGATGAAAATTATATGCAACGAAAATCAGTTTTTACAAACCACCAATAATGCTAAACCGCATTCAGTATTTCAGCCAACAACTCATACAACAGACGTTTCTATAAATAGCGTTGCGGCTATTTCATCCTCAGCATCTATAAATAGCGTTGCGGCTATTTCATCCTCAGCATCTATAAATAGCGTTGCGGCTATTTCATCCTCAGCATCTATAAATAGCGTTGCGGCTATTTCATCCTCAGCATCTATAAATAGCGTTGCGGCTATTTCATCCTCAGCACCATCAATGCCAGCAATCAAAAATGTTTCTGGCATCAATATAAAGGAACCAAGAAAATTCATGAATCTTCAACAATTGATCCGGAGTGGCATTCTTAAACCAGACACAAACGTTCTTTCACTACACACGCCCGAAAGAATTGTATTTGCTTCTCTGGATGAAAATGGCAGGATAATTTCAAACGGAAAACAATATGACACCCCTGTACAATGGTGCAACGATTTTCCAAACTTTTTTAAACAAGGCGAGAAAAAGAAAAGGGACTTTTGTTACAAACGAATATATTACCAAGGTCGCACTCTGTATTCATACGCAAATAGTTGTAATCAAGGACTGAGTGGCCGGGCCACGGTGTCCCAAGCGGCCGAGGGGTCATCAATTTTAGGAGATTCTGGATCAAATCCCGAGGTCACACAGAGGTCAATTGCTCCTTTGTTAGATCCGACGATACATTTCGAACCTCCCGATTGTGGACCTGGTGTTCTGAATCTGTCGAAAATGAAATTGCTTATGATCGGAGATAACGAGGTTGGCCCGATTTCCATTGATAAGTGGCCAGATCTTCACTGGGAGGATATTGACAAATGGTGAAAGCAAATATCAGTTGCGAATTTATTTTATAGAACTTCAGTGTGCCTTTTCAAACTACATTCTAATACTACGATGGGCATGGAAATATTCATGACTTTTTTCATGTAATGGCATATAAAATTTAAATTGGCCATGCATTTTAATTGTTAAATATAAATTTACAAACATGATTGTTTGAAATTTTTTTGGACCAAAGAGTAAAACTGTAAATTCATGTCGTAATGAAGAAATTTCACTATATAAAATATCTGAGAATGCTTTAGTATTTTCCGGAAGAATTAAGCATACAATTCTAATAGCTTAATAATGTAAATAAATTGTAATTTGAATATAGCAAAGATTTAAGCAATTAAAATTAAATTTGGGATTTATAATAATATTTTAAATAAACTTTGAAAATAAAAGTTTGAATTTAAAGTGTACTGATACTATTTCAAAATGTTTATATAGGATAACTTTGCTTTCTAACTTTTTATTGTGTTTTGTCGATTTTATGTATGCTAGAATATTAATGATAATATTTTACGTACATTGTTACACTTAACATTATCTTTGAACTTTATTATAAGAAATATATTTTCTCTGCTCATGAAATGTTTTTGATTTTATATTATTACAATGCTTTAAGCTACTAAAATGTTTAACTTTTTAAAGCAATGTTTGTATCGTATTAAAATAAAAAAAAATATGAGCCGTATTTGTAAGCTTCAAAACTATTTTCGTTTTAAGGAATAAAAGGTATTAAACTTTACTACTAACGTACTTTTGCATAGCATTATGTTCTGTTCATTTCTTTTACCGACTTCATGTACAGCTAAAAACCGTGTTTTTAGCTTATCCATGCATTACGAACTATTGCTCTATCTGCTATTATTTAGAAATAAGAAACTGTAATGCATTTCGTTTAAAAATAAATAAAAGATGTTTCATTTTATAGTTTCGTAGATTTTTCAAAAAATTAAATTAAGAAAATGAATTGTAAAGAAATATAAGTTTTAGTTAATTAATATATATTTACAAACAATAAGTATTTCTTAGTTTAACGTATTTTACAGGTAAGTACATAAATACATTTTTGGAAATAGGTATAAAATTTAAAGTCTCCAAAAGTAGTAATCTCCGAAAACTGTTTATAACAATAAGCCTAAAAACTTTTGTAACACTGGTTTCAGAAATAAATGTTTTCAACACTTGCTGATAAATAGAACTTTTCAACATTCTTTGCTTAATTATCCAGACTTATCCTTTCACAATTTCAATTTAGTGCTAACCTTTTAGTTTCCATAGTAACTAATGCATATGCTTTTAGCAATAATTATCTTTACAGAAATCACCATTAGAATCTTATAAATACAGCATCGAATGTGTTGAATGGATTTTGAACCACATTGGTTTCTTTGAAAATAGGTCACCTAATTTTTTGACAATTCTCCATTTTTACTGTAATCGATTAGTAAGCCAACTGCATGTTTTCGTGAATAACGAAAGTAACTTTTTAACACAGATTTATCGATAGACATTGTAAAAACAATAAATATGCGAAGAAGCTTATAAACGGTGATTGGATATTTTCCTTTTTGAGAAGTTACGTTTCGATCAAAGAGGAGTAATCAATATTAAGACGGAGGGAGAATCATCTGATAAAAACATACATTGAGAATGAATTTTACCAAAACAGTTTTTAAGTAACGTTTGCCTTTTAAAAATTCATCTCTATAAATTTCCTTATTTATAGTTAAATACATTTTTTCTTATAATTCTTTTATTTATATTTACACCAACGTAAATTCAGTTATTTCTTCTTCACAAAATAAATGTTGAACAATCGATTATTAATTATTCACTATTGTCGTACGACTCAAAACTCAAAGAAACTCCAAAGAAAAGTTAAAGGTATGTACTTCAAAAACTTATTCACTCAAATAATTATATACTTTCAGTTTAAAATTGCAAATTATTTAAACATTTAGTCAAAATGTGACCTTTTAGACAAAATTAATTTGCTTTAATTATCAGGCACTTCAAAAGAGGGATTTTTGATAAGTCGGAAAGTTTAATATCAATCTGAAAGTTTTGTTTTAGAAAATTTTATCTTCGAAAACTTTGCAGTTTCAAATTTTAGTTTAAAAGTGTATATAAATTTTCATAATTTAAAGCTTTTACATTTTTTAAAGATTTATTGATTTTTTTTAGACTTATAAAATGAAATTGAAAGGGAGAGAGAGAGAGACAAACAAATGATTTCGCCATTCCAACGCACTATTTCCTGTTTCTGTAGAACAGGTTTCTCCTTTCATACAGTTTAGTTGCTCAGAAGTTAACTTAGATGCAGCAATACCTACGTACTTATGTGATAATCAAATGTATGCAAACATTGTTCGATTCGATTTATTTTACTCTCTCGTTTATTATTACGTTTATGATCATATTAGGATTATGATTTTTATGGTTATTATTAATGGTTATTAATTAATATTGATTATCATTAAAATTAAATCGTATTATTGATTATACTTGATTATTATTGTTGTTATTATTATTCTTGTTATTATTATTTTTTAAGGACGTCATTCAAAGGCATCGAAAATTGTGACTAATATGAACTGAACATGATAATTTTATGCTGGTTAAAGTGATTCTTCGTTAAATTTTAGGGTTATTACAAATGAGACTTTAAAAATAATAAAACAAGTCCTTATTAAGACTTCAAAATAAATCTCATTCACTACAATTGGATTTCCTATATGGGGCAGTATAACCCTCCAAAACACGCACTCTTTAGCTTGACTATACAAAACAGAAAAAATTAATAAATATCGTGATACCCATGCCTGTTTTTTGGCACCGCTAAAAATATTACAAAAAAATAAGACTGCAATTGTATCGAGTTACACGGGCGCCACCTTTGGTAGTTAAAACGCTATTCTTTTCATTTTACGTTGCCATAGGCTACGAGAAAAACAATGTGACGAAGTTTGGTGGCCTGAAGACAGTTCGCACCCAATCGTTTGATTCACGTTTTTCGAGCAAATGTTTGCGTGGTTGCTGAATGTCATCTCGTGGATCAAACAAAGAAAATATTGGCGCGTTTTTGATGTCGAGAATATTAAACACATCTACTAGAAGGTAAGGGGAGTTCGATTGTTATCGTATATTATAGCATCTATCAAGGTCCAGAATGTTTTAAATATGTAATAAACTATGTTGTTTTGGGTGTTAGGACATGAACTTTTTTTTGCAACGGATAAGCAGTGTTTTTGCACGTCTTCAATCCATTTTTTAATTGAATTTTTTTTAAAAAAGAAAGCACAATTAAATGGGTTAAGGTACCTAATTATTGTCAGTATTCTTCATAAAGAAAAAGCTACTCTGTATTGTAAGTTGAAAATTTAATTTTGCAACAGATGGCAGATATTTTAAACATCGCTATCGATATTGTCTATCTTTAAGTTAAATATATGTATAAATCATTTTTTTATTTCCTTTTTTGGGGGAAATGAAAAGTTAAATGATAAAACACCCCGATGCTAATTTAACTACACTGCTCAAAACAATTAGGGGAGCAGTTTGAGTACTTTTGTTAATTTTCAGTTCCAACTTTTTAATTTTTTTATTCTAAAAATCTTAAATTTGTAAAATAAATTCATTAATAGATTTGTAAAAAACATAGAAAAATATTAATTTTTAAAACTGAAATTAAAGGGAAAATTGAAATCATAACTTTTGAATAAATTATAACAATAATTTTTTCAAGCTTCATTTTTTGAAAATTTTTAAAATCAATTTTTAAACTTCGAAAAATTCCAATATGAAGAATTTAGGGTCAATTATATAATAAAATACTTTCAAAGTGTGAACTTTATTTTTCCATAGGTTTCATATTTTTTTTTTATTTTATTAAAACAGACAGTATCTAATACTTCAAAAGACATGTTTCTATCTAACGATAAATAAGTGCGAGTTTAACATTAGTGGGAAAAAATCGGAAGCTGATGATTCCAAATGGAATTATTAGGGGTGAACAAGTTTAAACCATGGGCTCCCCTAATTTTATTGAGAAATGTATAAACAAACATAATCAATAGTTGTTCTCATATCGAAAAAATTGCTTTCTCTTAGGAATTGTTTAGCATTTTATTCATTTTAAGTGATATAAACAATAAAACTACAAATATTTCCTTTTAAATTAATTTACTTACGGAAAAGAACTTAACTCTGCTTAATTTATCATTAGAAGTACATAAAATGAGCTTATCTGATCCTTGTATTTTCTCGTTCCTCTATTATAATTTTTTCAAAACGGTTTTTTCTAGAAAAAAATACTCGTAAAATATTGTATCAATTGTTCATTTTTTAAAAAGTTAAATGAAACATGTAGATTTAAAATACATAAAGCTTTTCCCTAAATATGAGTGCGCAAAGTATTATAATACATGTATGTCTATTTTCCTTTTAAAAAAATTATTGTTCAATAAAATATTAATCAATAATTTATTTAGTTCATTCGATCAAAGTTAACTTTTATATATATTTTGTTGTTTAAAATTAAATTTTTTGATAAGTTCGAAAATTCATAAGTTTCCATAAATTCCAGCTTTACAATTTGAAAAAAAAAACAGTTAAAAATTTCTCGAGTCTTCTAAAATAAAATTAAAATCGAGAGATAAACAAATGATTTTGCATTTGCAACGCACATTTCCTGCTTCTGTAGAACAGGTTTCTCCTTTTATACAGTTTAGTTGCTCAAAAGCCAACTTAGATGCAACAATCCAATTACTTTGGGGGAAAGATGATAAAGAGGTGGTATTTCGAAACCAATTGTAATGAATGTATCAATCGTTATTTAAAGTTAAATTAAAAATGTAGATTAGGACACAGAAAGCTGCTTTCTGTGACTTCTCAAATTAACACATGTGTCTTTATTTCCCTTAAAAAATTATAGTTTATAAAAATATTAATCATTAAATTATTGTATTCATTCAATCAAAGTTAACTTTTATTTATATTTTGTGCAAACATATTTTTTTTAAATTTTGTACATATTTAAATGTATTAAAAAAACCTGGGTACATGGCTGTGCACTGTCCCGTTCGTAACAGACGTGGCACTGACATTTTTTTTTGTTACATTCCAGTATAGGTTAGAGTTTGGATTTTCTACAGGGTTGAGTGTTCAACAATTATAAATATTCAATAAAGCCTTTGTATTAATTATTTATTTAAACAAAAAAGTAATTTATACTGAGAAATGAGTGGGAGGACAATTACTTCTACAGACATAATAACTAATATAAATACAGGTCATTTAATATTAATCGGAAATTATCAATTAAGAACTAATAAATCGAGGAACATTCGTTTCCCTACGCAAGCTCAGTCAATGTTACGTCCTTGAAACTATTTTTGAAGACTTTAAGTTTGAATTTTACGAATAATAAGAAGAGTTAAATTAAACAAAACTGAAATTCTCATATATTGGAAATATTCTAACTATATAAAACTAAAAATGAATACGTTCCAGTTATCTAGTTATATTTGAAATAGAAAAATGTATTTCCTTTGTAATTTCGTTGTATTAAAGAATGAAATTTAGATAGTCTTAAAAATACTATGTATTGTTGGTTCCAATTGTTTTTTCTTCGACAAAAGTAAACGGGCATGTTTCATGACTTGAGTGGCAACAGTTCCAGCTGTATTGTTTCCATTTTCGGTCCTTCTGGAATTTCCTTTGTTTTTAACAATACAATATTTTATCACCTTACTGAAACGAGTATTGTGTACAAACTTTTCCTTCAGTAGAAATGAATCTTTCCTTTCTTCGTGTATCACGGTAAATTGGTGTCCTAGAGTTAATATCTAAACAGAAGGGGAAAAAAATCTTGAAATTTAATCAAATTAAAACCAATAAAATGTTATCAATTGCACGAATAAAACAAGATGCGCGTAAAGAATTCTAAAATAGAATAAAAAGCCGACAATAAAATATCCATTTTAGGAGTGAAATCGGAAAACTAATGAAATAAAATTTTGTTGCCTTTTTCTAATGTCAAACATACTATTCGTTGCTTAAAAAACACCTACCGCTAAAGGTCTTCTTAGGTCTAAAGACAGACTTCAACATTTACAGGCAACCGTAAAAAAAAGTCCTTAATAGCTTCAAAATCATTGAAGTATCAAAATGCTTTTAGTATAATGATTTTTTTAATAAAATAAAGTAATATTTAATTGTTCTGTCATTTTGAATTGAAATAAAATTCGTTAATTAAATTGAACAACAAGTAATCGAGTAGTTCCAGTTTCTTGTAGAATTGGGTTAGTACTATCCGTTGTTTTCTTTATCAGCTTACAGTTACTTTCTTTACCTTGTCAAGTTCCAGTTACCTTGTTACATAAAATTTATAGTTGTTATATAGCTACCACATAACGTATATGTGTGTGGACCAAAATTTCATTAACTATTATAACCCGACTTCAATCTAAAAGAGACAAGGTCCACATTTTAGCGTCTGCATGACGCATGGCTATAATGGTTTGTCTAAATTGTAAGTAATAATTGACTGAGCTTAAGTATAGTAGGTTCAAGGCAGCATAGTTCCCAAAAATTTCCTATTTTTGGCCTTGGTAAATATTAATGCGAAATTTTGTGATAGAAACTTAATTTTAAAAAATCTGCAGCATTTCCTTGGGTTATCTTCTAATCTTTTGCAATGAAGAATGAAAAGTTTTTAGGTTTTCATCATATTTAGTAACTCTTTATAATTATCGATGTTAAATTTTGTTATCGAAACTTAATTTTAAGCAATCGGAAACATTCAATTAGGTTTGTTTTCGAACCCATTTGCAATAAAGAATGATCATTTTCCCTTCATATTACTCGATTTTTTTTTGTTCTTGTGATACTTACATCCCTAAGGCAAAAGTATCGGACTTCTATAACATTGGGAAAGTAAAGTGTGGGAAAAAAACTATAAAAGTTGTTAAATTAAAAATAAATCATCTTACATCCATTCACCAATTAATTTTTCTAAAATGCTCTGATTTGGATTTTTTTTGTCTCACAATAAATAAGTAGAGATACTGCAATGTCAAACAATGGAAAATTTTGAAAAAAGTAGATAGGGGCTGGGGGAGCCCAGTCGGTTGGGCACTCGCCTAGCATGTGAAAGGTCCCAGGTTTAGGTCAAGACATCGCCAAAATAACTGCCTACCTATAAAGCCAAATGCAGCCAAAATGTCCGACGAATAATAACCCGTGTTAGGGGGTGCACGTTAATTACCCTTTAAAGTTCTAGCGCTGCGTACGATGTCGCCCTTAACGGTTACGTCGGGTGTCTATTCAGGTGTCGGCTCTTCACTTGACAGTGGTTCAAAAATACGACGCCCGTCGTCAATAGCCCTCTTTTAGCTCTAGTGCGACGATAATTCAAACCTAACCTAATAACAAAAGTAGAGATAAGTTTAATGCTTGATTCAATAAACCTTTTAATACCAAAATACCACGAGTTAACAGAGTTTAATGGTGTCGTTATAAATATGTAATTTTTTTGTTTTAAACTTCACTCTTCACTTACATCTATGTCAAAACTATGCAGATACAAGTGCATGAGAAAAATACTCATTGCCCATCGCGTGACCACTTCGCTCTCTTTTCGGACAATTCTTGAGACCTGGAATAGCTTTCCTAAGATGACTTAAGGATCCGAACGTGACCCAATTTTGGACAATTCCAAGGCTAATTGTGACCAATTTCGTATGGCTTCCTAACACAGTCACTCGCACACCATGCCTTGTTATTCATTGCGTCAAATCGGAACGCGACTTTTTTTTTGGTCCATGGTTTAAATAAATTTATGAAATGTTACAACTTATCAACAAAGCTTTGTGTAATCAAAAGGTTTATCCATTAGCATTTATGTTTGATTGGTTATTTCAGAAATGATTGTAAATATTAATTTCTTCCTTCTTTTAATTCCTTAGATTATTTACATGTTCCCCTCATACCTTATTATTTTTTCAAATTATTACTTTTAAATAAGTCGACTATATGTTTGATTTCCCTTTCTAGGATAAAAATTTTTAAAACATAAATTTTAAAAAAAATTAACAATGTCATATTAATGGTAGAATATAATTTGTAATGCGGCCGAGTTGCAACCTAGTTTTAATTATATTCATAACAGTTATGAATATAGTTAAAACTAGGTTGCATGCCCCTGCTCGCTGTCTCCCGCCAACCCTTTTTTTAAATAAAAAAAACTAATAACGAATCGTATATAACCCTTAGAGTAAGTCACCTGCGGTTACCGCAGGCAAAAGTGTAAACAAACTCTTTTGTTGCCATTGAGTTAGATATATAAGGACATTTGGGAGCCACCCAAAAGCATTATATAGTATATATAGGTAAGTTGTTTGGCAAATGAAAAATTTCCATGTAATTAGTTATTTATGCAACAGTGTGAAAAGTAATACTCTTTAAAACGAGTGGATTTTATTTCATGAGCGAGTGAAATGATGACAATTGTTTTAAAAAGTTTACTTTTCACATGTGTTGCATTTACTATTTTTCATAATTAAGTGAAAAATATCAAATATGATTAGTTCAAAAATAATTCACTTTCATAATGTTTTTACGTAAAGCAGATCGATAAATCTCCCGAGCTACTAAAGACAAACCAATTAGTTTAAAGTCACATTTGAACATGAATTCTGATTCGTATTTTCAAACACAATTTGTAAGTTTTAAGCTTCCCGAAGAGATAGAAATACAACAACAGTGGTTCCAATGGGACTAAAGTGTCATACATAAACATTAATGATAGTAGTTATGATGTTACTATTATTATGAATATTATGAAATAAAAGTTTTACTAGAAATGTTGGCATCATATAAAAAGAGTGAAAAAATCCACTTTTTTCACGCGTCTGCTATTAAAATTATAGTGTAAAAAGTAGGAATTTTTTTCACGCAATTTTAAAATATTATATTTAAGTACTACAATAAAAAAATTTAATCAGCGTATGGTATTCTCGATGAGAATTTCTTAACTATTAATATTTAATAATTAAAACATTCTATTAATTGTTGCATTATTTCTTTCATGGTTTCTGATTAGTAATCCGCTGCTCGTTAATCAGAAACTAAGGTTTCATTCACACACTTTTTTGGTGTTAACACACGATACTCATAAATGTTTCAGGGTATAAAAATAAAGAATTCAGTTTTAATCATCATTTTTTCATATAACTGCGTCTTAAAAGCTAGATTTGCCACACGCAGCACAGGCATGACCTTTACACGCAATATAAACCAGGAAATTGGATACAATTACTAATGTTTGTAAAATCACGTAAGGAATGGAAATTTTAATAGTCGCCGCTAAAAATCAATCCGCCTAGTTTCAACTTTTTGCAAGCTCTAAGCAACGGCAAACACAACAAAAACAACGAGTTCAAAGAAAAACGGTCGATGATGGTTTCTTTGTTAATGCAGCTAGTGAAGCTTTTTTGTTGTTGTAAATCTTTGTTTTTTCTCTTCCAAGAAAGAAAGTGACGTCAGAATATTCGAAAGATTTTGGCCGCATTGTTCTCTTTCTTTAAACGATTTTAAGAAGTAATGCTGAATATATCTTTAATAATTCATGTAAGTTTAACAATTACTGACGAAATAGTTCCTTTGCAGATTGACATTTAGGCCTTATAGTAGTGCATTTTTATTACATGTTGTTACAGTTGCATCTGCAATATTAACTAATCTAAAAGGATCTCTCTTGATTTAAAATATCAAACATCTAATCTCTTTTTGATTTTAAAACAATATAATTTTCTATATTTAACATTAGTTATACTTTTTTTTTATTTCTCCGTTGCTAATAAGAAAATGTATGTGTATAATGCATTTTTAATATAGGAAAACTAAAACCAGAAGATTGGTTTGATGATGAATGGCGCGCTTGCAACGCAGGCAAAAAGAGCTGCCTATAAAAGTATGACCCAAAGACAATATTCAAGAAGCTCTGTTAAAGAATATTTAATTGCAAAAGATAAAAATCACTATTGAGTCTGAGAAAGTAATTTTAAACGTTTACTCAATTTGTATGCAAAGTTGAATAGTGTAACGCGGTTTTAAGGAAATATTGATACAAAGTCTTAAACAATGTGTAAATAGTTTTTCTGAAGTGACAGTGTTTAAATTGGCTCGTTTATTAATTATTTAAGTTTAAGCTAAGGACTAACCAAAGTTTTCAGTTAATTTTTTTAATCACTAAAAACTGTATCGTCTAGACTTCATCACCTAGACAACGCTAGCGTCCTTGAAACTGTAATACAACACCAACACTTTTCTAAATTTTCACTAACCATCAAATTTACCCCCTCTGGCTCCTTTTCAATTACTTAACGAACCTCTAACATAAAAAGGCATAATAATTTCGAATAACTTCTCCGCGTAACTGCTACTAGACACCTGATGAATCAATATTTTAAGCTCCACCCTTAAAAGTACTAAATAACGAGCAATAAAAAACATATGGGCATGACCTCGATGCATAAGCAATTTGGCTAATAGCAACCAAGTATAGATTCGATAGTTCCTGCAAGTACGGATAGTCTTCCCTTGAGATTAAGACACAAATTTGTTTTCCGATTAACGAATGGAGCTTCGTAATCGCTTGGGATATCGCTTCATGTTCAAAAGCGTGTGGTTTTGAAATTGGTTTAATAACTGAAGTATATTTTGACGGCTTTTTTAAAATTTATTATCAGGTAAGCATTTTGAGGTTAATTTATGGTTTATGGGTATTGTTTTGGTTTAGGAAGGATAATTTATTGTACCTATACTTGCACTGCGAATATGCACCGATTATTTTACAACATTTCTAATACTGAAGTATCTTAGTGTATTTCCTTGGGTCTTATTTTTATTAAATAGAACATTTATAAATTTTATTTTTAAGTTAGTATGGTTATTATGGTAGAGAAACCAAATAAAGTTCGTATCCAACGTCAAGAAAGGGAAATTGAAGTATTTTTTAGGCGTGTAATTTATCTTTGTGTGTGTGTGAATATGTATATATCATTTAAACTCTATGTTTAAGGATCAATTCTAATGTTCCAGTTTCAGTTTCAATAATAGTTAAATTTTTGTTTTA
Organism: Hylyphantes graminicola; assembly: GCA_023701765.1. Taxonomy (NCBI): domain Eukaryota; kingdom Metazoa; phylum Arthropoda; class Arachnida; order Araneae; family Linyphiidae; genus Hylyphantes; species Hylyphantes graminicola. The sequence goes on along the minus strand of CM043115.1, from coordinate 43,235,585 downwards.
TAAAACTTTCTTTAGGAATTAATCCTTATACGAATCATGGTTGTAAAAATTTATGCACGAAATAGCATAAAATATTTTAATTTGAAAATTGAAAGTTGTGTAATTTTTACATTTCTTGTTGACATTAAAAGAATACGTAACAAATTGTTCGGGGTATATTTTTGTTATAAATTCAAATTGAAATTAAAAATATTAAAATTTATAGCTAAATACATATAAATTCAATCATTGATTTGAGATTAATTTATAAATTTGTGCAACAAATGGTGTAGGAAAGTCAATACTCTAATATGTTTGCTTACTTTTAAGTGCGTCCTATTTCTAACTTACTCGAATTAATGTTCCGGTAATGTGTTTGCTGAGTGGTAAGTCTAATAAATCGACCGATAATAGACTTAAATAGGTCGTAACCAATGAAGCAGTTCAGTTTACTAGTCGACACAAGAATACGTTATTTATTGCACTACTATTTCAAAGAGAGATATTTTGACGAAAGCATTGGTTATGCTAAAGTTATTTGGTATAGGTTCATAAAATGCCTTCTCATAAAATATTCTTTTTATTGGTTTGCATACATACTACATAAAATGTGTAGAAAAATTGTTGAATGATAGGGAAATTGTGTATTGACAGGGAAATAGTTGAATGATTTTGAAACATTTATAAAAAACTTAGTTATATATAGTATTGGAACTTTTTTTAACGAATTAAAAAAAAGTATTTGTGTGTTGACAAAATATAAGGTTGCTTTAAGGTTATTAAAATTACCAGTTTAAGTTAAGTTCAAATAAAACTCTTAGTAAAAAGTTGTAAAAAAAATAAATTGCTTTGGATAATTATATTCTAAAGACTGAGATTACAATGAAAGCAAACTATGAACTTAGTTATCACTTTAAACTTAAACTTTGAATTTGTTTTTACGGAATTGCTGAATTAAATTTTCAACCAGCAAAAAGTTATTTTTTACATTTATCAAAATGGTAATTAATCGCCAGCAAAACACAGCTATCTAATGTATATAACTAAAAAAAAATAATAAGTTTATATTTTTATATGAAACTTGAACTGTTGAAATTAAAATTTTGAAAATCTCGAGTCTTGGAAAATGAAGATTATTTGCCTAATTTCTTCGATACATTATTTAAAATTCCTTACTTTTATTTGAATTTCATTACTTATTAGAAAACTTAGTTTAATAAATGCTTTAAAACAAATTTGCTTATATATTGCTTGATAAATTATTAAAAAGGTATAAGGAAAAAATGCGTACTAATAAAGTTTTAAGAAACCCTCAAAAATACAAACAGTTTTATAAAGTTGTTGATATACTTATTAACTGATAGTTTTTAGCTGTGAAAGAGAAAAACTAAAAAAAAAAAAACCTTAGCCTACCATACCATAAACTAAACATATATAACCTAAACCATACTTAACCATAAAATAAACATATGAATTTTCAATACTCATAAAAAAACGTCAAGTTATTGACTTAAAACTTTGGTTTAAGTTTGTTGTTTGGAAATAGTATCAACTTGTTAGTAGTATGATCTATCAAAGTTTTAATTTTTAAAGTATTCGTTGATAAAAATTAATTATTTTGTTTTTGTAGTTTCTTATAAGCTGGAATGTTACTTGCTTTGTTACCTTAAAAGTAAATGTTTGTGAGATCATTGTTTCATATATTAAACTTCAAATAACCCATCGGAATAACTTAACTTGCATGTTATAAAATTTTCAGAAAAAATAAGATTTATAATTGAAAATTGTTCATTGAATGTTATCCGTAAATGCAGCATGTTTAAGTATTCTTAAAAAATATATATAATTTAAAAAAAAAATAGGAATATCTTCAAAAAGGTATTTAGTTGCATTTACCCAGCTTTGTTTCAATAAAAATGAATAGATAGCAGTCAACCTTACATCATCTAAATTAGAAGATAAATTTTGTGAGTAACGTGAAGAGGGTTCTGTGTAAAAGTTGTTTTTCCTTTAGTGTACTATTAGAACCGAGAAACATGCAATAGGAAAACATCGCTCCACTCAATAGACCTAATGCCCATTACATTATCGAAATTAGAACATAAGTTTTGTGGGGAACGTGAAGAGAGATCTGTAAAAGTTTTTTTTCCTTTAGTGTACTAATAGTACCAAGAAACATGCCAATAGGAAAACATCGCTCCACTCAATAGACCTAATTCCCATTACATTATCTAAATTAGAACATGAGTTTGGTGGGGAACGTGAAAAGGGTTCTGTAAAAATTGTTTTTCCTTTAGTGTACTATTAGTACCGAGAAACATGCTATAGGAAAACTTCGCTCCACTCAATAGACCTAATGCCCATTACACTATCGAAATTAGAACATGAGTTTTGTGGGGAACGTGAAAAGAGATCTGTAAAAGTTGTTTTTCCTTTAGTGTACTATTAGAACCGAGAAACATGCAACGACTTGATAAATATTATACTTTTGATATATTTATTCTCTCAGCAAAGTTTTCAAACTAAAGCACAATATGTAATTGAAAGATAAAACTAAATCATATTAAATAATGTAACTATACTCTAAAAAAATAAACATTAGACATTATTGTACAGTTAATATTATACATATTTCACTCATTTTCTAGTACAAATTCCATCTAAATCTAGCTACTTTGATTTTTCTCGTAAAATTGGTCTTCCGGCACATATCATAGTGGGAAAATTGAGATACATGATACAAAGCGCCACATATCCGAATGCAGGATGTAACGAGGCGCGATATACCGAAGGGTTAATGTATAAAAATTAGAACATGAGGTTTGTGGAGAACGTGAAAAGGATTCTGTAAAAGTTGTTTTTCCTTGAGTGAACTATTAGTACCCAGAAATATGCAAATATTAAAGTCCGCTCCATAGACTGAATGCAATGTTAGAAATCACAATATCTGTCTGAGTATTGCTTTTCAATTTAAACACTTCTTTTGTCATCATTTTTGTCTAAAACCTTTTGTTTATTATAATGAGAGAATATAAAATTAGAGGAAAACGTTGTATGCAGAATGAATAATTATGACTTTAGTTGAAACTAAATTAAAGTATGGAAATAAGTGTATTTGTGATAGAATATTATCTTTATATTTTTTTTTACTTAGATACTTCGCAAACTCTCCGGGACACTCAAGATTACATTGAATTACGCATGAAGGGTCTATGGAAATCTGACAGACTTTATGAATAAAAAGACTAGGTACATATACTACAACCACTCATTGGATGAATTAGACGCATGAAAAGATTCCTAAAAAAAAAAACGTTTATTTTCTAATAAATAACTTTAATATGTAAAAAAAATAACATGTTTTGGAAGGTATAGCAGTTCCTCTTTTATCAAAAGAATACATAACTCTGATTAAAAACAAAAACAGTCGAAGCGACGCTAAAAGACAACGGCAAAGTATTATTGTCTTGAAATTTCAGATGGGGATATAGAGAAAATGTAATTTTAAGAATTGGATTAACATAAATAAAAGTCTTTAGAGTATTATCATTATTTATTATTGGCAATACAATAAGTTACTACATCAACTTGGCTATTTCTGACTCTCTACTAAAAATTATAATTACCACGTATGTTTTTTACCTGTGACGTAACTACAATTTATGTAAATTCAGATTTTGTACCACGGCTTACAACTGCACAAACACTCATTTTACTTATCGCATTTATTAACACATTTCAACTATCGCTTTTTAAAGAATAAAATGGTGCGTTTTGAATTAAACTAACGTTAATTGAGCGGTTTGTTGGGCCTACTAGGGTTACACTCTTAAAAACAAAATAGTGAAATCCACTCCAGTTGGAGAAGTGCATTTTCGACACCGTAAAGGCATGCATATTTACTCAGACTGAGTTAAAATCACTCGTTTGGAGTGATCCTGTCGGAGGTTTAACACACAAAGTATCCACTCCAAAAGGAGAAGTGCATTTTCCAGTCTGGAGGAGTGAAATCCACTTAGACTGAGTTAAATTAGGAGTGTTTGTTTTAAGAGTGTACTTGGTGCCTTTAACAGCTTAACTTTATTTCGCGCCAATCCTCTAAATATTGTTCTTAACTCCTGCGAGGAAACCTATCCTATAAAAGCTTACGCTCGTATTCACCAAAATCATATTTGCCATTAAACCCTTGGTTCATTATACCCTCCAGTTAACTTTGTTAAATGGGCGTTGTGACTGTGGTGGTGGTGAAGAGGTCATAGAGCATGTTTCTCTGCTCTGCAATTTGCACGTAAACTCAAGATGTCAATTTCGAAGAAGTTTGGAGGGCCTTTCTATATGATGGCCTCCAGTGTTCTCGGATCTGGTCCGAAGAATGGAGACTTTCGTCGTTCTCTCTGATTTTATTTACAATTTAAATTTTTAAGGTTTTGTTCTATTACTAACTTTTATAAGCCTCGTGGAATAAGTTATATCTTTCTAAAACTAAGCTGCAATAAGCCTTTACATAAGCACGGGAAAAACTGATTGATTTTTCAGAGAAGTTTCCTTAGCAGGCCACTTTGGCGATGCTAGCGAGTGATTGCCTAAACTTGTGTAAGGAAACCAGTTCCTACTATAGATATCATAGTTAAAGTAATAGAGTGGCAGATCACGTGACCTCCAATGTGGGACCTCCAACGACGGGACGCGCAAGGAGCTTCCAGAAGAGCCCCAATGAAGTCAGTGTTGTAGTTCACGTGATATGCCACGCTAATACTTTAAATACAACCTCTGTGGTTCCTAGCTACCAAGATCTGGCGATTGGCGATCCCAACGCTTGGACCAAGCAAAGAAGAAAGAGAGAAACCGGTATTCTGCCGCCAAGCAGGCAATTGCGGGCGTCCGCCTAATAAATCAATCAGTTATTTCCGTGTACTCTTCAAATGTGTTCTGACTAAAAAAAAATCACACCAGCCACTAAGCACTCTGTGTGATATTTCTGCTGCTCAGGTGTTGCCCTCGTCGTGTGATGGGGTGAATGGAGCTGCGGCGGCCTAGCAAGCAGCCTCTGCACCTCTCCCCCTCCCACCACACCTCGTTGATGCTCGCTTGCAGAAGAGAGGACAAGGAAGACGTCAGAGCCATCCTCGACAGACAGGTCCGGAACCGCACAAACGTAACACACTCTCACTCAATCAGTCAGTTATAAATATTAGAATTTGCATTTCTCAAAGTTAGCTCATTTTCAGACAGATAGATAAGAAACACAATGTAAATTCGTCATCCACTCTGTCAACCATTACAAATTAATTAGTTTCAAAGAGAATTATTGCTATCATTATTTGCAATTCTAAGGATACAATACACTTTTAGACAGATAGGTCCAAAACACAAACATATGCATTTTTTACCCACTTAGTCAATCAACACTTCTAACTAAACTATTCTTTACAAACATTATTTAAGTTTTTTTCTATGCATTTGTAAAGACATTTTTATTTTAAATAGTAGGCGGAATAACTCAAGTAATGTTTTTCACACAAAAAATCCTTTATATTTTAACTATACGTAGCGTAGATTAATACTTCACTATATTATGCCTATCTTTAAATCGTTTATTATTTTTCAAGTTAGAAAACCATCTATATATGAGTTATAGTTATATATTAGTACATATCATCTGTGCCTTTATATTTCATCTTACATAGCCAGGAGCAGCCACCCAATTGGATCGCAGTGGCAAGAATGCCCTTCACTACTGCGCGGAAAACGTCAACGTGGAATGCGCCGGCCGCGTCCTCTCGGCCGCCCCTGCCCTTCTGGACGCCCCTGACGAGGAAGGGTACACGCCCCTGCATCTGGCAGTCATCAGTGGCAACAAACCCATGGTCAAGTATCTCTTGACTAAAGGGGCAAACCCGAAAGCTGTGGATAGTGAGAAGCATTCTTGCGTTCATTGGGCAACAGGTAAAGTGGGTCTTTTCTGTGCTTTGATTTTTATTAATGTGATAAGACGTCCCATTTTTGGCAGGACAATACCGCTTTTTTTTTATCTCACTGTTCCGCGAATACTCTTTGTTGAAAGATATAAAATGACATTAAAATTATTATAAACTCTTTGTCAACCTAACTTGGGTAAAAACAAAGAGTAAAAAAGCAGAGGGAAAAGCGTGGTTGGTCCGTCAGTTCGAAACTCTTGTATGGTAATATTTGCATATAAAATGATCTAAATACAATTTAACCAAATTACGCTTTTCATACTGATAAAATTGCCAAATTTATTCAAATCTGTTAGACCTTAAGCGAAATTAAAGTTTAAACATGTTTTCTGGATAGATTTACAAATAATTCATGGAATTTCTTACATCTCCTTATGGAAGGATCTTCTCTAGCATATTTCTATTTACCCAACTTAGGTTGGCAAGGAGTGTAAGTATTTCATTTTTATTATCATTCGGAATAATGATAATTATCTATTAGTTATTTGCTTATTATTAGAATTACCTTATTAATTATGTCATTCTTTGGGTTTTGAGGGAGAGGTTTTAATAGAAAAGATATTGGCTTCGTTTCAATAAAAAAGAATAAATAACATCAGCCTTACATTATCTCAATTAAAACACGAGTTTTGTGAATACACTCTTAAAACAAAAGAGTGAAATCCACTCCAGTTGGAGAAGTGCATTTTCGACAACCTAAAGGCATGCATATTTTCTCAGACTGAGTTAAAATCACTCGTTTGGAGTGATCCTGTCGGAGGTTTAACACGCAAAGGATCCACTCCAAAAGGAGAAGTGCATTTTCCAGTCTGGAGGAGTGAAATCCACTCAGACTGAGGTAAATTGGGAGTGTTTGTTTTAAGAGTGTAACTTGAAAATGGTTCTGTAAAAGTTGTTTTTCCTTGAATGTACTATTAATACCGAGAAACATGCACATAGAAAAGGACCAGTTAAGTTCATAGACCTCTAATGCATTAGTTCGAAATCACAAGATCTGTATGAGTATTGATTTTTAATTTAGCATTTCTTATGCTACTATTGTTTGTCCAAAACCATTTGTCTAAAGAATATAAAATCAGAGGAAAGTACACTCTTAAAACAAAAGAGTGAAATCCATTCCTATAAGATAAGTGCATTTTCGACACTGGAAAGGAGTGAAAATTAACTCAGACGGAGTTAAAATCACTCGTTTGGAGTGATCCCGTCGTAGATTTAACTAAACAAAAGAGTGAAATCCACTCCTATAAGGGAAGTGCATTTGCGACACTGGAATGAGTGAAAAATGTGACTCAGGCTGAGTTAAAATAGCTCGTTTGTTTTAAGAGTGTATAACATCATCAAAATATCACTCATTCAAAATTATTTTTTGTTTCGAAGGAATCATAGAGACCGATTTTTTATACCATTGGTCCGTCTGTTCTTCAGTTCTATACGAAATAATATATGTATAAGCTGTTTTTGTTCTTCTTGATTCCTACAGTAAGCGGTGACCCGGAGAGCCTTGATCTCCTTATCAACGCGGGTGCCGACCCCTCGACTCCCGATATACACGGGGCTTTTCCCGTGCACTACGCAGCCCAGATGTGCGGACCCAACAGCGAGATGGGCAACGATGTGAGGGCCGGTTTGGCTGTGTTAAGGAAGCTGCTGGAAAGAGGCGTCGACGTGGAGTGTGTGGACAGGGACGGAAGGCCGCCGTTACTGTGGGCGGCTAGCGGAGGTGAGAAAAAAATACTTCTATACTTGTATTAAAAATACTAGTTTCGCTTTTGTTTTTACTTTCAATTACATAATATGTTATATAAGGTAATTACTTTCGATTGCCTATACCATTTCTAGCCAGAATGTAAGCTTCGAAAAGACTCTCTTCCCCCATCCCTTCATTGGGTTTCTAGGAAAAGAGGGGGGTGGGGGGGGGGCATCGCTTATCTAATCCTAGCGCGCATGAGGTTTACAATCAAAACAGTTAGTATTTCCCCATGTAGGGTGGGGGGAAAACCGAAACAGCTATAAATCACCCCGTTTCCAAGAAAACTGCACTCGTGGCTGGGGGAGGAAATGGTTTCCAAGCTTACATTCTAAATAGACCTACTATAATATGTTATAAAAGCTAATTATTTTCAATGAACTAATATGAAATATAAGGTTTTTTTCTCTAAAATCGTAAGCAACTAGCATCTAAATTTATCGGAAATTCACACACAAAAAAGAAGTTAAAATATTGAAATCAATGTGCCTTAAAATGTTAATTTGTATAAATTTTTTCTAAATACTATCTTAAAATTATTTGGAGAATTACTCATAGAAAGTAACATCTCATTATTATACAAGTTTGACCATTTCATTGTGTTTCTTTAAGTGATGAGTGTTACATGATGCTTATTATTTTTTTTAATATTTATTTTTATGATTTGAGTTTTTAAATGATAATGAAAAGATTTTTACTTAAAAATCATTGTTTTATAAAGCTTGAAAGTAAACGTTATAAATACCTACAGTAATTGAATATTTGTTCATATACGTTCAAGAAACTTTTTTTTAAAGCACTGCTCATTTCTAATTTTGTTGTAATTTCTTTTAAGTAGTGAATATTAGTGACAAACGATAAAATTCTTTTAAAGAAAATACCTTTCCTTATTAATAAATTATTGATCAATAATAATTTTTAACAATTTTACATTGAAAACTGACTTTAAATTTTGAGTTTCACTTTTTTTTCACCGAAGGAAGGGCAAAACTGTACCAATATCCGTATTCGATATGATTTTTACTGTCATATTAAAAAAATATTTAATTTTTTACTTTCCTAGCACATCAGGTTTAGTTTTTGATATCAATTGAAAATTTTATTTCAACTATATAAATTTTATGAAGGCGGTTTTTACAGTAAAATTATATTCTGTTCTCGTTAACATGCAGTTTGACGACAGTCCATTGTATTTCGCCGTCCATTTACTTAAACTGCTTTAAATATACCTATGAGTAGTCTCCAGTAGAAATGTATGTGTTTGTGTTAGTAATTTTAAATTTATGTCGTTGTATGGTGGAAGAAACCAGAGCTAGTAAAACGTACTGTCCTTCAGGGAGCAGTGACGCTATTTTGGCCCTTGTCAAAGCAGGAGCCGATGTCAATGCGGTGGATCAAGATGGGCTCACAGGTAGAGTATAACAAGATTCAAATTACATAAATAACAAGGGAATAGTTACGAATTTACTGAATCTCAATAATTTAGCATATTTTTTACATATGAATAAGAAACATTTTAATAAAACAGTATTAAACAGTTTTTCTAAAAAAAAATGTCACCATATACATTTGTAGAGAGTGAGTGCTTGTTTAAATATGCACTTCAAACAAAATCCAGTCAAATTTATGGTTTTAAACTATAGGTCAAATTAATTGTTTTCTTCATAAAGCGTTACTCAAATTTGCAACCTTTAAGAATTAAGCAAAACGTTTTACGAAATTGACCATCTCACGATGGGTTGAAGCCTAAATAGTAATGATTTTGGCTTAATACGTTGTCAATCAATTTGGATTGTTAATAGATTGGTTTAGATCACTGATTGTAATTTTGTAAGGACGGCACAAATTTCATTTAAGGCCCAATCGGTTAAAAGCAATTTAGCGCACATTTTATCATTTACATATAGCGTTTATTTACCCTATATTTTTCATATAGGGATCTTAGTCACTATCGAGAGCGAATATGTTCAAAATCTAGTCTTAGCAGAAATTGAACAGGTGAGTGCAGAAACAACGTCAGTCAAAAATTTTAAATTTTTCAGGAGGGAGAAAAAACGTAATAACTTCTCCTCTATTTCTGCACTAAACACTCGAAACAAACGTCCTGTATTTACGGAACTACTCAACAGACTAACGTAGTTTTTGCACCCAACACGCATCTTGCCTTTCTACGCTTATTTTCATTGAAAACGAGCATTCGGATTTTTTTGACTGAAGTGGTTTCTGCACTCAGCGATTCAATTATAAAGGGGAAAGACATTTAATCTCCTTACTATTTTATTTAAATTTTAAATTAAATGTTCACTGTTGAATAGAATTTGGAAAATTTGTAGCTCTCCATTGTGCGGCTAGTCGTGGCCACGTAGACTGCTTAGAAACTCTGATCACCCTCTCTGGGGCCGAAGTCGACAAAGTGGATGAAAGCGGATGTTCCGCTCTGTTCTACGCTGTCACCCTGGGCCACGCAGACTGCACCAATCTCCTCCTCAACTTCGGCTCGCAAGGGAACAGGCAGGACAAGAAAGGAAGATCGTAAGTGCTAGAGAGATGAAAACAGTCAAAATGCTGATTTCGAGTTTCAAAATATTAAAGATCCATAAGATAATGTGACCAGATTTTCTAGGTCAAAAATCATTCCATCCCCTCTCTACCCCCATCTCCCTGAAAAATTCATATGTAATAGCCCTCCCCCGAACGTCAAAAATATTACAAAATTAATAAGGCAAGGCTAAGAATAAACGAATAACAATAAGATAGTTGTCATGATCCTGAGTAATCAAATGTATACATATTGGACCATGGAAGTAATTTTAAGATTATTTTAACAAAGAGGTATTCACATTTTTTTTTTTTTTTTTGTAAAATCTATATTTTATTTATATTTCCTCGATTTTTCGGGACTTTGAAAAGGTCTGTAACAGAAAAGCTCTACGTTTTGCTGGGACATCTACAATGCGGGACAATGGGGCAAAAAGCGGGACTGTCCCGCCAAAAACGGACGTCTGGTCACATTAGCTAGAAATGAAATGCAAACCTCCAAAATGCTGATTTCGAGTTTCATAGCAATGAAGATACATAAGGGCACATACATATATATGTTTTTATGATCATATATTTGAGGGCCTTATATGTACAGCTGGGGAAAAAAAAAACGCTCCACCCTTCGTTTCTCGGCTGCTATTGGTCAAGGAACTTTATGAAAGGTGTCATTTTTCAGGAAATAGCGTAAGAAATTTAGAACTGGCAACAAAAATTGCATAAGGGGTCGTCTACATATTAAAATGAGTACCAACTTTGAAAATTCCAATGGCAACACCCAATTTTTTTTACATAAAAATGTTCAGCACCTTCAAAATACCCCATGTATAAAAAAGAATTATTTATTTTGCATTATTTGCTGAGTTATTAAAGCATTAATTTTGAACTCGTTTAGGGGGACATCTCTAAAGTGAAAACAGTAATATTTGGGTTGCGTCTTTTCAAAACAACAAACTAACTAGGTTAACATTATCTCGCCAACGGATGCTAGAATTTAACTTTCTTCACTAATATTGTGATTTTTTTAATGTTTTTTTTTATTTTGAAATTTTAAATTCAGAAATGAAATAGACTAGAAGATAAAAAGTTTTAATTTTTATTTAAGTCGCATATACGGTTATTTATAACGAACAGATTTTCAAATGCGATTAGTTATAATCACATTGACTAACATGATTATTGCATTAATGTTTCATTTTTTTATGCAAATTTTTGTTTCATTAATATTGCTGCAAAAAGTTTGTTAAAAATTTGTCGCCCTTTATCGGTAATATAAACCACGTATTTCAAAACGAAGGTTACAACCTTAATACGAAATTAAAGGAAAGCAAAATAAAATTATTCAGAATGATTGGGCAATGATTTTAAATCAAGGAAAGTGGGCACTAATAATTTTAAATAAGCAATGTGGTAACAATAAAATGTACTGAAAACCGAATTCCAATTATATTTTGGGGCTGGGGAGCCCAGTCGGTTAAGCACTCGCTTAGCATGCGGAAGGTCCCAGGTTCGGGTCCGGGCATCGCCAAAATAGCTGCCGACCTATAAACGGCCCGTGCAGCCAAAAATGTCCGACGAATAATACCCCGTGTAAGGGAGTGCACGTTAAATATCCTTCAAAGTCCTAACGTTGGGTGCTTATTCAGGTGTGGCTCGTCACCTGACTGTGGTTCTAAAATACGACGCCCGTCGCCAATAGCCCTCGTGTAGCTCTAGTGCGACGATAATTCAAACCAAACCAATTATATTTTAGCATATTTATTTTTTATACTCACGTCTTGAAATTGTATTGGAAATAACACATATTTAAATACATAGTAATCGATATAATTTAAGTTAATTCGACAAACAAAATACATTGCATGCACTTGAAATAAGAAAAGATTTTTAGATTTTTTTTCAGACATCAATAATTTGAATAAACATTTATCAACAAATGCTTTTCAATCACCAAACGATAATGCAAGTTAGGATCGAATTCGCCAAGTAATTTTTTACACGATCCCTAAAATTCGTCTTTTTCAGTTTTTTTACAATAACTCGGCAAATAATTGTTTTTGAATTAAAAAATTTGGGATTTTGGTTCTACTTGATCTACTTTATCGATTTATGTAAAAAAAATTTGGGCTTGCTATTCATGTTTTATTTTTTATTATTTAAATTTAAATAAAAAATTATTAAAACTGAAAAATTGATGAAAAAACTTGTGTGATTTGTTTTTGGAAGATTAAGAAGTATATAATGAAAAAAAAAAACTTTCTTTAATTCCTATTATTTGTGGAGATATGAATAAAAGTTTATGAAACTTTTTTAACATTATAGGCGTTCAACTTTGAATGCTTATAGCCTAGCAAATAATGCAAAGTAAATAATTATTTTTTACACATGGGGTATTTTGAAGGTGCTAAACATTTTTATGTAAAAAAAATTGGGTGTTGCCATTGGAATTTTCAAAGTTGGTACACATTTTAATATGTAGACGACCCCTTATACAATTTTTGTTGCCAGTTCTCAGTTCCTTACGCTATTTCCTGAAAAATGACATCTTTCACAAAGTTCCTTGTCCAATAGCAGCTGAGAAACGTGGGGTGGAGCGTTTTTTTTTCCCCAGCTGTACTAGTACACAAACTGAAAAGACAGTTTGTCGTAAGTGCATTTAATTTAATTTTGAAGAAACCAGAATGTGGAGCTAAGTTTTACAACTGTAGTCTAACTACTACTACTCAGTTCGGTTTAATGTTCAACAGTAGGGATGCACATTACGTCACCTTTAGCAAAAATAATATACTATATTTAACTTTTTTAAATTAAATTTTAAAAGACCATGTATTAAAAAATATTGAACCATTAATTAAAAATATAAAAACAATTACCTAAATAATTGTTTATTTATTCACTTGATATAGTGAGTTTTAGAACACAAGTTTGCACAATATAATTTATGTACGATACTTTCTATGCCCCTAATATATTGTTTTAAATGCTGTATTTCCTAACCTTTCCTTTTTCTTTTCAGTCCTGCTCACTGTGGCGCGGCCAAAGGGCAGCTGGAGACGCTGAAAATCCTCGCCCACCACAAAGCAAACTTGTGGCTGAGGAATGCGAAGGGAGATATGCCACTGCACGAAGCCGTGCAGTCGGGGAGGAAAGGTAAAAAAACAGCAGTTCTACGTGACAGTTAATAACATAAATAAATGAATGAATGGCCATTTAACTTATATTCATTTAAAAAATCTCTTATATTTTTATTTAACATGTTATACATAAATTGGATTCCAAGCACGTTTATTTTACATCCTAGATCTGGTAGAATGGCTGCTTCAGCAGCACCAGGGTTCAGTAAACGTGTCGAATTCTAACGGTAGAACGCCGCTGCATATTGCTGCCATTACAAACAACGTTGACATGTGTAAAGTTCTCATGGATTACGGTGCTTTCATCAATCCTATCATGAAAAACTCGAAAGTAAGTTAATCCAAGCAGATTTTATTGTTTTAACTTAGTAAAACAAAATATGAGAATACTTTTAAAAGTTTAAAATTAATTTACATTATAAATAATAAAATCAGGGCCTGATCCAGGGTAATACGAACTACAGGAACAGATTTCGAGGGCCCTTTTTTTGAAAACTTGTGTGTTGGATTGACTGTAATTATATTACTAGTTGGCTGGTGTATTAAATTGTTCCTATCATTTCCCTTATTACATTGATCAGATCAATCACGTTGAGTCAATTTCAAGGTAGAAAAAAGTTCGACAAAAAAAAAGACTTGACAAAATTGTTAAATTTATTAAAATTTTGAAGGTTCACAACATTTTGCATTAAAAAAAACTGAAATTTGGGGGACCTAGTTTCAAGCTAAAGGGCTTTATGGAAGGTCAGGCCCTGAATGAAATATAATTTAGAATAAGTTAAATTAGTTAAAATTATTTTAGAACCAACATTTGACGCCTCTGGATGCTGCGCTGCATAGAGGCAATAGAGGATGTGCCAAATACTTAAATCTTCACGGAGCATTGCCTGCCAGCAAACTTCTTGAGAAAAGAGACTATAATAGGTAAAAACATATCTTTAACACGACATTTATACACTGAAGGCAAATTGCTAAGGGCGATACGGTTTGTTTGTACAAAAGCTTTCCAAATCAACACATTTAATACCCTAAGTTTCCCAATACGTAAGGGCATGAGTAATAAAAGCAACACTTACTAAAAGAGAAATCAGAGGGATAAAAAGAAGCTTTATTGAAAGAGAAACGGAATTCCATTCCATGCATCTCCGAGGTAGAGATGAATTTTGGATTTTCAATTACGACGATTTTACGAGTTCGCCATGAATATCGATAATCCAGTAAAACATCAAATCTATTACATAGTTTTAACCTTAAAAGCCGGGTCCATTGACGACTGATTATTAAATGTGAGAAACGTCTATGTCGATTCTATGTCGCACAAGTGTCGTCCTTGTTAACCATTTAATGAATATTCACAGATATGGGCTTCTGGAGCATTATGTATCACGTATCCGCAATATATCACGCTTAATGAATTTCTTCCGTCGTCGATGATCCGTTTTTGCATGGTCCTTTTTTGGGGCTGGGGAGCCCAGTCGGTTAAGCACTCGCCTAGCATGCGGAAGGTCCCAGGTTCGGGTCCGGGCATCGCCAAAATAGCTGCCGACCTATAAACGGCCCGTGCAGCCAAAAATTCCGACGAATAATACCCCGTGTAAGGGAGTGCACGTTAAATATCTTTCAAAGTCCTAACGCTGCGTACGATGTCGCCCTTAACGGTTGCGTTGGGTGCCTATTCAGGTGTGGCTCGTCACCTGACTGTGGTTCTAAAATACGACGCCCGTCGCCAATAGCCCTCGTGTAGCTCTAGTGCGACGATAATTCAAACCAAACCATGGTCCTTTTTTAGGCCGCAGCTGTGTCGTAGTTTTAATGTTTTACTGGATTATCGATATTCATTGCACACTCATGAAATTATCGTAAGTGAAAGTCCAAAATTCATCTCCACTAGGGAGATGCATGGAATGGAACTTCATTTCTCTTTCAATAAAGCTTTTTCTTTTTATCCCTCTGATTTCTCTTTTAGTAAGGGTTGCTCATATTACTCAAGTCCTTACGTATTGGGATCTTACAATATTAAATGTGTTGATCTGGAAAGCTTTTGTACAAATTTATATTGAAAAAACCATCTCGTCCTTAGCAATTGGCCAGTGTATGAAACGGTATTTTAAATAGATAGTATCATATATGTATAGCTTACATAAAACATATATGAGTGAAAGTTACAGTGCTTTTTCTTTTTCTTGTATGTTCTATAAGCCTTTTTCGATAAGATATTGATTATTCTTTTTAACAAAAAAATGATACAGTTTTTTTTTAAATCACTCTAATTTTATTTACCTAGAATTGAGTAAACTACTCCATAAGGAACTAAATTCTGTATTTTTCCTTGCAATTTTATCATTTAAAGCTTTTAACTTTTGTAAAAAAAATGCTGTACACTCGGTCAACTGAGTTTCATTATTTGCCCTTTAAAGGGAAAGGGGCTTCCTAACTGAAGTGTATCTGTGTTAATCCACTGAGAAAAATTTTTTTTAACCTCATTATTCCACCTGAATTGAATAATTTTACAAACGTTTTTATATATGATAAATGTAGCTGGGTTATCGGGCTCAATAATCCTACTATTTATAATTTGCTCCAATTATTTTTTTTTTAATTTTTTACAATGACATATTTTAACCAATTTCAAAAAGAGGGCTTATGGAGCCCAGTAAGCCAGCTTTTTATTTATCATATAAAAACCGTTTTAAAAAACTAAAAATATTCAATACAACCGAGGTAATGTGGCCAAGAATTTTTTTAAAAATTGGATTAACACAGAGACACTTCAGTTTGGAAACCCACTCGCATTCTTCTCAAGTTAATGACTTTTGATTGATTACTTTCTTGTGCAGGTTCACCGAAAACCACTTGGCCCAAACGATAGAGTTGAGCCCTGGCACAAAATGGCGTCTACTCCGCGATTCTTCCGCACAAACAGAGTCGAACTTCAAACAAGCCGACGTACAAGCCCGGACAGTAACAACCAAATCTGCGAGTGCCACCGCAGAACTCAGTAGAAATAGTTCTCCAGTTGAAATTAAAAACCCGTGTACGGGAAAAAACATTCGTTGCAATGCAGTCGAAGGTTCTGGCAAGCCCATAATTGCAAAAGTGTACGTGCATACGAAGCGTTCGAAGATGAAAAGGACGACCAGAAAACCCACTGCATATCGAAAAGACTGCAATGGGGAAAAGGTAAGATATACTTAAATACGTATTAGTCTTCCACACTCAGTCAACGGTTTCATTCTAACTTTAACATTTTGTTATTTCTTTTGTTCTTAATTTATATGTGTATGTGTGCTTGGATACAGTAAAAATTGCTTTTTTGAATACAATATATAAATATAAAGCAAAATTCTGCACCATATTAAAAAAATTAATTTTAATTAAATTGAATGCTTCAATCATAATCTTTTAATATTTTATCTTTAGTAGAAGTGATTATAGAAAGTAAAATATTCTACAAAATGGAAGTATATGAGCGGAAATGTAGAATTTCGTACCGATGACCAACAGAAAAGTTATCATTCGCCCCTGCCATTATCTCTTTCAATTTTTTTAGATATTTGCAAATGATCAAAAGCGACAAAGCGTTAACTTCCAGTGTTCAGACAACGGGGCTTCCAATAACCAAACTGACATTGGAACACCACAACAGACAGACTTCGAAAAAGACGTCCCTAGCCGGAAGGCTTCAGAACCCGCTCTCTACGAGGACCCATTCCTACCACTGCCGGAAGAAGGCACCATTCCAAAGGATGCCTTCTCAGAGTTTAATGAAAACAAGGTTCGTACGACGTCAATCTCAAACTTTTACATACGTTTTATTTTCAATGTTTCTTAGATTCAATGTTTATTTGAACTATTGTTATTGATTCAAAGTTTGTTTTATTTTCAATTATTTTAGAAGACATTAAAACTGCTTGATGATTGCTACTTAGATATTTTTTAACGAACACTTAATTTAATCCGAAAAGAGGTTTTCTGTTCAATCTTGCGATACATAAAAGTTAACACTTTCTTCATATTAAAACAATTATTTAACCTTATAAAACTTCTATTTTTCATTAAAAAGAAATTCGCACAAACCCTGGAAGAAACAGACGAACAAAAAGAAGCGCAGAACACTCTCCCAACTTTGGAAGAGCCCAACTTCGGCTTCGCCCACCCCTGCGACTGCTATCCAGCCCACCAGGAGGACGTCAACTCCTGCGAATGCAACTGTCACGAGGACAGATCTCAGTTGCTGTCCCCGAACAACCAGAGGCGTCGTTCTTCTCTCAGGACCCAAGAGTCGTCTATAGACGTCGAGAACCACTCGCCCCTCTCGAGCATAAGAAGTCTCGAGTCCACCATCAAGGACTCTGGTTTCAGTGACGACTTGAGCAGGTGTCCCCAGATGTCCTCATCTGATGACGACAGGACGGGGCATTCGGATACAGAAGAGACTACTACTAAGTATGGAAGAAGAAGGAGGAGTCGACGGCACGTTGCCAGGTATGTGTCCTCAGCAACAAATTTGCTTAATTTCTTCAGATATTGAAGTGTTGTATTATACTATAAGCTCAAGACAAATATTATAAAGTGATGAGCAACTGCTATTTTTAATGGAAAACACATATTTGCAAAGGATAGTCGTTTTTTAGAAGTCGATCCATATAGAGTTTTTTTAGGATATAGTATGAATAAATTCTGTTGTCTCTTATTGTCCGCCATTTAATTGAGAAATTTAACATAGTATTGGTCATTGTCTCACATTGGACAAACTCCTAGCCATGTGCTAGTTCTCTACATTCTATGAATTTAATTAGCAATACTAGGGAAAAAAGCTATATAGTTTGAGGAACCATTGGCCCCTTTCAAACATAAGGCGTCTGGAAATTATTGTAAAACTAGGGGGCAAAGGCCCCTGCTCGCTACCGCTCGCCAATCCCCGGGAATTGCTACGCAATTCATATTTGTTTACTCCGCAAACAAACATGCAAGACTAATATGATGATACTGCCAATGCAGGAATGCTCATCTATACAATTTGGCTAGTTTCCGTGGGACTGCTCCATTGCATCACGTAGCTCTAGCGCTAAGCAACGATCTCTACCACAGCCACGGGACGCAACCTAAAGCAGTCCCAGCGCAAAACAAGCCCACCGCCACACTTACTTTCAGCGTTTCTGATTGGCTGGAGCCGCGTAAGTCACGTGGCTTTCAAGCGGCTGACAATTACAATTTTATATTTTATAGAGAGACTACAATTCCATACTTGTTATGTGATGACTTAAACTGGTGCAAACAAATGTCTTTTTCTGATGAACGTAATTGAAAATTAGTTTTAATAACTTCTCACTGTAAATCTACAGGTATGTAGTAAGCAGTGGTGCTGCAGAAAACTTTCGGCTGGAGGAAGATGACGAAAAGGAAGACGAAAAAATTGCGAAACCCCGGTCATCGAGTTTGCCGCAGTTGAGGAAGAGAGAGGAACATTATGAAGTGTGCCCCAGGCTTTTGAACAGACCTACTATGACAAAAGAAGTGCAGAGAAGTTTAAAGAAGTAAGTCGCCCGAATTTTATTGTTCCAAAAGTTGAAATATAGCAAATAGTTGTTTCTTTCATAAAATAAAAATTAATAATGTATTCTAAAAGAATTAAAATGACCTACTTTTCTTTTACTACCCACTGCATTTTTTTAATAGTGTACATTTATAACAGTAACTATCACGTAGAACTGCTTTTACACAAGATTTATAACCTCAGAAGAGCAAAAAATTCATTAATCAGCATTTAATTGTAATTTAAACTTTTAAAAGAAAAAAAGGGCTATTTTAGCTAAATTTATTTCGCAAATTAAATTAAGATTAGTATTTTTGGAGACAATATCATTTTGTTGGTTTTGATTTGTTGAATTTTAATCAAATATATTTGTCTTAAATATATACGTTCATCTTGAAATATTTTAGTTCATAACTTTATGACTCTGTTTAACGAAATCTTAAATTTTTAATAACTGTGTACCTAAATATGATCAAGTGAACGTACGTGTGAAAAAGGAACGTTTAACATTTATGTAGGGTTAGTTTATGTTGAAGCCACTAGCCACTAGATGGCAGCATCAAAGTGAGTATTTTACGATACCTCATCAATTTTCAATGATCTCTACAATTTGGTCCAGGCCATTTCTTTTTGGGTAGGAGTTCTGACACTAATTACATGAAGATAAAATAATTCGTTAAATTTACTTTTAATTTGTTCAAAAGAAGTTCAATAATACTTTGACGTCTAATACAATACTAGTAGTATAACGTGAGTTATTTAATATAACTATATGGAAAATAGTTATATTTTAGTCGGCTACATTAGCCATGACGGAGAGTGACCTTCAGTCGAAAGTACTTGATATAAATTGCATACTTTTATCAGATCCATCATCATCAGTGTTTTGTAAAAATATGCAGGGATTGGAAAGTTACTTTTAAAAAGTTACTCTGATACAGTTAATTAAAAAATAGTAGCTCTGAACCAAGACCAAAGAAATCGAGACAATCAGAAAAAGTTAAGAACGAAAATTCATCGTTGTTAAAAGTTGAATTTTAAATAATTAAATTTAAAATGAAAGCCGAATAGAGCCGAAAATATTCGTGAAGAGTGGCGTGAAAAGTAACGGAAAAGTAACGAAATTTTTCGTCACCGCTAAAAATAACTAAGTTACAGTTACCATTACTTTCTTAAAAATCTAAAGGCGTTACCTGAAAAATAACTGTAACAAGAAAAGCGTTACTCTAATCTCTCAAAATATGTAATGTATAACAAGTAGGGTCATATGGGGGAATTATGGATCAAAATATCACAACATCCTATTTTTTTCTGAAGTATGAAAGATAGAAAGATTTAATTTTGCATGGAGTAAGCTTAAATAATTTAGAATTTATTTAAATAATAACTTTACCTATAACTTAATTATTATTAGTTTTATTTAAATTATTGAGTGATCAGGAATTACCCCGGGTTTGGGCAATTATGGATCACACATGGGGTAATTATGGATCACCCTTTTTTTTTATACAAATGCATATTAAAAGTAAATTAATAGTTCAAATTATCATTTTTTAGCACATAAAAAGATTGTTTTAGCACATTAAAGTAATGAAAGCGAAACTTGGCATATTTTTTTACGCCAAGTTAGAATTCTCTATGCATCTTTCCTCATACATGTATAATGAACCATCAAAAGAACTCTATTTTGACAAAAAAAAATCAATGGACTCTATTACAGCAATCCAAACTGAATTA
The DNA here is from genome assembly GCA_023701765.1 of Hylyphantes graminicola. Taxonomy (NCBI): domain Eukaryota; kingdom Metazoa; phylum Arthropoda; class Arachnida; order Araneae; family Linyphiidae; genus Hylyphantes; species Hylyphantes graminicola. Next base: position 43,214,936 of record CM043115.1, on the reverse strand, counting down.
TATCGCACAAATAAATATTATTTAAGAAGTTTTTAGTTTAAATATAGTTTCTAATAAGTTTAACGCAATGGCAACAGTGAAAATATTGAATAAAAATAGTATTTGCATGTTATTTCAATGTAGATTAAAATTTTTGTTATTTAAATTTTAAATAAACTTCTAATTTGAATTTTTTAATGAAATTTGGATTGCAGCCTAATCTGATTTTATGCTTCAAAATTGCATATACCACTTAGCTAAAAACACATGAAAAATTATAAAATATCACTGATCCAGAATTACCCCAGTGATCCAGAATTACCCCAGCAAACTGGGGGATAAATCGATATACCTTTAAAATCATTAAAAAAAATTATTATGAAATTTTTTTTATCGGATTGAAAAGCTTAGACCTTTTCCTATTGAAAAATAACATCAACAAAATAGTTAGTTCAAATATGTTTCTCCAGTATGGATCTTTAAAAAAATCATGTTTTTCAAAGACAATCTTTTTTGAAGATGTTTTTATAGTAGTGTAAAAAGTATTTTTTTCTATTTTTTGCTGCAGAGTTACATTGTTTTTGAACTTGATATAAGAAAATAGAATGTATAAGGATGACTTGGCATAATTTTTTTTTCTTCTAAAAACCATTTTTAATCCTTAAAACTTAGTGATCATTATTTACCCCGGAAAGAGAGTGATCCATAATTCCCCCATGTGACCCTACTTTAGACGAAAGGAGGTGTAAATTTGTAGCGATGACCAAAATTTAACAGATTACGCTTCGCCACTAGATATTGTGATTCTGTCTTTAAAATCAGGCCTTAAAGCAGTTGTACTTTAATTCGCAGGTACCAAATGGAGAGACGCTTATTCTATGAGCTTCAAGAACTGAAACGGAAGCAAATCACGAGCAGTCACTACGAAGAGCGCGAAGTCATCCAGAAAATCCTTGAGCGTTTCAGAAACCATGTTCTGTCGCCATTCATGTCGGACTTTGAAGGACCGCTGACTTTTAGAGCTTTTGAGAAGTATTTGTATGGTAAGCATTCTAATGGACAATCAAATGGAATTGTAGTGCGGGGTTTGTTTATTAGGTTTATTCGTGACTCCTCTGTTCCATCGAGTATAATACGATATATATAAATGTAAGTATAGGTTAAGCAAAATATATAACGAAAGAAATAGAAAAAATTAAAAGTTCAAACTGTAAAAATATAAATTTCGCAAAATATCAAAAGTATTTCAATGCAAACAATCTACAAAACAAGATATTTGTAACAGTAATTGGCACCTACAACCGCTTCCACACAAGATTTATACACTTTAGAAAGAATCGCCCAGACCAGCTTATTTAGTTGTAAATTAAACTTTTCAAAACCAAAATTGGATATTTTTATTAATTTTCTTTCGTAAAATAAAAGTGTATACTTTATCATTTGCAGTAAGGAGAACAATTATGTAAAATTAATCAGGGGTAAAATCCTACTAATCGCTCCAGCGACATTTGGCGTATTGGAAAATGTCGTCAATGCATTGATGACACAAGCTTCTTATTTTTAAATAAGCTATCAAAAAAACAATATTTTCGATATATTTAGCTATAATAAACATAAAATAACTACAAAAGGCATTACTAAATGAGGAGTGAAATGTAAAGTGTAACTAACCAGCTTTTTATGCAATAAATAAAAATGGAACGCCTTTCCGATTTCTTTTCTTTATAAATAAATAATTAATTTTTTTTCTTCATTGTTTTATGCAGAACAACTAAGAAAATTGTCGATGGGAGGAAGAATACCAAAGCCTAAAGTAAGCTAAATAATATGCTACATTGTTTTAACTACTTTTTTAAGTCTGTATGGAAAAAGTTTGTACTTTTAAAGAGGTTTTAAAAGAGTTTTTTTAATCATTGGTATTATCAATGGTCGTTAGTATTGCTTAAATCATGAAAGACGCCACGATTTTTTATTAAAATTTTATAACTCTTGATTTAGTAATTCAACCAGAATGTATACAACGTTTTATAGAAGTCTATTTGCTGTAACACCGTTTCTGCAAAAGTCATTTGTAAACCTGAAAGAAGGAATTTGATAATGGTATAAGTAGTGGTATTGATGATGGCATTTTTATTATATGAAGTAATAAAAGTAAAAAATTTCGTCATTTGCTATGCTTTTTTGTGCATAATTTTGCAAAAAGGCAGTTTAACGCATTTGCTTTATGAATTTCTAAAAAAGGATTGAATATTCAGCGCCTTTGTACGTGATTTTAAATATGAGGATTCTAATTCCTATAACTTTTATCTTCCATACTACGTTTATAACATGAAAAGTGGAAGTTTTTATAAGATCCGAGTCCATCTGTACCTCATTCAATTTTATAGGTAAAACTACAAATGCTACCCCAGCTACAGACAAAGTATTATTCGTCAAAAAATCCTTAATATCTCGGGGAAAAATACTTTAGCTTATCAAATTTTATATATTTATTATTTGCCTATCTCTGGATATTTTCTTGTTCAATAAGACGCTAAATATAAGCTGAAGGAATTAGTTATTATTTTAATTTCAATACCAAATATTAGTATTTTAATTTCGATACCTAAAACATCACATTTAAAACTATTTATTAAGCACCCAATGCAATGTTATCTTATTTAACAATACCTAATGTTACTTCAGTTTAAAAATATAGTTAAATTAAATTATAAGAGTTAGCCTTAGTAAAGTTTCTTTCTTTAAGCAATGCCGAGAGATTGATGCCAAGTTCTTACTCGAAAGACTTTTCTGGTTTTAACATATTTGCTTTCACGGTGGCCATCTAAACAAGGAGAGCCATATTCACTGCAGGTTAGAGAATACGCCTTGAGAGGACAGCGGCCATCGATGTACCTTTGACTGTTACCTTTGATGGAGTGAAAATTTTTATACTACAGGGTGAGGCAAACAAAAGTGGCCCCAAAGTGGAGATAAGAATACGACAGAAATGTTGCCAAGTCAAAAACCAATACAAAAACAGGTTTGCTAACTGAAGCTATTGATCGCTTCAATATTATGCCCAAACAAACGCTTGGCGACATATTTGCCGGTAACTACGCTATTGTTTGAGATTTGAGACGCTAGTTGAAATGAAATATAAACAAGGTTTGTAGAGCTGATCAAGAAAAGTTCCCACTAGTGATTATTTTGGTCGTTATTTATCCTAGAGAATCGGACCTTTTTGTTAATAAAAAACATTCTAAATTGATTACAAAACACAAATTTGCATTATGGGACGCCTTCATACAATACGAACTAAGATCTGAACTCGCCACTAGTCTGTGAGTAGCTCTAATGTGAAGCTAATCCGATCCAACCAATGCAAAAACAGGTTTCAGGCGGCTTCAAGAGTTTTTCTCGCCAAGCATTTCAACGTGTTCCTATCTCTTGACCGGGGCCACTTTTGTTTGCCGCACCCTGTATTTTATTAAAAGCAATTATATAATTTAAACGTTTAAAACCCCAAAATTATACCGATATATTAAACAGGACCGTTTATAGAGGAGACGTCTATATAAAAAAAAATATGCATGCTACACTACTAATTTGACGATGCAATAAATTGTCAACAAAATCTAAAACAAACAATGTTTACATTTATGCTTAACATGTAGATCGAAATGGAAAGTTTCAGTTTAAAATTATATTCATTTTTTATAAATTGTATTTTTTTTTCGTTTTCCAGACGTACAGATTGTAGTGGCTACATTAAATTTCTCGCCAGTTCTAATGGCGTGGAAGATAGCGTTGTTGTTTAGCTAGATTATCGTCTCACTAGAATACAAAAAAAAAACACTAATAGAGTATGGATTAATTGCAATCTGAGCGTCAAAAATTTGCATAAAAATGGCTCCCAGTTTCGGAGACTTGCTTCGTATGCAAAGGTCTGGTACCAACAAAAGACAGACCATTAAACTGCCAACATTAATTTTAATAAATATATAATTCTAAATCAATTATCTTACAGTTCCGTTCTTGAGTGTAGCCAGCCTTCTTTTTCGGATTGCAATTGCATGCCATACTGCACTTATTCTCAGACATCTTGAGCAAAAATAAAGACAATTTGTTAAAGAAAATTTGTTAGGAGACACAGCGAATTGAGACGACTTGAGCTGCAATTTTTAACACAAGACAAGTGGCGTTACGGCACTATCGTTATTTCTAGCTTATTTTTAAGGACACACAGGGATGGAAGTCATCGACCAAAAATTGTTCAGCTGGCACCCTATAGAAAGCTAAGCATAACGAAGCGTTAGATATCATTGTAAATGAAAGAATACCTCGAAATACCATTTTTTTATATTGTCTTTCATTGTTTTTATATTATTCCCTTCCCGAATTAAGTCCGTAAAGTATTACTTTTAAATTTGAAACTTTTTCAGCAGCGATGTACATTCTGATGGCGCTCATTCTATAATAAATCAATCAGTCGAAACATGGTTTAACCTTTATGCTCAAATCTTAAATGTATTAATTAACACAAAATTAAATTGTACCTTTAACTTAGCTTGACTAATTTATCCAATGAATTTTGAAAATAATAAATATTAAAAAATTTTGATTTTAAACAAATTGTAAAATTTTACTTTACTATGTCGAAAACACTATCTTCTCTAACGAATATTTTGTTTAAATATAAATTTTAAAATAACTAATCGTATCTTATCACGTGAAGTTATTTAAGTAATCGGTTTTTTTATCATCTTTGGACAAAATATTCGTATTTACAATGGGTTGCTTGACTTAAGATATACGTGCTTTAAGCAAAGCACTTCAAAGTGAACGACTGAAAACATATTTTTATGTGACATTTTGTCATACAGTGGAAGTCAAAAATATTCATACACTTTTGTTTATTGACTTTATTTACAATTAGCAAATAAAGGCCAGTTTTTGCACAGACTAAAAGAAGTCACAACGATCCACGTATACGTACCTCTAACACGATGACCTTTGAACAATTAACAAGCTTATAAATTATTTTTAAAAAAACATTTTGCTAATTTGACGCAGTTAGGTTAGTATTTGGCGAGTTCGGCAACGAATTTGGAGAAAAAATGAGAGAGTAAAATCGCAATATGCAGCTCTTGTGCGATGGCCATGAACAACCATCATATGATTCACTTAACCATCAATAATAACTTAAATGTGCATACATGGGAAATTCTACTATAATTTATAATTTTATGGCCCTGGGGCATAACTCTAGAAAAAATTAATATTTCGTTTTCATGTTCTCTTATTACACTAGCAGACTGGTTCTTACATACAATTATCAAACGAAATTTTAAAACAAATAAATTCTAAAAAAAATTTTAGGGCACAAAACATTGCCGAAATTTCCTTATCGTTTCTTGAGTCGTAACGTGTTGAAAATAATATTGTAATAATAATATTGTAGTTAACTCGAATGCCATTTAATGTCGTTTCATTTATTGATGTCCATTTTTTTTATTAACAGTCCATTACAAAGGAAAGGATTTACGTAGGTCCATCATTGAGGAAAAATTCGCAATTGAACCAAGCTTTGTGCGTCTGTGGATCACGGAAATGTCATCACAAAGGTCATATTCATGATACAGGTAAAACTATACTTTAAAACCAATTGTTCAACTTTTTAGAGAACGTTTGGTACATGTCTGTTACAAATGTTTATAGTATTTCAAATATGGATTATGCCAATCGAATTTAAAAAATAGATGCCCAAATTCGATCACTGCTGGTCGGTGGCAAATCTATATTCAATTATTAAAATTCCTTAAACAAGGTCGAATGCAAGGACTAAAACTTTACAGTGTGTACAAATAACAAGCAAAAGTAATGGGTTTTAAAAAAATAAACGATACTTTATTAAAGGAAGAAAAAAAGCAATAGTCAATCTGTTAGCAATTGGAAACTCAAGGAAAATTGAATGTTTTCAATGAAAAATTTGAAACTTTGAAAATTCTTTGGAGATTAGTAGGAATTCAATGAAATAATCAACTTTATTTTACCTTGAGCTGATAGTTTTTTTTATAAATATTTGAATTTTGAAACTCAAAGAAGCTATTTGCCTAAATATTTTTATAAACGTCAATACATGGAACTTTTCTTTTTTGTAGATCTGTCACTTACCAAACTCGAAGACAACCACATCCCCATTCTACCCGACATCACACAGTCAGTTCACCACGTTCACGAACCCGCATTCCACGCCAAATCGACCCGTTCCAAAAGTTGGGACCGCTTGGACGACAACCGAAAGTCGGATTCAACATTTGGTACAACAGATCTTGAAAAGGACCTCAAGACGTCCAACAGTCTGCCCTCCCTCACCAACCCCTTCCCCAGACGCGTCCCAGCGGCACTCCTGGCAGCCATCAACGAGAGGCTGGGCCCAGATGTCCATCCCGAAGACACCATTGTGGTTGAGATGTCTTCTGCAGGACATTCGAGTTCCAAAATGAGACATGCCTTTACGGTGCAGGAACTACAAGAGGTCGTGTCTAGATACGAGGAACAGGTCGGAAGGAAAGTTAAGCCTATTCCTCTGGAGAGCGTTCTGGATGCGGATGACGATGGACCCATCACATTCGAAATACGACATGGAAGGGAAAGGAACATTTTTAAGCTGCCAGCGGCCAAACTGAAAAACAACAAGAAATGGCAAGTTACATTTACCATAGGCAAAAATCAAAAATCTCTTCTTGCCAAGTAGTAGCTGGTAGAAATGATAGTAGATTTAGGCACATTGTTGGACAATTCCATTTCATATAAAACCTCCATATAAGAGGGGAATAACTATTGGGATGCAAGTCAACATTGTATATCGAAACTAAATAATGCAAAACTATATGCAAGATAGGTTATTTTTTACAAATCTCTCATTAAAATACGATTTAATGCTGCAAAGTGCATTTCTAAATTTAAAACATTACCATTGGGAACTTTTATCAAAATTTTATACATTTTTTAAATTAGCAAAGAATAAGTGTAAAATTTTAATTCATCAAAAAAATTGCTCAAAATTTTTATGACTGTTGAAATTTTTTGTAAACATATAATTCTTCATTCGTATTCAGATTGTCATTTTTATAGTGGCTAAATTAGCATGCCATCCCAGAAATAAATTCTAAATTTAAATTGAAATTCCTTCTTACAATCAGTGACCTCAGACTGCAGGCCAACAATAAGACTCCAGATCTGGGTAATCCAGATGAGATCCAATTCTGTCAACCTTACAAATTCTTAACTTCTTTTAATTCGTATCAGGAATTTTCTGTATTAGGGTAAATTCCCATCAATCATTCTCCTTATACTTGCATCGCCTCATATGAAATGGAGTGCCAATTTTATTCATGTCATGTGATACACTGCCCTGCATGTTCTAAAACAAACCCATGAGAGATCTGTGTGCCAGCCACTACCTATGTCTGTGTCAATAGGTTCCTGCATTACTGCCTGTGGCCGGTGGGACGATACTTTCTGCCGCCCATCCAACTTGACCAGCCCATGTCCATCGAAGACATCCGATGGGAAGAAGTGCAGCTCAGTCCAAGGGCAACTCTCATGCTGCCGCCCAATTTCTGGACTTGACTCCTTGTGATTCGTTGAAGCAGCGTATTTTAACTGTAAAGCAAGTGTTCCTGAAGAATGAGACTGTAAAATAATTCATTTGTTGTTGTGCTGATTGATTTTATTGTAAAAAAAAATGTTTTGAATAGAAATAGTTGAATGTTAATGCTGTCTGGATGAATGTGTTCAAAGGGAGAGAGGGGAGCATACCATAATAATGAAAGGCTGGCTGCAAAAGGTAGTCCAAGGTCGATAACAAAATAACTAATGTCATGAACCAAATAGAAGAGCTTAGTGGAAGAACGTGACATTTTTGGAAAAAAATTGAGATTTTCACCTCAATGAACACATTTTAACTTCTTTACCGATGACAAGTTTCTCCTTTTTCATAAACTTTAAAAATTAGTAAATTTTTTTCGCTTTAGAAGTACTGTTTCCAACAGATCTGAGTACAAACTAAAAACTTCAAAGCTTATTTCCTCGTCTTCACCTTTTTGTCACTTAGCATGTTCTTCCACTAAGCTCTTCTATTTTAAAAAAAGGTAATGGCCTAATTTTTTTAAATTATCATTATGGGCAGGGTTAGAAATTCACGGTCATTGGTCGCAGAATGCGACCAGAATTTCCGATTTTGTGACAAGAAAATAAAATTTAATCGCAGTTATTCGCAACTACAGTTTTCAAAAAAAAATTTAGTACTACCTTTTTATATTGTGGTTTCCAAGAATCTTGCGAAAAATTTTTATCTTAAAATCAGATATCTTCACGGATCCTAAATTTTTCAAACCATTGCTGTGATTGTATAATTCTCAAAAAATTTGGCAGTCTTGAAATAGAACAACCTTGATCTAAAAATTGCAAAACTTCGTAAAATTCTCAAAATGTATTAATAATATAGAAATTCCGACAGAAACTTAACACAAATCAGAGAACTATAATTTTCTCACAAATTTTAGATGTAGTAAATTGTGTTTTATTAAATTTTAGAACTCCATTTTATCCTATAATGATGAAACTCTTGGGATTTCATAAATTATGCAACTCCAGCGACTTGAAATCATACAGTTGGGCAATGTACAATCCAAAAATGGTGGAGAAAGTTTTTCAAAAAGTTTTTTTTTTCATAATAAAAATATGCTTTTGGGTAACGTACATTTGCTCTAAGGTTTTTTTTTAAGTTTGTAGCAAAGATTGCTCCAAAATTTCTTATCAATTTTAAAAACTGATTATGGGTGTTGTTAGTTCTATAGTTAGATTTTAAGAAATATTTCAATAAGTGGGGTACCAAATAAGTTAAAACCAAACAGGATTTATTACCTTTAACACGTAAAAAGTTACTAAAAACATGGATATAAATTTAAAACTTTAAATGTGTACTACTAAATACATTAAGAGCAAAAACTAAACATCAAGTCAATAAATTAAGCTTCTGTCAATTTTTGAATATTATGTGGCAAAACCCAGCAATATAAGCTTGAAAGATAAGGGTTTTTTTATGAAAAATTAAATTATAAATAATTTACTTCATAAGTTAATATGTTGAAATGATTTTATTGCACAAAATGTTTTGAATAGATCAAAAATGATTGTGTGTTGATCAGAGTGTAGTTGTATGTCAACTCAGGGGGAAAACATCACCTACCATAAATATTTATCAATGACAAATCAAGAGGGGGAGAGGACATACCATAATGCAGTAAACGGTAGCCCAAGGCCAGAGACACAATAACGAATCATGAACCTGATTAAAACAGGTACAGGCTTCATTTTCAAAATTATAATTATGGGAACTGTTAGTTCTACAGTTATAACAAGATTTTACAAAAAAAAATTTAATAAATGAGGTACGTTAAAACCAAACAGAGTTTAATACCTTTAACACACAAAAATAACTAAACCCATGAATATTAGGGTGTATCGAAAAAACCAAGTTTTTGATATCAAATTTGTAATAGTGCGGAAAAGTTGCCTTATGTTATTGTTTGTACATGTGCAAAATTTTATTGATCTGAGTTAATATCTTCAGTTGCCTCTGAGACCATTAATTATGCAAAATTCGCTAATTTCATTTTTTTTTTCTTAAAAATTATGAAATTGGAATCTTTAATTTTAATAGTGTGGAAAAGTTACCTTATATTATTGTTAGTATGTGTGCAAAATTTTGTTGATCTGAGTTAATATCTTTAGTTGCCTGTTGAAACCATTAATTATGTAAAATTCGCTAATTTAATCGTTTTTTCAATATATATATTTTTTTATTAATAAATTGAATTTTTAAGTCTTACCCTTGCCAAATAATTGCCATATTACTCCTTAGAGCGTGTGCAATTTTTTATTGATGTTGGTTAATTTCTTCAGTTACCTTTAGGGGCTGCTAATCTGGAATTTGGCCAGATAAGCGCCCCTAAGGGCAACTGAAGAAATTAATCAACATCAATAAAAATTTGCATACGCTCTAAGGAGTAATATGGCAGTTATTTGGCACTGGTAAAACTTAAAAATTCAATTTATTAATTTTTTAAAAAATTATATTGAAAAAACGATAAAATTAGCGAATTTTATTAACTCAGATCAACAAAATTTTGCACACATACTAACAATAATATAAGGTAACTTTTCCACACTATTAAAATTAAAGATTCCAATTTCATAATTTTTAAGAAAAAAAATTAAATTAGCGAATTTTGCATAATTAATGGTCTCAGAGGCAACTGAAGATATTAACTCAGATCAATAAAATTTTGCACATGTACTAACAATAACATAAGGCAACTTTTCCGCACTATTACAAATTTGATATTAAAAACTTGGTTTTTTCGATACACCCTAATGAATGTTGATAAGTTTATTAAGAAAAATTAAATTGTTAATAATTCACTTGTTAATGTGTTGACTGATTTTATTGCACAAAATATTTTAAATAGAAATCATATGATTATGAGTGTGTTGTTGCATATTGAGTAGTCCTCAGGTGAAAAACACACTTATTATAAAGATTATTTATGAATGAAAAATAAAGAGATCAAGAATTTTGAACAGTTTCAAATTTATGTACACAAAACATCTTTGACTCTATAAGGTTATCCAAAAGTGTTGAATACACATAGAAAAGTGTAATATTTGAAAAAAGTTTCATTTACATATTTTAACTGCGATTTAAAAAAAAATGTTGAAAACTTCTTTTAATTCCATAAGAACATCAGGAATAAAAAAAACTTAAAACTTCAGCAAAAGTTTTAAGTTAAAACAGTTTAAAATTATTTAGAATTTTTTTTAAAACAAAAATTTCTTTTATACAATCTTCCGAAAAATCCCTTCAAAATTTACTAAGTATATTTTATCAGTTTTGATTTCTATCAATATCTTATTTAATGTTCCTATTATAATTTATATAAAACTGCTTACGGGAAAAAAAATATTAGCGTAAAATTTCTATTAAAAAAGCCTTGATTATGTGGATTTATATAAATCAATAGTTCTCAGCAACTTATCCAATTACTAATCGAATATTTTAAGTTATTTCGTAACACTCTAAAACTGATTGCAAATAAAAATGGAAGATATGTTACACACAGATTCCCTCGATATCATCTGAAGTTATTTTGAAGGATAAAATTTTCATTACAATCTTATAAAAAAAATTACACGGTAACTATAAAATATCATTTATTTACTAACCCTCCTCATCTTCATCTTCTTCCGATGATGATGAAGACGAAGAATAATCTACATGGGGCCTATTAGTATTTACAAATAAATCATCTTCATCGGAATTTGAGGCTTTGTCTCTCCTTTCTGGAGCTTCATCTGTGAAACCTTTGGGCCTATGGAAAATAAACTTTTCTTTAAATTTACTTAACACGTCAGAGTTTAAACAAGGTAAAATTGACTGATAAAATTATATTAACAATATAATTGTAGGTTTTAAATGTGTACTGTTTTGCTAAAGCTTGTGTGTATAGGGTAGACTAACCAGTGAACGAACGTTTAAGGCACTGCGTTCGCCAGTGAATGAACACCAGGATATAATGACCAGGACAACCAACCATATGTCAGCCTCCCACTACATGGAAGGAAGTCAGTGTTGCCAATCCATCTAGTGGAATGATTTTCAATCCTTATTTTTTAATTATCTTTACCAAATGTTCATTCACTGGGGCCTGTTCCCTCACTGGTCAGTCTACCCTACTTGAAAAAAATTTTTCTTCGTCTTCGAAAATAACATGCAAGAGTTTTAAACAAGGTAAAATTGACTGATAAGATTATATTAACAATATAATTGTAGGTTTTAAATGTGTACTATTTTGCTAAAGCTTGTGTGTATATTTAATAAATAATCTACTTTAAATTATATTTAATCTAACTTTAGTAGGACAAATATGATTAATTAGCATAAAAATCATTATACAGTAAAACTTCTACAAGAGACCACCTCTATTAAGCGACCACCTCTGCAAACAGGCAATTTTCCAAGGCACCGATTTTTTCCCCTATACGCTTAATGTTAAAAATACCTCTCGGACAGACCAGACCAACCTCCGGTTACGACCACATTTTAGGTCTCATCCGGGGGGTCACTTTTGTGACTGTTCCAAAAAGTCTTGCTTTCGCGCAGCTACTGGTCATTGTTTGCCCTTTTCGTCCTTTGAATTACCTTCCTCCATTTTATCGCACAGAAGAGTCAACGAGAATAAAAAGTTTGAACAAATTCACCCCACCCCTTCTCCCCTGTTTGCTGCTAAAAGGATCATTTCGAAAGACCCTTCCAGGAATTGTCCGAGTTGTCAATAGGAAGCTTCTTTCACTTTACTGCAGTTAACAATTGCAAGGTAGGGCCATCCATTATGTACGTTGACATCTCTAGCCAAAGTAACGCTTGGACACGCCCTTCCAAAAACAAATCACTAGGGTTGATTGTTGTCACACAAGCAAAGGACTAACTCTGATGGCAAGGAGTTAGGTTGGTAGGTTTGCATTATCGTCGCACTAGAGCTACTTGAGGGCTATTGGCGACAGGCGTCATAATTTCAAATGAGTTCAAGAAACTCACAGAATTTAGGAATACCAGTAAATGTTAAATTTGCGAAACATGAAAGATGTTTCAATAAATCGTTTTTTTACAAAACCTAAAAACAAATTGAAATATGAGGGTACTTTCCGAAAAATAGAGAGAAAAAATTAACAAAAAGATATTTCTTCTTATTTTAAAAGATTGTAACTTAAATGTGTATTGTAAAAAATAGGACCTTGTTTTTGGATATAATTAAAATAACTAAATAAAATGATGAAAAATTGTATACTTTTTTTTAATTTTTACTACTAAACCATTGTTTATAAAATTGATTTGAACATTTAAGCAGCTCAGTGAAGAAACTTCTCAAAGAGACCACCCTCCCTCAACGACCGATTTTCCTCAGAACGGAGGGTGGTTGCTCCCGAGAAGTTTTACTGTAATAGGCATTTTTAATTAAAACATCATAAATCAAGCTTAAAACTACCAATAACTATAATGAAATTATATACATATTTTCACCCTTTTTTTGTTGTTAGAATTACATGATTCCAGTAAAGAACACATTTTTTAATCAAAAATATAAAATTTAAACTTTAAATGTATTTAAATTTATGTACCTAGTTCTACACAGATCTTTAAGATGCCAAAGACAAATTTGTACAAAATATTTAGATGCAAGAAAAATACATACCATACACCTTCTTCCTTAAAGTATTTTATTTGTTCTTTAAGTAATATCCTGGATATTTCACCCTGCACTTTCACTCCTTCTTCAATCGGATCTACAATTATGAAGTCACCTGCAATACATATAAAAGATTCATCTCTATTAACAAAGTATACACAGTTCAAAATAAATATTTCACTCTTTCACCATTGTGAAAATTCACACTTAGTAAACCCAAACTAGAATCCCCACGTATAATAATCACCAGTTCGTGTACACAATTCACAGCAAAAGAAAAAGGTGTTGAACAGAAGAATTAGCAAAGTATATAGTACTAGGTTTATATACCCGGCTTTGCACGTGTGTATCCTTAGTAAGGGTGACTTATTGTACATTAGGTAAACTTTTATTTTGCGATGAATGATCTCCTGATGAAGGTAAATTATATTTTTCTAAAAGGGCCTGTAGCATTAATTTTTTTTAGCATTATATTTATTCTTTTTCTAATTGTAATTTTTCACAAAATGCACTTCAACTTAATCAAAATACAATACATTGAAAAACAAAACTTTTTTCAAATCAAAGCTGATTTTATTTAACTGAAAAAAATTATTCAAGATATTTTGCACATTGTCTTTTCTTTTTTAACGTACTCATGTCAACCAGGGCTCGAAAATTATATTGCCCGGGTATTGCATGTAAACATTTCATCAAAAATACCTTTCCATAAATTTATATAAACATTTTGTGTTTTAATACATCCCCAACATATTCATTCCTTGCTTCTTGAAAATTGATAATTTTAATCTTAAATCTAAATTAGTTACTTCACAATGTTGTCATTATGGCATCAAATAGAAATTCTTCATCAATAAAATTCTGGTGGGCGCCGGGAAATGTCACCACTTTCTACAATTTTTGAAGCCGTAGTTACTTTGGCAAGGTTTCTTAAGGTATAATATTTTGTTATATTTTTAATTAACATTTATAAAACCTGGAATTTTCTGTAAATTCTGAGAAAACCTGGAAAAAGTCAGAGAATTTGGTTTTTCAACTTACATAATGTAACAGTTTATTTCGTGAATTTAGTAAACTGCTTTAAAAAAAATTGGTGCGTCCAATTACGCATTTTAGTTTCAGCTTTGGTTATTTTTGCCTAACTCATGCCTGAGTACACCTTTTTTCCCCCTCTCCCTTTCACTCGGCCTGTGCTTGGGCAGGTAAAAGTTTTATTCGGGCATGTATTTCCAAGACTAACATGCCCGACAGGGCATGTAAAAATTTTGAGATTTTTCTAGCCCTGATGTCAACTTCTTCGTAGAAAACATTTACTGTTTTACTGTCAGGCGTTAAAAATTCCAGACATGCTTGGTGAACTGACTCTGGAACAAGCCCCATATAAAACTGAATATGTGAGAAGCAATCCTCCCTCAAATGAATCCCCCCCCCCTCCATATTTCTACTTTTCTGACATCCCTGATTTCTGAGTTCATTTATACTTATATATACGTATTACAGAATATGGGCGATTCTTCTATAATTTTTACTTTTGTGTCAATTGGACATAACTTATGGAAAAAATATGTTGCTTTAATTAAACAAATAGAATGGTCTGTATATATTTATAAAAGGGTATTTTAAAACAAGAAAAAAATTTAGAACACAAACCAATGTTTAGAAAGCATTTAAAAACAAATCAATTATCTGCGTTTAAATAATAATCCAATCAATAATAAAAAAAATCTCAAGTCTTCATTTAAAAGGAACTGCTTAGGTCATGTTAGAGTCATAAACCCACAGAAAAAAAATAACAATGATACACATTGATTGCAATTACTTGAACTACAGAGACTAAGTATTATTTTGCATGTTACCTCTTTTAATCCAAATGTGCTTTCTGAATTTTGGAGGCATGCTTGCTAAAAACTGTTTTCCTTCAGAGGTAACCACTTCATGCAAATTATTCCCACAGCTTCGAACAACCTAGAAATGTGTTACATGATATCAAATAAGAAATAGTTATATAAATTACACAAAGCTCAGATGCCTTATTTTAGAATTTTATAAATGATATAGGTTTCTTACTTAAAACTATTGTAATATAAATTGAATTGACAACAAAACTCTGAAATACATTGAAAAAATTTTTGGCAGAAATAAGTCATATTTAAAAAAAAATTGAGAACAGCTAATATTATGAGTGTAAATCGCACTT
Source organism: Hylyphantes graminicola (assembly GCA_023701765.1). Taxonomy (NCBI): domain Eukaryota; kingdom Metazoa; phylum Arthropoda; class Arachnida; order Araneae; family Linyphiidae; genus Hylyphantes; species Hylyphantes graminicola. Next base: position 43,199,465 of record CM043115.1, on the reverse strand, counting down.
TAACAATTGTCATGACTGAACAAAAAAAATAATAAAAAATGGCAGATGCCATGGGCAACGTTCAAGCATTACGTGGGTATTAACTGCACATGCTCAAGGCAGGGATTACTGGAACCGTGTATGCATTGTGTGCATGTGAATTATACTTGAAAGTTGAGATTGCTCTTTTTTGGGCCCTGGGCAATTTTATTTTCCCCCAACAAAATATCAGTACATCCAACATGGGGCAGCATTGTAGGGCACATTGAAAGCCTAAACACTCGTTTGGAGAACCGGGAAAGTTACTTTTCTTTAAAAAAAAACATCCGTTATAGCCATAAAATGAAAGTTTAAAAAATAATTAGAAATTTAAATAATTCATGGAAACTTTAAAAAAAATGAAAGTAAACTTTCCAGGACAACTTTGAAATGACGATCTTTCAGGGTGAAATAAAAAAGCTTACAGAAAACATTTGCAATTCAGCCAGAGCAGGTTTGTACCCAAGACCTTTTGATTACGAACCGCTAATGATACCACTAAGCTACGACGGCCCGGCCAAGAATTGAACTTAAACTTCTAATAACCCTCGGTCCTACGCAGTTACTACCCATATGTGCAATACTTGCACGTTGCCCGTACACGTAGACCCTCTGATAAAAAAATATAGAGAGAAAAGACTTATTAATAAGGACCAAAATTAACGGTGCTCCTGATCCAAAAACACGTACGAGTACTTTTCTATTTACAAAAAAATCATCAGTTTAAAGGTCTGGTTAAGTCTTAAATTCCATTTAAATCTAAAATAGTATTTCCATTAAAAAATACAGACACAACATTGATTTATAGAATTACCGCAAATATAATATAGTTTTGAAATAAATATTTTAATCAAAAATACAAATATGCATACAATATAAAGAAAAGTTTCAATCGATGAAGTTTTAGTCCAGCTGAAAATTATTTTGTGTATCTTACTTTGACAATCTGTTGTTGTTCTGTAGGAAGATCATACGAATTCATGACTTCTTCTGCGACGAATTTCTTCTTTGTAGTGCGAGACATGACCTAAGAAAAATCTCAATATAAACTAACGCAAATAATTGGAGAATATGATGCATCCTAAAATATTGTAAAATTAATTGACCCAAAATAATTAGTAGTCATTTAGAGAGGAAGATGAGTTTAGTATTATGGTTTCAGAAAAAAGACATACAACGCATTTGCCATGCAAAATCGACATTAAATTTTATTTAAAAAGATTGATATATTTATTTAAAAAAAACTTACTTTGAAAGTAAAGGAATGGTTGAAACTTAAAATTTCTTATTCTGGAAGTCTTCATGCACAAATTTACAAAATAGAATTAAAGCTAAAGGGAGAGAAGGAGGGGAGCCGATTTTGTATTTTGTCAACATTATGCAATATTGCCAGATCGATACGATTCAAACGGATTCATTTCGGAGCTTTACTGGTCTGGTGGATTTGATCGTAACTCACGGGTCTATCAGTTTAGATGTGTAGTCGGGTGCGGGCTCAATTTTTGCCTTTTCGTATTTTCGTCAAAAACGAATGAAGCAAATGAAGTGAAGCAAATACATACAATGACAGACGACAAGTGAGCGAAGTGAAACTGTTTTCTGTGATAAAAAAATTAGTTTTAATTTTGGTATTTAAATTGAATAATAATTCTGATATGTAAAACCAGTTCAATCTCATAGTTCTGTTAGTATCTTTTATGGATATTTGATTTTAATATTTGAAGATCATCCCATTGTATTCGATATGTCAATTGTTTTATGCACACATTCTTCTCTCTTTTCAATGTTTATGAAGTCAAATCAACTGTGCAAAATTTCATAATTTTGACGAGGAAAAAAAAAATGCTGTCATTTGATATACATTAATGTTTCATAATTCATATACATTTTACTACATTTGCAAGGCTTGGATAATACAATCATTACATGTTAACATGTGTCAATCACAGCAAGTGTACAATCAATTACCAAACTGTAATTTGCTGGTTGGTAACGTATAAGGAAATCTTTATGACATAATTTATTATTTACCAAACTTAGTTTTGTTTTCTTTTTTGAAATTTAATTAGGTAATGTATTTGTAAAGTTTTAATCATAAGGTTTCCTAGAAATCAACAGTTTGATTTAAGAAATTTTTATTGTTATATTACGGGAGTTTATGATACATATGTAGTTTAATCATAAGCAATATTAAATATAAAATGTATTTAATAGATTCGTCAACAAGATGCCTTGTTATAGCTGTAGTGCTGAGTACGGGCTTTTGAAGAAGGAGGTAAACTTTACTTTCACTGTCTTTTAGTTAATTTCAAGCTATGTAGGTGCTGAGGCAATTTAACAAATGATGTTATCTCTCTAAGAACATTATGAAAGCTAAATGTAAAAAATAAAATTCCTCGGCGCAACAGCCCGTTAGTGGGCCAAGGTCTGCCGTTCCGATTTCAGCTTATGTGACAAAGGGCTCTTTGGTGGCCTGATTGGGTGGTCAACCTCATGCTGGACCCCCAGTGTTTAGTTCCCAAGCATGCTTGGTGCTCATTTTATCAACCCACTGAAAGGATGAGTCAACCTCGTCCAATTTAGGACTCAATCCCGTGGCATGGCGATACGAAGCACTCCACCACTAAGCCACTGGGCCTCGCTTATAATTTAAAAAATAATAAAACTTGTCTATAGAAAAATTTAAAATTCTATAAATAGGATTGAAAAAGTTGAAGCTCAATGAATATGTAAAGTGTTAATATAACTTTTTTTTAGCTAAGCAAACATGTATTAAAGAACATATATATAGCTTAATAACAATTCTCATGAATTAGTGTTTAAAAATATCTTAATTGGAAACATTTAATAATTTTGCAGGTTGGGTGTGAAAATTGTGGATTTTCATTCTGTTCAAGATGCTGCAAGAAACAAACTGTTTCATCCGAAGATGGACAGAGTAAAAAAATCGCTGTTTGCAGTAACTGCTTTAAACAGCTGACAGGGTAAATTTAACTAAATATTCTGAAATGTACATTTTTAATTTAACATTTTAGTTATTAATATTTAGACCTCAAATAGTCTAAAAATTGTACAGTTAAATTAAGTACAATAAGTATTAAAATGTCTTTTAAAAAATGAAACGGAGATTTAACCACATAGTATTTGTTTACGTTACAGTGCAATTTATTTAGTTATATAATGAGAATTTCAAATATTGCATTTTTTTTTAATTCGTGTTTTTCTTTTTGTTTCCTAGTGAATCATCTTCACCCACAAAAGGATCTCCTCCATTAGCTCATAAGAAGTAAGCAATCTTTGAAAAATTTCAATCAAAGTAGTAATACTAGCTACTGATTATCCGAAGATTTTCGATGTTTATATTTGTAATATGTATCTATCCAAAATGTTCGATATTTGTAGAATCTAGTAGTTTGGAAGATTTGCCCATTTAAGAAGATTCACGTTTTGTTTTATTTGAAAATTTATAATTCTGAAAATTAGTGATTTTCACATATTTGCTACATACTTTTGAAAATTTGCTATTTGGTGGTTTTCTGAAACTGCCAATTTCCGGATATTGAAGCTTGGAGTGAAAATGTGGCAATTATGGGCCCTGTCAAAATAGTGCATAAATAACTTAAAAACAGCAATTTCTTTCAATAAAAATATTTTCACAAACCTTCTTCAAGATAATAAGCATTTGCTCTTAGATTTTTTTAGTAGCATAGATTGCACCTAAAATTTTTTACCCAGCGTCTAACACTGATACCTACAGAGCCTACAGTTTTTTCCCACCTAGTAATACCTTTAAATGTAACAGTAACAAGTGGCCATGTTTATTGTTCTGTCTCATAATTGAAAAAATAAAATGTGTGTGTCCTGTTCCCTTTAAGCCCTTATCAGACGGTAGGAAAGTCGCTGGTCACTGGTCGAACAACTTTTGGTTCACTCAGCAAAACGTCACACACGAGAATGCCAACGTCATGCGTGACATCACAAACTTAAAAGCAGTATTATCGCGGTATTGGAGGAGGAGGTACAAGGAGGAGGTTCGGTCATGACGTCAGGACAAAACTTCGTTTTTGATTGGAGCAGCCGTTCGCTCAGCGAAAAAGTGGTGGACTTTTTCACGTTGACTCGAAAAAACTCAGCCAGCAAAAGCTGCTCGAAAAACCTGTTTTTGAACGGTGTAGGGACGTCGCTGAGCGAACGAGCTCTCGTGTGATAAGGCCTTTAGTTGTTTAACCCTTCCATCCATCCCACACCTACCCATAATTTCAACATTCAATATATAATATATGCTGTATAGGGGTATTAAATTTTTTTAGGAATAAGGGGAAAATGAAATATATGCATTTAACACATATACTATTTATATCATATTTTATATAGTTATTCATGTTTATCATTTAAAGACATTTGGGTTTACAGAGTTTCCATATTATTCATTATTTAAAAAAATTTCCTTTGCTATATATTCCTAGTATTTGTTTGTTCAAATTAATGCACCAATTCTATCAACTTTTTGTAGACAACACACATAAAATTTTCTCTAGTCATAAAGTTTTTATATTTGACCCATGTAATAAAAGGTTACATTTCCAAACAAATAAAAATTGTGAATTTATTCTTGGGTGTCTTATTTATTTTTGTTATTCTTTGAAAATGTGCCGATAGTCATTTTTGGTTAATTTTTTTAAATTTAGACGCATGGAAGCTCTTAAAAAGCAGTCCTACAGTGTTGATTCAGAAACGCATGCTCGCCTTAAATCCCAGTGGTCCAATGAAAAAGATAAGGCTCTAGCCGAACGACTGCAAAGACTAAAACGTGACAGAATCAAAAGTATGGTTTTTTTTTTACTTTTAAATTTTTCTTATATACAGCTAAGAATCAAAATAGGCATTTGATTTAATTTGTATTTTATTATAAATTTGTAATTAATAGAAAGTCAACATCCAGTAAAAGTAGAATTGTCTAAAAGAAAATTAAGATAAATTTAGTTCACACCTTAATTCCATTAGTCAGTTTAAATTGTTTCTTTTAGCAGACACATAATTAAATTATTTTAATGTGCATTTTATTATTAAAATGCACTGGCATTTTTGAAATTGCTATAATTTATTTAAAATTAAGTTAATTTCCGAATGAGAGCTGTTTTAATTTAGATGTTTGGACCTTAATGCATATTTCTAAATTGAAAATAACTTAAAAACAGTTTTTGTTCTTTCTAGAAAATTATCTAAATTTACATTTTATTATCATATTTTTGTCATATTTTACAACACTTATTGTTATTTCTTAGCAGTAAATGATAATTCGATTATTTTTCATTCAATCATTTTTTTTTTGTAATTTACATCTATATAGTTTATATCTTGTAATAAGTTAAGATTCAAGACTGTCCTTTCCTGGCTTATCTGAATCCTAATATTATACTAATAATTGAATTAGTTATGTATAAATGGTTTTGTAAATATCTTCTGTTTTTTCTTTAATCATAAATTTCTGCCCAGTTAAAATAAGATTTCAGTTTTTGTTCTTTAAAGTCATAAATCCACAGATCCTTTGAAAGTAAAATATTTTTTTTAAAAATCTGTTTATTATCTTCTGGTTCGCCTTAGATAATTACAGCTAGTAAAATTATAGCCTCATTAAAATATTATGAATAATTTAAATTTTTCTAGTAATTTATATTTTAATTATATGTAACTAGATGTCTCTTAATCATAAAAAAAAATGAAGTTGTGTTGTATAAACTGCAACATTGTATTAAACTGAAAAGTCAAAGAACCAAACTCGAATAATCCCCATAGCATTGGATCAGGTTTTTCCAATGAAACTATACCACAAATTCAAAATTGTTTAGATATGGTCGAATAAATTTGATCTATAAACTAGAAACACTATAAATTTAATCCTCTTTTTGTCTACTGTATGGAATCTCAAAGGGGCTGTTTAAATGCACAAAGTTAATTCTAAAGCAAAATGCTATAGTTTATCATAAAGTGTTGATAAGTTCATGTTGGATAAACTTGAACAAATTATATGGGATTATATTTAATGTGTTGTTTTAGATTTGCCAAGTGAAGATGAAATTGCAGAAAGATTAGCCATTCTAAAAGGAATGGATCCGGCAAAATATAATGCTCCTCCTATTCAAGTATGTTTCCGAAAAAGAAAAAAAATTATTTTTCAAAAATTTTTAATGATTCGATGCAGTATGTAATTATTTTAATTTTTCCATAAAAATAATAGGATATTTATCTGTGTCAATTTTTACTGGTTTCACTTTTTTTTTTAAACATTCTTTAAGGCCCAATGTGTTTAGATATTAACTGTTTTCTAGTTACTAAAATAGGACTGCATTTTTATTTATCCATAACAATCTTCTATTTCATACTTAGGTATTTAGACCAGCTGAAAAGCGGAGCTCAATTGAACAAGCCAGCAATTTGATGCAACAAATCACAGAGGAAGTTCATTTAGATTCTCGAAGGGTGAAACCTGAAGACGAGATAGCAGCTCGATTAGCAGCTTTAAGGGATGAAGTTCCAAAGAAAGTAATATTTGCTGTAGTTGTTTTTTTTGTGTGTGTGTTTAACTTTTGAGATTGTTACTAAACTTATTAGTCCATTTAAATACTTCTAAAAATAGTTTTTAGTTAAAAATAATCAATATTGTGTTCCATTTTTTCATCCAAGAAAAAATATTTATCAACTTGTCCCAAGTATATTTGTCTATTGCCTTAATTAGCTCAGAAAATATAATTTACTTGATATCCGACCCTTTGACTGAGATTGGAACTTGCCTGACTATTGCAAAACAAGCTGAGGATTAATAACAACACTTGAATAAAATTTAATATACTTAAAACTATACCAAAACCGACCTTAAGTTTGCAGCAGAGAAATGTACTACACAGAGGAATTTGCGTAAACAACGCAGCTGGCGCCGAAGCTTCGCCTGCTCCGATTGGTTTAAAATTTGACCCTGATATTCGTGCGCCCTGTTACGTCAAAATCGAAGGAAAAAAATAATTAAAATAACACTCTAACTGAAGCTAAACTAATAAAAATAATAAATTTATGTCTTGAAATAACAAATAAGTTTGTTTATTGAATATTAAATACCTTTTTGTATTAGATTCTCGCCCTCAAAAATGAGAACTATTTACCCTCTTTCTCGTAGAACATTTGTATACTGCAAACTTAAGGTCGGGAGAGGTATACTAAAAGATATTAATAAACAATTTCATGAACTTATTTTCTACTAAAATTATCGATTAAATTTTTATACTCTTGACAATGTTTTGATATCTTTTCATTTTAAATTTAGTGTTCTAAGAAATTCAAGATTCTAATTAGTTAGTACTAAGTAATCTTGAAGATCTAGCCTACATGATTTCAAAGCGATTAAAGAATTGGGACTATGTGGGAAATATTAATGAATTATGTTATGCTATTAACATAGTCTTTCATATAGAATTAATCACTTTTATCCTTTGAACTGAAAGTCATATTTATAATTCATGATAAATTCATAACAGTTTAATTGCTTAAATGACTACACATACAAATTAACCTTATACTAATACAGTAGAACCTCGATACAGCGACCGCTCTTGGGACCAACAACTTACGGTCGTTATATCGAAGGGACGTTATAAAGAATTTTAATAAAAAATCTTACAAACTGAGAAAAAGCTTATACATACCTATAGAAACGTTTAATTTGCATCTACACTTATTGTGCAGATAAAAATGAAGCAATTGAAGATTGTTTCAAAGTTCTAACATAGTTCTTAATTATGACATTTTCTATTTGTTATTTTTTGTAGAAAATTCGAGGCATTGCTCTCTCACAGTAGCGACAACACATAACATTTCACATTGATAGAAATTTAGCTTCGTTTTTTTTTTATGAGAGCCATATTGTAGACATGCAAATTATACGAGGTCAGTTAGTCCAATGGTCAAATGTGGTGCCGTATTTTCTACAGTTATGTTTAACAACTAATTATCACAGAATGTGTGAAAAGTTAAACTGACCTTGGCTTGTTTTGCAACACTGGTCCCCGGCGAATTCCCGGAATCGTCTCTGCCCTATTCACCTATTCATCCATTGTTTGACCCCTTTCCTTGCTTGAGGAGGGGTCTCTTCATTGTGCTCAAACAAAAGCAAACACAGATTCTACTCATTCATACACTTCCACAAGTTGAAATTTTGAAGCAAATACGAAAATGGCTTCTGGTAGCAATTTGTTTTCTTAAATGTCTAACAAATATTCTGTCGCAATATCGAGGAACTGCTAGTTTTTCGGTCGCAAAAAAGAGGGTTTTTTAACACTATTCCTATGGTAAAATTATTGGGACTTTCCGAAGCGGTCTTTATAACGAAGGGGTCGCAAAATCGAGGTTCACTGTAATAGTGAGTGGTATTTTGTTCATTTTTAAGAATATAAATGTGAAACTCTTGACTGAATATCTAGTTTCTAATTTTTAGGTTGGATTATAAGACAAAATATAAAATTAAAATTTTTCTTTAAGAGTGGGGATTTTTCTTTTAATATTGTTTAATTTTTTATTATTCAGGCAGAGAGTGTAAATATTCAACCTTCGGATTCTACAGAGGAAATGGACATTGAAGATGCTTTTAGTAATATGCATGTAGAATCCACAAACCAATTAGACCAGGCGGAAAAGGAAATAAAAATTTTGAACACTGATAAAGACTATAAAGAATTACTCTCAAGTATGCAAAAAGAAAGGGGTAAGTTATTTGTTTTAATTAAGACATTGCATAGTAATTAAAATTTAAAAGTTTTCTTAAGTGGACTTCAATTTTATCTAACTGAATATTTTGAGGGGAAAATATTTATGGTTATAAAAATTAAATATAGGTTTCCTAAATAAAAAACAGTTTACCTTGTTATAAGTGAATCTATGGTTAAATTGAGCTATTTAAAGGCCCAGCTGTACTTTTTCGACCCAAGTAAGTTTCAACAAAGTTGGAAGGAAAAGAAGCTTTAACTGTAGAGAATTGGTTTTAAAAAAGACTTATCATATTTTTTTATTTAAAACCATTGTTTAAATTGGTTAAAAAATTCTGACAATTTTCTGAACTCTTTCTATTTCGCATTCTGTTCTGCAGTTTGTGGAATTCGTAATTAAGAAAAAACCAACCGTCTAGGAAAGTAATAGCATATTTTTGACCAATTCGAGCTATAAATTCCTATAATTAATTTGAAAACTTTCAGAAAATCTAAATGTTGAACATTTGGGGGAAAAATTTTATATTGCTTTTATAATTTAAATTTTTAGAAAATAAATTTCTTTAAAATGGAACATGCAAACACACACACTATGTTTTACAAGTTTGCAAAACTTTTAAATTATCTGACATAGTGGTTAAACATTCCTTCAAATTAAATTAACTAAAATATTGATTTAAAAATGAATTATGAATATTTAAAGTTCATTACTAGCATGAATATTTGATTGCTGAATTGTGTGAAATTTTAATTTTATTTTATAAAATAATTCAATTTAATTCTAATATTCCAAGTCAAAATGTCTGGAAGTGTTTGGGCATGGAGAAGCAGCTCAAATAAACCCAAATTTGATTAAATTTTTGCGATTATTTCTGACAAATTATATGAGTAAAGCATCTGGTCAGAACTGTTAGTTTAGGTGAAATATTTGTTTCCCTTTTACATAAATCTAATAAAATAGTTTTATTTAATTAGAATTTAATTCCTCTGATACAGAAGATGAAGAAAAAGAAGCGGATAGACTTGTTAAAAAAGTAGGTTAACATAATATATACTTTCGTTAAAAAGCTCAGCATTTTGTTTTATTTTATAAATGTTACCATTAAAACCCAAAATCAGCTAGAACTAGTATTATCTAGTGAAACTTGTTTTAATTTGCCATTAGTAAAAATTAGGTTCTACCTAGGTGAAACTAGACCTCCATAGATATTTTCTTTTTGACCAATTGCATTGGTTAAAACTAGTTGTAATTAGAAAAAGATTCATCTAATATATCTTAGATAAAGCTAGAATTAACTGTGAATGCTTGACTTAGAATTTATTGTGAACGTTTATTTCTTTAAAAAATGGTAATATGTAAACTTAGAAAGATTTGTTTGTTGTTGCACTGGTTGTTTTACTGCGAAATTTAAAATCTCCACTTTACTTTATTACACATGAATCCATTATTAAATGTATGACATGAGGAATTTTATAATCTTATTACGACAATGGAGTCCTTAAAAAAACTTACTATACTGTTTTTAACAGATTATTTCAATAACCGAAGCGTCTTCATTGCATTTCAGCAACAATTACCTAAACTAATCACATCCTGTTATCGTAAAACACGCTGTTTTCCATTATTTCTAGTTTTATCTAAAGTTTTTGTTGAGTTAAAAATAGATTAAACCAATCGATTTCGTCAAAACTTGTATTAGCTGGTGGAAACAAGCTTGAACTAATGGTCTCAGTTAAAACTAGTTTTAACTAGTTCTAGTTCTGGCTCATTTCAATTTTTTTGTAACAAAAATTAAAAAATAATTAGCAAGCCATAATATCTGAATGGTAGGCAAATTCATTATACTATGCTGTAATACTGAACTTAGAGCAGTAAATGCCCCTGTGTGCAAAAATAAACTGTTGGCATTAAAATGTATTTTTATGCTATTATATTTACAGCTATTGGAAACCAGTAAAGATGATGATATGGAAGGTTTAGACAGTTTGAATGATCCTGAAACTGATAAATCTGGTAACTTGAGCAAGCAGGTAATTTATATAATTTTTTTTTAATTTTAAGGGTATTTTATAAGCCCATTGTTCTTAAGCACATTTATAAACAGTCCCTAAAAATTACTCCTCAACTTAGTAATTGTTTGTCATTTTAAAATGCTACTTCCAATATCAACAATATTAAATACTATTCATTTTGGTTTTGTTGCTGTTTGATATATTTTTTATTTTAGTCCTCGGAAGAATTTCCGTGGTGTGTTATCTGCACTGAAGATGCCAAAATACGATGTTTTGGTTGCGATCAAGATTTATACTGCATGCGATGTTTCAAGTTAGTTTATTACTCTTATAACAAAATTGGAATTTTCCCAAATTTGTATATTTCTTTAGTTTACAAGGATCGATATATTTTATTATGAATACTAAGAATAAGACTTTCATGTAATAGTATGCAAATGGAAGTAAATGTCATAAGAAATCTCTCTGTTTAGCATGATTAAAAAAAGTTTTCTTAACCCTTTCAGTCCCAATGATGCCCTTTGGCATCATCATTTTTCTGATAATAATTTTAAAAAATAATAGGGCTGACATCTATTGGGATTAATAAAAAAATATTTTCCAATAGAAAAAAGTTTGAAAAATCGAATGATGTACTTTTTGATATAAATGGCTATAGACTATAAGGATTCAAATAAACCAAAAAAACTCGTGAAACAACTTTAAAGAACGTGACTATGAAAATGTTTTAATTTGATGTGTGGCAACGTGGTTGAAAAAAGAAGATAGAAAATGGAAGGTTGATGTTTTTAAACGCTCTTGTAAATATGTTAAAACTAATAAATAAATTATAACGCTACCATCGGAGACTACTGAATATTAAAGTTATTCGTCACAGAACACAAATTTGGCGGCAAGCGGCGGGATGTCGACGGAACTAGTGTGAAATTAGATTCACCAAGAGTGGCTCGAAGTAGAAAATAGGCTTAGAGTAGCCATTGTAATTTACGTAAGAACGTAAGTTTGCATTTCATTTTTGGATCAGTGCTGAATTGTTAAGTAAGATTCAGAATTCTAAGTAGATATAAGAATTTTATTGTAGTATTCTTCTAGAAATAGTTGATTATTTGAAGATTAAATTGATTTATTTGAAGTTGTTCTGTGAAAATAGCTAATATAGAATATTAAGCTGAAATTGTTTATTTGGTGTTGCTGTTGTCGGTAGATTTAAATAAGATTTAAAGCGAGTTTTAGAATATTATTTAAAGGTTTAATAATATTTTGAGAAGTTAGATTTACTTCTGTTAGTGAATAAACTAATATTTTAATTATTTTGTTGGAATACTGCATTTGAATGATTTGATAAAATTGTTCGTATTCGATATTTTCAGTTAAAATACTACCGTTTATATTTGATGTTGATGTTCGTAATTAATATTATTTGATTTTGTTTATAATATTAATTAGTATTTAAGAAGTCGAAGTTTGAGTTACGTTGGTTTTCTTTTGAAAAATAAAAAAAGAAAATTAACGATCAGCATTTTGATTGAGGTTTTTTTTTTTTTGGCGACAAAATGAGTTTTCTTGGAAAGGGCAAGAAGCAAGATTTGCTTGTGGTCTGTGAGGAGTTAGGAGAAGAAGTAGATCCTTTAAGTAAGGTCCCGGAAATTAAAAAGGTAATTGTAGGAAGTGAAAGCTACGACGAGATAGAGGTTAAGGTGATGCTTGATAGAATTATCGAAGAAAGACTTATTAACGAAGAGAATGCGAAGCAAGAGGCTCGTGAAAAAAGGAAACTTGAGTTAGAAAAGGAAGCATCATTAAGAAAACTTGAGTTAGAAAGAGAGGAATCTTTAAAGAAACTTGAGTTAGAAAGAGAAGAGGCATTAAGACAACATGAGTTAGAAGGAGAAGAGGCATTAAGACAACATGAGTTGGAATTAAAAAGATTGGAAGTCTCACAAACTCAACCACAGACCAGAACCAACCATGTATCAGAGAATAGTGCTCATAAAATTCAATTGACCCAGATAATGCCGAAATTTGAGGAAAAGAGAGATGAAATGGGTCTTTACCTAATTAACTTTGAACGAAAAGCAGAAATGGCTCATGTTCCCAAAAGAGATTGGACTGCCTACCTGCTGAGCGTGCTTCCTGCAGAAGTTTCGAATATGTTGGCAAGAGAATCACCAGATAATGCAAATGACTATGATTTTGTGAAAATTCTTCTTCTGAAACGGTATAAGATGAACAGTGAAAAGTTAAAGCAATGTTTCTACAGACACCAGAAAACTCCTGAGAAAAATTGGAGGAATTATTACCATGAGTTGCGGAGTTATTTTACAGAATGGATAGAAGAAATGAAAGTAGACACTTTTGAGCAACTGAAGGACCTAATAGTAGCAGAACAAATAAAATTTCGTGTACCACCAGAAGTTAGAGAACATTTTTTGGACAATTGGATGAATATCAAAGTTCCTGAAGATCTGGCGAAAAAACTAGATGACTATGAAAGTGTACGAGATAGTTTTAAAAGAAAAGAAAGGCCACCCAGAAATAATTTTAGACTTCAAGAGGGAGACAAAATCAACGAGAAAGACAAATATGTTCCAAACAAAGATAAGTTTAATAGCAAGAAGAGCACTCCTGGGAAAGAGGATTTACTGGATGAAGGAGAAAGGGATAAACGCTTTGAAAGAAGAAAGCAACTTAGGTGCTTTGAGTGTGGCTCGACCTCTCACCTAAAACCACAGTGCGATAAACTGAAACGATGTTATGAGTGCGGGTCTTCTTCTCCCTTAAGGTTTCAATGCGATAAACTTAAAGAAAAGGTTGAAACAGTAGCTGCTAATATGATTCGGGAAGGAAGTTGTCATGACGTCCTTGCACCATATATCAGTCAAGGAAAAATAAATGGCATACAAATGCCTATACTTCGTGATTCAGGTGCATCAATCGACCTGATTTGCAGAAAGTATATAAAACCTTCAATGTTAACCACGGAAACTGTATGGATCCGAACCCCATTGGAAGAAAGCCCTATCTGTTTGCCTTTAGCTGAAGTGGAAATAGACTGTACTTATGGACACATTGTTACAAAAGCAGCAGTCATCCGAGATTCTTTAGATCAAGGAAGATATATTTTAGGAAATCGAACAGCGGAGCTCTTAACCGAAGCAAAGCAGAATATACATTTTGAAATGCATACAATCAATGCCATACAAACTCGATCCAAAACGAAGGTAGTAGAATCAGAGTTGCCAAATACAGAGGCAGATACAAGCGATTCCGAAGAAGTTGAAAATTTTGAAAGTGGAACTGTTGATGATAACATTTTGCCAGTGGCAGAACTTTCATTTCCGGAATTGGAGCTTATGAGAATGTCTCCAAACAAATTTTTGGATGCTCAAATGCAAAGTAAGGAATTGGAACCCCTTTTTATCGAAGCAAAAGAAACCACACACAAGGAGAAGAATAAGTATTTGATAAAAAACCAGAAATTATTTTTCGTGAAGAAAGATAAGAGAGGAACAGAGCGGCATTTGCTTGTGGTTCCCGAGAAGTACCGGAACCAAATGATGACTTACTGTCATGAAAGAGCTGCATCCCATCTCGGAATAGCGAAGACTGAAGATGCTTTGTTCAAGACGTTTTATTGGCCCAACTGCTATAGAGAGGTAGAAGCTTTCGTTAAGTCATGTGACCTATGTCAAAGGGTAGGAAAACCACAAGATAAAAAGAAAGCACCCCTCAAGCTTGTTCCAGTCATTAGAGAAATATTTTCAAAAATAAACGTTGATGCTGTTGGACCGTTGCCTGTAACACCGTCGGGAAATAAGTATCTTATCACGGCAGTGTGTATGTCTTCGAAATATCCAGATGCTATTCCTGTGGAAAATCTCAAATCTACTTCCATAATTGACGCCTTTCTACAAGTTTTCAACCGAATGGGTTTTCCAAGGGAACTGCAAACGGACCAGGGAACGCCATTTACGAGCGCACTAACTACAGAATTTTTAGAAAGATTTGGGATCAAGGTTGTTAGAAGTTCGGTGTACCACCCTCAGAGTAATCCCGTAGAGAGGATGCATAGAACTTTGAAGAGAATACTTCGTGTCCTGTGTCTTGAATCTGGTCCAGACTGGGAAAAGATTTTGCCTCAAGCCCTATTCGCTTTAAGGACTGTAACTCACAACAGCACCGGCTTCACACCTGCTGAGTTAGTTCACGGGAGAAACCTGAAGACTCCTGTCATGTTACTCTATGACAAGTTAACTGAAGAAGACCAAGAAGAGGACTGTGTAGTAAACTATGTGTTCGAATTGATGAACCGCATGGGAAAATGTCAGGAGTTAGCAATACGGAATATGGAACATGCCAAGGAGAAACAAAAACTATGGTATGATAAGAAATCAGTCGAACGAGATTTCAAACCTGGTGATCTCGTATTGGTTGTAGCTTCTTCAAAACCAAACAAATTGTCAGTACATTGGATAGGATCTGGTGAAGTAGTAAGACAATTGTCAGACACAAACTATGTGGTCAGATTTCCTGAAAAGAATAAGGATCACGTTTACCACATTAATATGTTAAAACCCTATTTCAAAAGAGTGGAACATGTAAATCTTTTGGCTTTAGGAGAAACTGAAGATGAAGAAGAAATACCAGTTCTTGAATGTGTTGATAAGTCAAATAGGTCAAAACTGTGTGAACTTTTAGAGGAAACCAGATTGAAATCTAATCTTTCGGAAGCACAGCTGAATCAACTCGAGAAACTTTTAAACCAATATTCTGAACTTTTCTCAAATGAACCTGGTTGTACGGATCTAGCCAAACACGATATCAAGTTAGAAGAAGACAAACCTATCATAGCAAAGCCATATAGGATGTCTCCACGTCAGACTGAAATTTTGAAAACTGAAGTAAAAAAAATGCTAGAGCTGAATGTAATAGAACGAGGAGATTCGGATTTTACTTCTCCTTTAATACTTGTTGAAGTACCAGGGAAAGACCCAAGGCCCTGTATAGACTATCGCCGTTTGAATAAAGTGACAAGAACTCAGTATTTTCCTATACCAAATATCGAAGAACTCATTGAGAAAGTATCATCAGCAAAGTACATATCGGTTCTTGATTTAACCCGAGGATATTGGCAAATACCTTTAAGTAAACAAGCCCAGAGGTATGCTGCCTTTGTAACCAGTTTTGGTACCTTTAGGCCATTAAGGTTACCATTCGGGCTGAAAAATGCTCCATATGATTTCAGTAGACTAATGGCTAGTTTGCTTCGAGGCTGTGAGGAATTTGCGGTACCTTATTTGGATGATGTAGCCATCTTTTCTAATACTTGGGAAGATCATGTGAAACATTTAGAAGAAATATTTGTAAAAATGAAAACTGCCAAGCTTCACCTAAAACCTTCGAAGTGTCAGTTTGCTTGTGAGCATGTCAAGTATTTGGGACATATAGTTGGACAAGGCCAAAGAAAACCTGGTGAACTTAAAATTCAAGCGGTTAAAGAATTTCCTAGGCCTCAGAACAAAACCCAGATTAGATCCTTTTTAGGACTTGCTGGTTATTACCGACGGTATATACCAGATTTTTCGGTAATTGCGGCTCCATTAACAGATCTTTTGAAAGGAAAGGACGTAAAGTCATCAGTAAATTGGACCTCTACTTGTGAAGACGCCTTTGAAGAACTAAAGAAAAGACTTTCAGAAAGGCCAGTACTATACAGCCCTGACTTCACTGCTCCATTCATCATTCAGTGCGATGCTTCAAACGTTGGAATTGGTGTGGTGTTGTCCCAGATAAATCAGGATAATGAAGAGCACCCAATAATGTACCTCAGTAGAAAATTCACCCCTGTAGAACAAAAGTACAGTACTACAGAGAGAGAATGTGCTGCCATTGTTTATGCCATTCAGAAATTAAAATGCTATCTTGACGGGCAACAAAAATTCACCATACAGACTGATCACAATCCTCTGGTCTGGCTAGAGAAAAATACAGGGACTAATCCGCGACTTTTGAGGTGGGCCCTCACATTACAACCATTCAATTATGAGGTTGTTCACAGAAAGGGATGTCTCCATCAAAATGCCGATACCCTGAGTAGATTTCCATGAATTGTAATTTAGTTGTTGCATGCGTATACTGTGTAGTTCTGAAATTGTTAGTCTTACCTTAATATTGTTAAGCATTTTAATTGTAATTTATAACCCTACTGGAACTTTGAAAAATTAGGCACCTGTTAAATAGTTGCACTGATCCAAAAACTGCTAGGGACTTATAGAAAGACTTTAGGACTCTTTAAGACTTTTCATATTTAAAGACTCAGAACTTTTAAGACTTTTTCTCTTCTATCAAAAGTCTTCCCTTGGTGGGGAGGGGTCTATAAGGATTCAAATAAACCAAAAAAAACTCGTGAAACAACTTTAAAGAACGTGACTATGAAAATGTTTTAATTTGATGTGTGGCAACGTGGTTGAAAAAAGAAGATAGAAAATGGAAGGTTGATGTTTTTAAACGCTCTTGTAAATATGTTAAAACTAATAAATAAATTATAACGCTACCATCAGAGACTACTGAATATTAAAGTTATTCGTCACAAGACTATCAGAAAAATATTTCTAAAATGATGATGCCAAGTTGTCATTGGGACTGAAAGGGTTAAATAATTAACTGACAATTTGGAAAATGTAGTGACTATTCAAATGTATATAAATAGTAAAAAGTAAAGTATAGGGTTTCCAATAAATTTGAAAATTATTTTTAAATTTTTAATTGTTTATTATTGGATGAATGATTCTAATTTTTGCATATTTGTTTTTCAGAGAATGCCATGACAGCTTGGATATAAGAGATCACAAAACCTGTCCTTTCCTTCCTCCAAAAATTCCAGCTCTGTGATTGTACTTTTTCAATGATAGATTTAAAATCAGATGCTAAATAGTTAGAGATATAGTTATTGGATCAAATGGTGTATAAGCATTGCTTTTGGAGATATAGCTCAGTATTTGTCTGTATATTGTAAACTCTGAATATTCCATATATATTTTGCCTATATTATACAGAAATGTAAAAATACTATTTTGCCTAATCAGATTGACTTCTAATAAAAAAAATTAATTAGTGAAAATTTTATTTTAACATCTTTGTTAAAAATGACAAAAAAAAATGTTCAAAAAAAGATATTCAAAATTCTGGTTTTTAAAAATATTTTATTTTAAATGTCTTTTGAAACATTCCTTTCATTGTTGAATTCAATTTTATTGAGTAGAAATATTATATTATGCTAGAAAGTTCTGGAAAAACTTTCATAATGCAGAACATGCGCTTGTTATTGTTAAATATATTTTAATGATTTGATATTTGTTGTGAACAAAATTTTATTATATTTAAAATAATAAAAAGAGATTAAACTTTTTATAGTATTCTTTTAATCTAATAATCTTACTTTTGTAATTATTAACTTTGTTGGTTAAAGAAAATGAAGAATGTGTCCTCTTTAGACACAAATCATTCAAGACAAGATCATTTTTCCTACTTTAAACGATTGAAGTTATTTTATGAAAAAGAAACTCATTTTTAAAAAAATCTGACTTGACAGATAATTTGTCAATTTCAAAAACTTTACACTTAATTTTGTTATTTATTTTGTTATACAGCTAACAGTTGAGCCCACATATAGAATCTTTCAAGGGGATGCAGTTACTTCAAATAAGTGATATGATTCATTTTAGACTTAACAAAAATCTTATTATTTTTTTTTAGAATGTGTCGTGTCAGGTTGTACAATTTTATTTTAAATTCAAGCATTTAAAATAAAACTTGTTACCAATAGCCTTTATAATTTTAATGGAGGTAAAGGTTAAAAAACAATGACTGAAAATAAAGTATTCATAACTAAGAATTTTCCATCCTGAATTATTTTTTCCATACAAAAGTCTTGTTTTTTTTTGTTAAATCACTGAAGTTTTATGTATTATATATCTGGGATAAATAAACAAGGAATTATAGTATTAAAGTACCATAATTTGGTTAAAGTTATTACAAGTTTGTTTTAAAAGGATGCTGTAACCAGATTTGATTATGGCAAACGATAAAAAGTCATCAATTATTTGTTATTCCATATTTTTTAAAGTTTCTTGTGATGATATTAAGTTCTATTTGTATCGTCCCCATTGCAACAGTTTGCAGTCTAAATCTATCATGGCCTTGATAAATATTTTCAGGACTTTTTAGTTGCAAACCACCTCCTAGAAAATACTCGTAAAGTCTGTCACTAAACGAAGACATTGGTTTCCAGGTTACACATTCCACCTTGTGATATCCACATGCCGTGGGAACATTGCAAAATCCATAGCTACAAAACTGGTCTCTTCCAAACTCATCCTGTTGCCACACTTGAAAATAAAGTTTGGGCCAACCTAGAAAATAAATATAAGTATTTTATTTAAACATTGAAAATAATAAAATAGTGTTAATAAGATTAAAGATAGCTAAAAATATTAGTAGTATTTTAGGAAATTTAGAATGTTAGATATGGCTTGAATGAAGTCCTTAGATGAATTAATGCATATTTTAATTCAGTTACTTAAAAATCAATGTACATCTAATCTGAGAAGGTATTTTAAAAAAGACTAATTATTTCTTTTTTTCCTCGTACAGCTTCTTCACATTATTGCTTTTAAAAAAAAACTCTACAAATAAACTTATAATTAACAGAAGGTTTTTTTTAATGAAATATGTTAGTACTATGCTGTGGCAAACCTTGAATCCCTTTTATTGCATAATGAATGTCAACTGGGTGACACCAGTAATTCATTTCTCCATCTAAGGGATTGTCTATCTGAGTCTGGCCTTCTTTTAAACCTTCAACTACTTTCCAATTACTACCTATAAAAATGCATATTATCGATAATCAACTGGTTATGAAATACTACACTTGCACTTTTAAAGAGATTAATCTAGTAGTTTTTGTAACAGAATCTGTCATGTAGACTACTTTCTCACAACATTAGCACTCAACAAACAAAAATATGCAAAATACAGCATTGAATTTAATCTTTTAAAGCTTTATGAGCTAAATTCAGCTAGTTTCATTCAGTTTATTTCAAAAATTCAATCTTTATTTCCTTATTTGCTAAATTTATTTATATTTCGAAGAATAAATACGTAAGATTCCTTGCTCTTAAATCGATGCAAAACCTTTTATATCAACATACAACAACATTAAAGCAATATATCACATCCAAAACTGAACTACACCCAATGATTTTTAAGTACCATTTAAAAAACAACAAAAAAGAGCTCATAAAAAGGGAGCAAATAGTATTACAATGTCAATTATTCATTAATAAATGTTCAAATATAAATAATGAATTACATCTGCTCTTTGAAATAAGGAAAAAAATGCTAGATTATCATACCTGCATGTATGCCCCATTTACAAAATAGATTATTCTCCTTGAATTCTGTTGCACCAATTATTTGACCAATGATGTGTACCTCACACATTCTGTAAAATAATTTTTAGCAATAAAAGTTAACAAAATAATAAAAAAAATGAGAATGGCTAAAAAATAGGAAATATATTTCATTTTACAATATTCAAGTTTATGCAATGCGTTAACATCACAAATTCAGAAAATCACTAAAGAAGGGCTTATTAAATGTCCAAAATAAACTCAAAATAGGGAAAGGTCAATATAAATAGTCAAGCAATAACAGTTTCAACTAGATGTGAAGACATTTTATTAAGGTTTTTGACATGAATGATTAATGCAAGAATGTTTAGCAAAATTTTATTTTTAACATTAGTTTACCCATCAAGTAAAAAAAGATAGGCTTCGGTAGGATATTTAGGTGTAATTTTTACAATATGTAATGTGATACAATACTCAGCATTACAATATTTAATTTACAATTACACATGATCTTAGTTGCAAACGCCACACAACTCATAGGCAGGGCTGAAAATCACTCATTATTAAACTACTAAGTATAACAAATAATTTACCGTTCCAACCCATAAATTCGATTGAAAACAAAATTTATGGCACATCGCGATAAAAAAAAGTACAAAATTTCAAAGGATAAAAATACAAATTGATTTTTTGACAAACATTGAAATATACCTATAAAAATGTGTCGACGCAGTTTCAAGTTCTACGGGTTGCCTGTTTTACACTGATTTTTAAAAAGTAATATCTATTTTTTTTTTCAGATTTAACAACCTTTTGACGTTTATTTAGTACAATCTTAATCCGAATTCTTTGCCTTTTTGGTTCCTTATTATTATATTACCATAATATATTCGCAGATAAAATAGTAAACCGAGTTTTATATGGTTTCATATTTCAAGTCGACAAAAACAAAACAAGATACGATATCCGTTGTCATAACAACCAGAGAGTGTGTGGCTCTGTCTGCATGCACATTAATATTCCAATCTTGAATATTCTGGACACACGTCTTTAAGTTACGATGCACAGTATAATAATTTTAAAGGCTTGCAAGGTGTTTTATGTCTCCTGCACTTTTTATTTCCGAAGCTAAATCAGTTTATAATTTATTTAAAATACGGAATTTTAGTATAAGCTCCAAACCAGAACGCATCACTTGAAATCCTCCTGTCCTGTTTTGAACAGAGACATAACATAGAGTGGACTGCGCATTGGCAAACCTAAAGTGTCCTAAACATCTAACTTACACAGTCACATGACTGTGTCGCGTTTGGCTCGCATCTATGGCGAGTTTACCATTTGGCGAGTTTTTTCACAACGACCTGAACACAGAGGCCGACAATCTAATGTTATGATAAAGAAGCTTGGAAAGGAGCAAGGATGAATCGCTAGTATTTTAAGATCCTCTTAATAGATATCAGATTATTTCTTTGATTTTGTGAGTCTATTTAAGATTACTTGAACAATTGAATGTGGACTCTTTATTAAAAATTAATTTAAAAGAACATTAGTAGGTTTATGTGTTGCTGTAATATAAGTTGGTAATTGACATGGTGAACTTTTTCTGCCGTCTCTATAACTTTCGTTCTAATGGTCCGATTTTTAAAAAAATCAATTTTTTTAAAAATTGCTTCTTCCTTTATTTCACCTGGAATAAATCAACTTTCTAAAACACATCTATATATTCCAAATTCAGCAAATGTTCTACTTTTTAAATATAAATAACTCAAACACGATTGCAAAAACAGGTTTCGTTTTGACCAAATTGTAAAAAAATATTCTACTTCTAAGCTGTCTAATGTTCAGACCATTAATTTAATTGACTTGGCCCAAAATATTTATTATAATTAGAGTTCTAACAACGTTGATTTAATCATGGATATGATTCCTCAGTATAAAAGAGCTTTTAGAATAAATTCCCTCGATAGAAATTATACATAGTTTATGAAGAACGCACAATTGCTAAAAGTACGCAGAACTAAATAAATTTTACCCGTGAAGTGTGACTAATCCTTTTTTATACCCCTCTTTACAATTAGGAATTCACAAGCATTTGGCATCTTGCACAAAACGTTACTGAATTAAGAGTACAACATTCACGATTCATGCTCAGAGATTAAAAGAATGTAATTATTTATTATAAAAGCCAAAAGAGAAAATCCCAACAATGCTCAAAAAATCGTCGGCAAAAACATTAAAAAAAATTCAAGCTGCCGTGATTGGTAGAAAGCCACGTGACTTGGGTATTGATGGTAGTCTCCACTTCGGTTTGCTAGCTGATATTCAGGTCTGGCGACAATTTGGAATAGTTCGTAACGAAACGGTAGCGTTAAGTTGCCATATGTAGCAACCTTTCCCCTCTTGGCGATTTATGATGTTTAGGACATAATGCTAATCTGCAAGGGATGGCGGTTTTCCAGAAAAAAACCGGTTTTCCATTTTCCATCGATTTTTCCCTAAAAAACCGGTTTTCGGTTCCAAAGGGCCTCATACAAAAAAACCGGTTTCAGTTAAAACCGGGACCACCGGTTTTTTGAAAACCGGTTTTGGTTTTCCATCCCTAAGCTGCTTTACTATTAATGCGCAGTCCACTCTATGTTATGTCTCTGGTTTTGAATTTGAAATTTAATTGCACTTGCGTCTTGCACCTTGGACTAATTACATTATAACATAAGCATGAGTAAAAACGTAGAAATTAAAGCCAAAATACATAATATTCAGCAATTTGTGGAAAAAGCTAAACTTATAGCAGATAAACCAGTGGTTGTTTTACATCAAACAGATACATACTTTCAAGTACCGAATGGAAGACTTAAGTTACGACAAATTCAGGTATATCGTGTACATAAGTTTCATTTTAAATTATATTTTATTCTTTAAGAAAATTGTACTTTATATTTAACTAAACGCTGCGTTGGATGGGAGTACCCTTAATTACTGTGACTTGTGTATTAGGTAAACTTTAATTTTATGTTATTTGGTTGCCTATCCTCAATAGACAGTACCCCATCAGAATATTTTACCCCCTTCCTCCCATGCTGATATCAGAATTTTTTTTTTGGATGAACTCCACATTTGTTCATGAATATTCCTCAATAACTATTTCATTCCATTTGTAAACTTAAAAATCGAAGAACAATCCATAAAATTAAATCAAATTTGAAAATGTTATTAAAATCGGGTTGTGTAAATTGGATGCATTAAAATTCGAATAAATATTAAAAATAAATCAAATAATTTTCAAATTGCAATTTTACGTATTAAACTTGGCTGCTTTTTCGTACTAATACTTAATTTTTGCTCACACTGACGTTTCTTTCAAATTGCTTTTAACCCAATGCTTACAACAATATGTGCAACACTATGCCAATAGAAACCTTCCTCTTTTAGTGAGAATTTCAAAAAATCTTCTTGCACCTTCAGTTCTTTCATCTTATCTCCAAAAGAAATAAGCTCAGCTCCTAAAATTTATTATCTGGACCCCTAATAGTTTGGGCTGTTTTTTGATACATTAGCCAGTCAGGATTTCTTCCTTTATAATATATAGGTTAACTTTTAAAGCATTTAAAATTATGCATGTCTCGTAAAATTACCATTTTGGATGTATAGTACTTTCTATTACTAAAAACTTTTGCTAGAACAATTATCAGTAGTGTCATTTCAAGGAATTCTTGATGGGTCAAAGTGTGCCCAATAATTTTATTTACAACTATTGGTCGATACCTATTTTTCAGCTTCATTTTCAAATCATAGTAATAAGCATTAAAACTTTGAAAAATGTGAAGTACGAATTTATTTTATATATATTGTTAAATTAAAGAGCTGTCTCGGGTGACTTCACCGGTAGTTACATGTTTTAGTTTGTTAGCTACATATTTTAGCTTGAGCAATATAAAATTTAGAGTTTATTTTACTAAGATGAAGGAAAGTTCCAGATATTTTTTTCCCCTCATTTTTATAGTTCTATGATTTACTAAATATAGAAGAATAAAATTTTTAACCAGAAGTTATTAAGGGAGACGATACATGTAATCGCCTGAGTTTTGATGGTTTTTCAGAGACGTAATTAAAAAAAGAACACATGAATCGTTTAAAAATTCAGTGTTTATACATTAAAATACAAAAATAGGGTTTTTTTTTCAAAATGGCCCCCGTAGTAACTCCTTTCCTGAGATCCGCACTGAAAAAGTATCAATCGGTGGTAATTCTAGCTTCTTATATAGTGATCTGAAATCAAAAATTATGACTTGGAAGTGTTAATAAAACTTACATCTTCTAGTTAAACCAATAAAATTACAAAGTTGAAAGAATTATCTTGCACGCCAATTTAAAAAAATAGTTTTGAGATAAACATGCTTAAATTTTTGACAAAGCCCTCAAGCACCGAGTTGAGGTGAACCATTTAAATGGGTTTTTAATCAATAAATAATTCTAATTTCATTCTAAAAATTTACAGGCATATTTTTGATATGTTATTTTAACTATTTATGAAATAATAAAAAAAAATCGATTTTTACATGTATCTCTCCTCAAAAAGGTAGTAAAAATGTTTTTAGAATGAATTGTATTAATTAAATTTATTATTGTATTTGTATCTCTTATTAGTAATTGTTTTTGTAGGATCAAAAGACAGAGTTAATTTTCTATGATCGACCAGATACTGAGGGACCAAAATTATCAAACTATGATAAGCAAGAATTTCAAACTTCACAAGAAGCTGAAGGTTTAAAAGTAATCAATTTTTTCACTAATATGCTATATAAAATATTTTATACAGGTCATCAGACGGAACGGTCGTTCCGCCCGCCAATCTCAAAATGACGCCAAGGGCTAAACGGCAGTTATGTATATATACAGAAAACATTTCGCTATGTTAACAGCGAAATTTATTTTATTTTCTACCAGGCAAACTAAACTTCGTAGAACAATAAAAAAAATACAGTAAAGAGGTTTCGTAGATTACTTTAAATAAAAAAAAATCGGTTACTCTCGAATCAAAAACAGCGGAGAAAAAAATATGGAAATTTTCGAAAATGAAATCTTTCGAGCAGTTTTAGTCAAATTTTGACCTAATTTTTGAAGTGACCTACAGCTTTTACAAGACCATGAATCTGGAAGCAGTTTTTACTAAACGATTGAGAATGCCGCAATTCAGCCCCTTTCATAGGTTTGAAGTTTCAAAAATAACTTTTTCTATTTTTAATTAATTAAAATCTATATTACCTTTGGCTGTATGAATGTGCGATAAACAAGCCTTCCTAGCGGCCAAGTACCTCCGAAAACGAGCCAAGGTTTACTGTATTTTCATCGTTGAGCGGCATAACAGCGCTGTTAACTATTAAGTTATTATAACAGCTTCTAAAATATATGATTAATCTAATATCTGAATGGACAGAGTGAAAAAAAATCTAATAAACGGAATGCTTCATTTAAACTTTTTGGCGTTTTTATTTAGAAAACTTATGAATAACTCGAGTTAATGGATAGATCGATTGACTAGAAATATAAACAGTCATATTTGCCTATTTGGTTGCCATATTCAGTTACCAATACCATTCCAAAAATAGTTTTGTTGGGTTTTTTTTTCATAAAAAGTAAAAAAATATATTTTAAGCCTAAAAGTTATTGAGGAATATTTAATAATGTCAAAGAAATCTTTGCTTATTTTTTTATGAAAAGAAATGATTTTTTTTTTCTAAAATTTACTGAGGAATATTTTATTATGCCAAAGTAATATTTTATAATTAAAGTTACATTTTTTTTTAACATGAGCTGTTACTAAATGTTTTTAATATAACACATAACCGTAACCTAATAATTGTATTCGGTTATTGTTTTTTCTTGAATATTCAAGATACTTTTTAGTTTTATAAAAGAAAATTGAAGTTAAATATGCCGACAAAAGTGAACAAAACTAGGCATAAGAGACGGATGTGGTACACGAAAATAAAAGCTGCAATGTAATCTCTAAATGTGTCGAAAACAATGTATCGGCATTCGGCAATAAAACTTCATCCAGAAACTGTGTCTGAAAATAACAAACAGAAACGTTACGATTATGGAAATTCGGTTATTAAAACTGTTCCAATTGTTCAGTTAACAGATGAAACAGGGAAGAGTTCTTACCAACCAATTTCAAATAGCATTGAAGAATCGAAAATAAAAAAAAAAAAGAAAAGAGAAAGTTCAGCGAATCGAGGAGCGATAAATTGTAAGAGTTGTACCAATACATGCAGCAGCTACCAAAGAAGACAATTTGGCTACTGCCCAATTGACAATTTGGCTATCAAAGGCGCAAACAGAACACATCAACAGAAAAATGCTTGAAATGATCCCTGAAACTGTCGTTGAGCATATAGCGAAAGATGACATTGAGGTCTAGAAGTAAGTAAATAGTTTCTAAAAATCGAGCTTTGGAAAATCTGAATGCCTATATGAAGAAGATAACTTTCGCTTTGCCGGACTGGAAAGGATTAAAGTGAAAAGGGGGGGGGGGCGGGATTAGGTGAAACATTTAATAATTATCATTTTCGTTAAAGATGCCAGCGGCCAAGTGAATTCCAACGATGTGCATTTGCGTAGAAATTTACTGCACGGTAACTATTGGCGAACTTTCCGAAATCGCGCCAGAAGTCCGTATTCTGGCGACTTTTGACGTCATGCTCTCTTCACAACGATGACGTTTTCCGGCAACCCTATCTAACCATTATGCGTTTCGGTCAGGTCAGACAGGTTGCCACAAAAAACTATGTATCGCCAAATTGGAAAATCTCGCCAATAGTTACCGTACAGTAAAGGTGAACCGTGCAGTTCACTTTCACCAATTGCAATATTTCATATTGATGCTTAACCTTTTTAACTTCAATTCGGCATTGTTGATTAACCATGGAAATTATTTATTTTATTTTATACATATTGCCTTTACATCCTTTGAACTTGTTCATAAAACATGTTGGTAATCCACCCTACCTTAAAAAAGCATATCATAAGATAAATTTAAAAAAAAACGACTGATATCCCCCAAAAACACTTTGTTAAAGCAAACAAACGCCAATCTCAAAAAAAAAAAAAAAAAAACTATGCATTTATTTTATAACAAAAAAAAAAAAAAGTCATGAAAGTTGTCGCTAAAAAAGCCGTGATATAAAATGAATGCCAATCTCTTATTTGAAACTTTTCGGTCGTAATAAATAGAATAATTTAAGTTTCGCGGTCATAAAAAAATTGCACTGTTTGAGGTTGGTGCCCATCTTAATCCCCCTAAAAAATTAAATCACGCAATAGAACTTGAATTACTAAATCAAAATAACGAAGGATACTTAAAAAAAAAACCTTTAACAATAATATGATCACAATACATTTATATAAAGGTATAGAGGGTGGTTAAGATGGGCACCAACCTCAAACAGTGCAATTTTTTTATGACCGCGAAACTTAAATTATTCTATTTATTACGACCGAAAAGTTTTAAATAAGAGATTGGCATTCATTTTATATCACGGCTATTTTAGCGACAACTTTCATGACTTTTTTTTTTTTTTTGTTATAAAATAAATGCATATTTTTTTTTTTTTTTTTTTTTTGAGATTGGCGTTTGTTTGCTTTAACAAAGTGTGTTTGGGGGATACTAATGTACCCCACAGTACTTGGAAGTGTGATATACATATTTTCAGTAGCTAATGTCACAATAATTACTTGTTCAATATCGATTAAATAAACTAACGTTTATTTCTTTAAATATTTTAATGTGCAATGTGTTATACATTAGTGTAGCAAGCTTAAATACTTTTGTTAATTAACTTATCATATAGAATACATTATTAATGGCTGCTATTCAAGATATGATTTTCTAAGAACCTGCTTTATTTTTGACTTGCAACTGAAATGTGCACATCTTTATATTTCTAGCACTGCCTATAATGATAAATACCTTTGCAGATTGAAATCACAAACGAATGCAGATGAAAAGCATAAATAAATTACTTTTTCTACAGGGAAAAAAACTTATTATGAAAAAATTAGATTGAATGGTTGACTCTACAGTGTTAAATTTATCAGGCCTGCAGACAAATAATAATATAAACTCAAAGGTTCAAAACGGGAAATTGTTAGACTAATTATCTTTCTAAATATAGGTGTAGGATTTTTTAGGTCTTGGGGACTTTTTTGTGCCTTTAGTTTATATGACACCACTGAGCAGATGTGGCTACAACAAAAAGTTTTAACCAAGAACCTTAATTATTCAATAAAATTTGGTTATCAAGTGCTTAAGGACAGGATTGTTTTTATTCATTTCACTAAACTTATAACTTCCCTCTAAAGGTTAATAAAAAAATGTTTCACAGTATAAACTAGTGTTTTTATCTTAATATAATATGTTATTTGTAATGTTCTTAATCTATTAAATAATTTTTTATAGAAAGTATTGACATCTTCACTTGGGATTATTGGAGTAGTTATTAAAGAAAGGCATTTGTTGATGTGTGGTCAAACTAGAATTCATGTTGATAATGTAAAGGATTTAGGCCATTTCATGGAACTGGAAGTAATATTACCTTTAGTCATGTAAAAGCTTATTGTAGTATTTTTATCAAAATTTATAATTTAAACAAGTAATTTGCGGGCATTATCTCATATAAACTATAGAAATTTAACTAAAATATCATTTAAATAATAAACTAGCTTCCATCATAAAAATGCATGCAATAATATATTTCTTAAAGGAAAATTTTTATTCAATTTCAATATTATTTTCTATCTTATGTTTCCTTAAGCTGATTTTTGATTTGATTGGACTTTAGATATAAATATATTTCATTTTATTGTAACTACATATTTAATTAAAAAAACCAATCAACAAAACATCTAGCTTTCTCAACCAATTTTAAATTAATTGTACATCATAAATATACTATAAAATTTTTATGTTTACAATTTTTTACTCTAGGTAGTTTTAAATGAAGGTGAAACTTTAGAATATGGTGAACAAGTAGCCAATGATTTAATGGAAAAATTAGGTATTTCAAAAGAGGATCTTATTTCGGGATCTTACATCAATCTTTTAACAAAAAGTAAATAAAGTGTTCTAAAATTCTTACTGTATACTTGAATAAACTAATGTAATGGAAATCTATGCTATGCTTTTATGAAATATTTTTAGTTTATTGTATGGAACAATTTATTTTTGTAAAAAAGAATATTCAAAACAATATAAAGAATAGTATAAGAATCAGATTAAAGTATAGTTTAATATTAATGAAGAACTAAAACTTTCACTATGTCTTGGTACTCTTTATTTATTGTACCGCTATTTTAGTAAAAATATTTATTCAAGACAATTTACTACAAAAGGAACAAGTTAACTTTGCCTTAAAGAACAATTTATACAAATTACAAATATTAAAATCTGAATAATTTTATTTTTAAAAAATCAAATACTTTATACAAGTTTTTTTCAATTATGATTTTTAATAGGATTATTTTATTAAATTTTAATATTAAATATTTCTTCACAATTAATTTATACAAATTACAAAACCTGCTATCCTTCATAAGTTTGAAATAAGTCATAAAAAGTATTTAAATATGAATTATTTCATTTTAACATTCAGACATTTCATACAAGATTTTCTAATCATGAGGACTTTTAGTGGGATCCAGTCCTAACAACTTCATTTGTACTGCCACATCAAATAAGTAGTCATAGCACTCTGCCCTATAAAAGGAAAACAAATGATGATAAAGTTTTGCAATTTATAAAATTAAAATAATGACTATAAAGAAAACAAATGTTTAAAATTACATTGTTTTAGCCTTTTGCCAAGTGTTTCCCCATACATACACACCATGCCTTCGCACTAAAATAGCAGAAGTTTCAGGATATTCGTCAATAGCAGCAGCCATTCTGTCCTAATAAGAAACATATAATCATTTACATAAGTAAAATTAGAACCTAAATTTAAAAATAAACAATTTTCTAAGCATAAATATTGTTTTTAAACATTTATTAAGTAAAACTATTTACCTTCAAATCTTTTTCATAAGGTGTATTTTCAATAATCGGTACAATTAGCTTGTCATCATATCGGTACGTAACTCCTGTATTGCCTTTTACGATTCCCTAAAATTAAAAATTCATTATATACAAACAACAATACTTGTCTTTTAATACTAAATATTTTGTATGCCTATCTATTATGTACCTTAATCATTTCTTGATAAGTAATTACAAATTCAGACCCAGGATATATCAAAGTGGCTAAAACTGCAGATTTGGAGTGAGAATGAATTACTGCACCTGCATCTGTAAAATTATAAACAGTAAATATACATTACTGTTAAGCATTGTAAAACTTACTATACACTAAAATTTTTAACTTTTGCTTGTGTATTTAATCAAATCATAATTTTATGTTCCATGTTATCACAATGAGCTAATTTTAATTATTTGCCATTTCCTATTTTAAAGCCATCTGTGCAATTAATATTGGTAAAAAAATAGTTGAAATATAAAATGCATTTAATGATTAATTTATTTAATTATTGTTATTTATAAAAACTGCATTACACTGACCGATAACAAAAATTTGTTGAATGAATATGATTTACCACTTTAGTGTTTTGGAACTGAATATTGCATTAACAAAATCCCCACCACAATCTGTTTTCCATTAAATGAAATATTTACATTACGGTAGATAAACATATAAAACTTTGAAGATTGCAACAACCATTTAGGCAAGACAATCAGGTTCAATAATGGCAAGGTATTTCTCATCTAAAGCAAAAATTTTGTATTAAATTATGCCTAATGACAAAATCCTCCCGTACTCTAAACATATTTGGCCAAAATAAGCAAATTCCCATATGAAGGAATAGCCTTCATGCATTTCAAGCATTGTAATGTAATTCAACCGAACCAAAACTAATGAGACCATATTTATAAAACCAAAAATTGGGACATTCCATCAATACATTCTTCCTGACAATTTTCCATATTATACACTCTTGCCCCCAAATCTCAAACAATGGCATAATTAATGTAGTAAATAAGAACTAATAACAGAAATTACAAAACAGGAAAATATACTAAATGCATTTTATACTAAATGTTTGAAGAAGATTCTAAAATTATTGGTCAGAAAAATTGCAAACCATAATCTATGCATCAAAACAGCAGACAAACCCTTAAAAATGGCATAATGATAAAAATATGGCATGTGCAGGTCATTGGGCCGGTCATGTGCTAAGAAAGAGCCTCGATTCTAACGAACGGATCACATTCACTTGGTCTCCTAAGGGTAAAAGGAAAAGATGCCGACCAAGGCTGACGTGGGGACGAAACATCTTGGAGACCATTTTGGTTGGCCAAGCTGGTCATTTGCCCGGAATGCCGCATTAAACCGGAGGAACTGGGTTTCAACAATTGCGACCTCATGCGCTATAAGGCGTGATGAGTCTCAGGGCAAGGCAATAACCGAGAAATGATTTATAAATAGTTTACAATATCCCATTCATTTTGAACGTCTGGTCCTATTAACCAAATTCCTAAAACAGAGGGTTCAACAAAAATATCATTTTTATTATATTCAATCCTTTTTTAAGAATCGGAAACAGTCATACTCACTCCTCTTGTCATAGGCATTCATGAATAATGGAGTGCATTCACTTATCTTCAGTTTCTTCTCGGGTGGCGGTGCGCTTATTATGCCACCCTTTGGGTTAATCACAAATATGTCGTCAGGCTTAATTCGTTCTTTTTGAACGCCAGATGGGGCAATGAAAATTTCATCCCTTTAAAAAATAAGTAA
Organism: Hylyphantes graminicola; assembly: GCA_023701765.1. Taxonomy (NCBI): domain Eukaryota; kingdom Metazoa; phylum Arthropoda; class Arachnida; order Araneae; family Linyphiidae; genus Hylyphantes; species Hylyphantes graminicola. Next base: position 43,167,422 of record CM043115.1, on the reverse strand, counting down.
TATAAAGTGAACCATTTATTTTTAGTAAAAAAATATACATAAAAATTACAAAATAGGTGTTATCTTTTTTTCAAACCTATTTTGCTGGAAAATACCAAGTTACTTCACAACATTTAAGATTAAATTGTTGAAGTGTAAATGACCAGGAAAATAATTTTTTACTTAATATTTTTAATTAACAATCAGCACTTGATTGAAATGGATACACAGACAATGAGATACTTTAAGTTAAAGCATGCAACAAAGTGAGGAAGAAATTAATTAGTTGGCTTTTGAAAATGAAACAAATGAAGAACCAATGCATTTTACCCATGCTTTATACTTATGCCTCCACCAGTTCCAGTTACCCAACCAAGAGTATAAAATTGTCTACATAGGTCTGGTATAACTAATCTTGGATGCTCCTGCAATAGAAAATATTAGTAAAAGCTAGTTGACAATGTTCAACTTTTTAGGTACAAGAAAAAGAAGAGAAACACTATTTTCACTGTAAATTACCTAATATGAAATATAAGTTAATGAAACAGTTTCGATGGGTCAAAAAGTTTTCTACACTTTTTGGAAGGTGCTGATTCTTATAAAAGTGGTTTTCGAACATTGGTGTGTCTGAAACCATTCTACAGCTGGAAATAAAAGGCTATAGACTTCAAATTTGGTACACAAGTATGTACCTGTCAGATGTCATAAGGCTTTTGCAAAAATTGTACATGTGCAAAAAGTAGTTGCTGAAGAACTTTTTTTTCGGTTTCACTGATATTGCTAAAATAAGATATATACTTCAAATTTAGTACAAGAGTTATAAGTAGTAGTCAGACGTTATAGATAGGTTTTTGTGAAAAAACAATTTAGTGCAAGCGGTACCTGCCATAGAACTTTTTAGGTTTTAAAGATTATTGAAATTACCTTACAAGGTATAGAATTACATCTATATGTTTGTATTGATTTATCGAGAAGTAATTGAAAGTTGCGTAGTGTTACACACACCTATTTAATTAGCTTTTCCCATTTTGTTTTGAAAGTCAAAAAAAGTAAATATAAAAAAACTTAGTCCTCAGACAAGAAGCTTATAAAAAAACATTATAGATATTTATGGTTCCAGCAAATTTTACACTACAAAAATAATTTAATCCATAAAGAGTTTTAAATATAGATCATATACAAATCAGATAAATTTGATTTAAAAAAAAAATAGATAGATATATCACTTTAGCAGGTTTAAACAGTATTGTTACTTAACATGCAAAATTCATACAATTCCCTTGAAAAATAAACCAAATTGCCACACAAAAAATTGTTAGAAAATATGTTCCAATACATTTTTAATGATCGAAATCAATTGTTATTGTAAGTTTTAATTTACTTTCATAATAATCCTAGTTTAAATCAAATTAAACATCTGTATATAAAGGACATAAAAATGCGTTAATTTTTGAACCCGTAAAGTTTTGATTACTATTTTACTTAACACCAAATAATTTTATAATTATAAAAAAATATATTTAATAAAAATATGTACCCATGAAAAACTTACTTCATCGCTTGCAGAGTTTGCTTTATTATTTTCCATTTAATATTATTAATGGAATACGAAAATAAAAAATAATTATGGATATGATTGTTGTAAAGAAAGGCTTTTGCACTAGTATAGTGACTTGCAGTTGTACGCATACACTTGAAATCAAAAGCCGTATCTGATTGTTTATAACATGTCAAGATGTTTACATTTTAGAGCCTTTAAATACGATTCACAGCTGATAGCCGTAGAAGTTGCCGTTCCTTCTTTATAAATGTTGCCTCACATCTTTAACCAATGAGTATTGAATTTATATGAGTTATTATTAATTATTTTTTTATACAGAATCAGTATATTGGAAAATTATTTATGTCAAACAGTTTTTTTTGTGTGGAAAAACGATCAGTTTTAAATATAAAATATTATAAAAGTCAGACAAACACTTTCACTTCGACCTACAGTTTACACTTTACGAGTTGTAGGCAGAGACATAACATAGAGTGGACTGCGCATTAATAGTAAAGCAGCTTAGGGATGGAAAACCAAAACCGGTTTTCAAAAAACCGGTGGTCCCGGTTTTAACTGAAACCGGTTTTTTTGTATGAGGCCCTTTGGAACCGAAAACCGGTTTTTTAGGGAAAAACCGATGGAAAATGGAAAACCGGTTTTTTTCTGGAAAACCGCCATCCCTTGCAGATTAGCATTATGTCCTAAACATCATAAATCGCCAAGAGGGGAAAGGTTGCTACATATGGCAACTTAACGCTACCGTTTCGTTACGAACTATTCCAAATTGTCGCCAGACCTGAATATCAGCTAGCAAACCGAAGTGGAGACTACCATCAATACCCAAGTCACGTGGCTTTCTACCAATCACGGCAGCTTGAATTTTTTTTAATGTTTTTGCCGACGATTTTTTGAGCATTGTTGGGATTTTCTCTTTTGGCTTTTATAATAAATAATTACATTCTTTTAATCTCTGAGCATGAATCGTGAATGTTGTACTCTTAATTCAGTAACGTTTTGTGCAAGATGCCAAATGCTTGTGAATTCCTAATTGTAAAGAGGGGTATAAAAAAGGATTAGTCACACTTCACGGGTAAAATTTATTTAGTTCTGCGTACTTTTAGCAATTGTGCGTTCTTCATAAACTATGTATAATTTCTATCGAGGGAATTTATTCTAAAAGCTCTTTTATACTGAGGAATCATATCCATGATTAAATCAACGTTGTTAGAACTCTAATTATAATAAATATTTTGGGCCAAGTCAATTAAATTAATGGTCTGAACATTAGACAGCTTAGAAGTAGAATATTTTTTTACAATTTGGTCAAAACGAAACCTGTTTTTGCAATCGTGTTTGAGTTATTTATATTTAAAAAGTAGAACATTTGCTGAATTTGGAATATATAGATGTGTTTTAGAAAGTTGATTTATTCCAGGTGAAATAAAGGAAGAAGCAATTTTTAAAAAAATTGATTTTTTTAAAAATCGGACCATTAGAACGAAAGTTATAGAGACGGCAGAAAAAGTTCACCATGTCAATTACCAACTTATATTACAGCAACACATAAACCTACTAATGTTCTTTTAAATTAATTTTTAATAAAGAGTCCACATTCAATTGTTCAAGTAATCTTAAATAGACTCACAAAATCAAAGAAATAATCTGATATCTATTAAGAGGATCCAGGCGCGCAGCCAGGGAGGGGGCTCGGGGGGCTCGAGCCCCCTCCCTGACTGTGACAATGTGCCCTTTTGTCCAAATTAATGTTCCCGAATTTCTGTAATTTTATAAAATGTGTTTTAATGAAAAACAAAGTCAATTGGCACAATATTCTTGTAAAGAAGGAGCCAAAAACGTTGCTCATAATCAGTTTCCAAAATGAATCATGATCACATTGCCATGCAAAAAGTTGCTTTTGCCTGTTCCTAGGCTTATACAACTGAAGTCTCTCGAACGTATTCAGGCTGTAGAACTAGTGAAGGATTTTAAAGGTTTTTTTAGACATTAGCGAAAAGGCATTAGAAACTTTTCATTTCATCTATCTTTAAAAGGCAAAAGCCCTTACTTTTAAACGCGATTTTGAAATCTATGTTCTCCGAATAGCCAACGATTTCTATTAACTGATAACTGACCTATAAACGGCCCGTGCAGTCAAAAATGCCCGACGAATAATACCCCGTGCAAGGGAGTGCACGTTAAATGTCCTTCAAAGTCCTAACGCTGCCTTTAACGGTTGCGTAAGGTGCCTATTCAGGTGTCGGCTCGTCACTTGACTGTGGTTCTAAAATACGACGCCCGTCGCCAATAGCCCTCATGTAGCTCTATTGCGACGATAATTCAAACCTAACCTAACCGAATGGCCAAACGGCAAAAAGTTAGGAAAACTCAACCTGCTGAAACTGCCGAATTTGGTTTGGTTTGGTTTGAATTATCGTCGCACTAGAGCTACACGAGGGCTATTGGCGACGGGCGTCGTATTTTAGAACCACAGTCAGGTGACGAGCCACACCTGAATAGGCACCCAACGCAACCGTTAAGGGCGACATCGTACGCAGCGTTAGGACTTTGAAGGATATTTAACGTGCTCTCCCTTACACGGGGTATTATTCGTCGGACATTTTGGCTGCACGGGCCGTTTATAGACCGGCAACTATTTTGGCGATGCCCGGACCCGAACCTGGGACCTTCCGCATGCTAAGCGAGCGCTTAACCGACTGGGCTCCCCAGCCCCACTGCCGAATCATATTACAGAATACATTTATTCCATACATAGACCAAATAATTAGTTAGTAGGAGAAGAGGTTTGAAGGTAAAGTATGGCTATTTCATTAAAAAAAAATGTTCAATATTTACTTCCATGTAACTGTAATAAGGCTATTTTTGATGATTTAAGTAAAGGGCACTAAGTAAAATAAATGGGCATTTGCACCAAGTAAAATAAATGGGACCGAATTTTGTAATTTGAAAAATAATAACACGAGTTTGTGTAGTGATACTTTGCTATATCATTCTTTATTTGTGAATTTCATTAAACCGGAAAAGATGTTACTTGTATTATATCCATTTATATTTTGAAGCCCACAAAATAAATCACTTTCAGGCAAACAATTACATGCATTTATTTTGAATCATTAGTGATCATTAGTGATTTGAATCATTAGTGATCACTTATTGTTTATAAATTTTTTAATTTGAAACATGCTTTTAAATTTTAACGTATCTCTTTGGACGAGGGTTTGTTATTAACAATTGACGGAAATGGCATCTTTTGAAATTTTGTTTTATCCCATAGCTTTTGGAATTCGTTGGATTTCTAGGTAGATGAACGAATTTGTAACTAACCTAACTTATCCCTTTCCGACCGGGCTCGCACGATTGTGCGGATATTAAGAGAACGTTCAAGCTCCTCAAAAGTTTCCATACCGAAATAACATGACTTGTGCCATTCGTTATTTGAATAAAAAAAAAACTTTGTTTTTAAGGAGTTTCTGGCATTGATGCTTTTAACGCTTTTTTTTTTCGATAAAACTCCAAATTTAGTTTCATAATTTTAAATCAGAGCCACCTGCCTGCTGGTCGAAAAGGGTTAGAAAGACATATTTTTAAAAAGTCGCTGTCAAAAATTTCGCAATCGTATGTCACAAAACGACACAGATATCAGATAATTGATTTTAAATATTTTACTCCTTTTCACCCAATTTCAAAAACGTTATTTTTTTTTGTTTTGATAATTTTCCCTACTTTTCTAATTCCAGTGTAAGAACTATTTTTGGGCCAATTTTCAGAATTAATGTAATTTTAGTTACCTCTGGAAATTTTTATCAACCTCTCACTCACTTAAAAAAAAATTTCAGCAGTCTTGTTTGTAAAACATGATTGTAAATTTAGTACTTAATTTAAAAAAAAATTATTCGTATAAAAGTGCCCTTCTAAAGTTGAGCCCCCACCTTGAAAAAGTCCTCTGCGCGCCTGAGAGGATCTTAAAATACTAGCGATTCATCCTTGCTCCTTTCCAAGCTTCTTTATCATAACATTAGATTGTCGGCCTCTGTGTTCAGGTCGTTGTGAAAAAACTCGCCAAATGGTAAACTCGCCATAGATGCGAGCCAAACGCGACACAGTCATGTGACTGTGTAAGTTAGATGTTTAGGACACTTTAGGTTTGCCAATGCGCAGTCCACTCTATGTTATGTCTCTGGTTGTAGGTGTGTTTGTGTTGTCTGTTATACATAGTTTTGTTTTACTTAATTTAAAACTATCTATTAATAGGAAAATATGGCACAACACCAAATAAATTTTGAAGCATTTCTTCTGTTGTTGAAAGTAAATATAGTTGATTTTTTTGGGTCTATAGTTTGTTGTATAATATAAAGTGTACCGGTAATTTTTTGGATATATTAACTGAAATAAGATCGCTAAAATTGATTTCATGACATTCTTAAAAATATTCTCTTTTTTTTGCTAACATAACACTATTTAATATCCAACAGTTTGTTGTTTTACACAGAAACATTCACCAGAGGTAGATCTGAAATCACAGAGAAAGAGAAAAATAAATCTGAATTTATTATTTACTGGTAGTCCCTGTCACAATATGAATGTCAGAATCCTACGATAAAACTTTTCTCATAAAATGAGCAGCTGACCAACACATGCCTAGCATCCCAGAGCCCTAAGTCACAAAAGCTGAAATGGTCACGGCAGGCCTTGGCCCACTAATGGGCTGTTGCGCCGAGGCGTTTTAGTCTTTTAGCTTATATATTTTTAAAGATTTTTTTTATACTTTAGAGTTTCATTGATTGATTGCCAATGTTTTCTTTACGTAAATTTCGAAACCCGTTGAATGCCGCTCTATGAACCATGAAGAAAACATTTGAATTTTTTTAACGTTTTTGAGGTTCAATACAAGTCTCAAATCACATTTAGCATAATTTTTTTGAAAATTCTTTATTTAGTTAAGAGGTATACGATGTGGTCCTAAAATGATTGACTTGCTCTCTGAAAGGTTAAATTAACTACAGTAAATGAAATTACTAAGTTAACATTTTTTTTACCCCAGTTAGTTATGACTTAAAAAAAATGCCATATTTTCCTCATCTTTAATTTTCTTTGACTCTTTTACTGAAATTAGTTACTTTTTTTTCTATTGAAATAAAAAGTTATAACTTTGCTTGATTAAAAAAAGAAATAGAATTTACAATAAACACTAGAAAAGCAAGAACTTAATTATTAAAAAAAATTAAAACGGTATTTTAAAATTATTTGTGAAAAAATATTAACCAATCAATTAAAAAATATTAATCAAAGCTTTCCAAAATAGGTGACTTGGTGCATAATTGGTTAACGTAAAATTATTTTTGTACTCCCCTCTTTTATTTTTTTTTAAATAAAGACTATATAGTTTAAAAAATGAGTTGTTTGTAGTTTTGTTCTTGTTGTAGGCATCTTCTAAACAGCAAGTTGTTGAAATTTGCCAAGATGCTTTCAAACATCGTGAAAAAGAAATTACTCCTAATCTTGTACTGAAATCGGTTGCAGAAAAATTAGGTGTATCCATTGCTGAAGCTTCCCAAGTATGATTACATTGTTTTTGAAAATTTTGTTTAAGGAAGCAGGAATAATAATTGTTGAAATTTTAGAATTTGTGATGTTTTTCATAAAATCAAAATTATTTTGTTTTAAAATGTCAGGGGATTCTGTTGCAGTTTTATAATTATGGACTTTTCCTTCTTAAATACAGAATATATTGTTCATTGTAGATGATTCATGTAGGCCCTTGATGTGCCCTAGAACAATTTTTGTGACCCTTCCCAATTTTCAAAAAACCATAATCATATAATACAAATCTTTATAAACCAAGTATTTTAAATCGAAACTTTTTTTGTATGATACTATTCTCGTAGGTTACTAATAAAATCATTATATAGATTTCATAGAACAAAAAAAAAACAATATTAAGAAAATAAGTGTATTGAAAAGATTAGAGCCCTTTTCTGACTGCGGATTGAACTTGGGGAATCCATGCTATCTCAAACTATCTAAGCAGTATACAGGGTTATTCATGTATACAGGGTTTTGATAGTGAACCCAGGTTAACCATCATAGATGCTTTTTCTTACACAGTACCCATGGCTCTCTGTAGCAGGGATCTAATCTGCAAAATTTAACCTAATTTGGCAGAAAAGCTATTTATAATATGAAGAGATAATGGTGAATAAATATTATTTTAAGGCCAGAATGGTATTTGCTCTGAGGACATTTTTGTCCCTTTTAAAAGCTGTTTCATTTTTTAATGTATGTTCCTTGTAATACAAGTAAAATATCATTTTCCTGAAACAAGTTTGCCAACACAATGTTATATATTTATGTAACAGATGGAAGCCTTGCCATTCCCCTGTCATCTGTTCTTTTTCGATTGAGAATTATCTGTCATCTGGCACCTGTTAAACTTAAAAAAGATTGAGTTCAATTGAAAGATTTATATACACAAAATGTATTGTGATAGTCAATCATTAAAATGCCATGAGTTCAACTAAAGAATAAGAAAGGTTGTCTTTGATGTTGCATCAGATTAAAAAAGAAAATACTTGATTTTTTTAAAAATAATTTTGTAAAATATTCAAAAAAATATTTTGAAAAACTACTTTGAATGATGTTTAATCTAAATGTTTATGCATCTAGTTATTAATTATACACTATTAAATTAAATTAATTTTAGATTTTTGTTATCATTTTTTAATTAATTTATTTCATATTTATATTTTTTCAGCTAACTACAAATCTGGGTATTTTAATCAAAGTTGTATTATTTCATGGACACTCAACATTAGAAAGTGTGTTTTCTCTTTTCCCAGAAGACTTTCACAAAAATCTAAGAGATTTACTTTCCAAAATAATTGTAGAAAATTATTTAGCCTGGAAAAGTTCCGCAGTCAGTGATTCTGGTAATTAAGCTTCTTGATCCTTGCCTATTTTTTTTGTTGCCAGTTGATCCTATAAATTCAAAGTTTCATTTATACTTTAATATTTGATTCTAGTGTCCATGCCGAAATTAACAGAATTTGACTGGAGAGTCGATTTAAAAATGGCTTCTGGCAAAGTAGCAAGAATGAGTGAGCCTACTTGCATCTTAAATTTGAAAGTAAGTCTTTAAAATTTTGTTAGTAATTCTTGCTTGGAAAAACTCTTTTTGAATAATATTTGATGTGTATCTAAGATGAGGAATTGTAAGCTATTTAAAATAGCATGTAATGTTAAGGGGAGTTGGATGGTTCTATCTCGGCCATTTTAGTTTTAATAACTTTTGGAAAAAAATTCTCAGGAACTATGAGATATCATTATGATTCTTTTTTTTATAGTTTCTTCCTTACACAGAGCTCTTTGATATAAACTGAGAATATTTGATATAACCTTTGATATAAAATGATAGTATAAAAAATACTTTTACATTTTTTTTTTAATATGTATTAAAAAACGCAAAAAAAAGAGAAAAGAAATCAGTTTTAAAGTGATGTAATTATTTCTTGAGCCGATATATTCAAAATTCCTGAATTTAAATCAAAGAGCTATTATTGGGGAAGTAATATTAAAACAAAACATGCTGATATATTTTATAGTTCATGAGAAAAATGTTCCTAACTTTAGAAAATCCTTATATTTCAGGAAACGCAAAAGAAAAGTAAGGTATAGCTAAGAACTGGTCTACTGAGTTTCTGATAAATGCTTATAAAAAGAAAACCAGTAAACAGAAATCGATAATCTTGGTCTTAAATTAAATCTATAGATATACAGATTATAAACAAAAGGAAAACAGAAAATCGACATTTGGTGACCAAACACCCTTAAGTTAACTTATAAAAATCGGTGGTAAATTTTTATCTCAACTTTAATTCAGAAGCAATATAGATGTAACACAAATATGATCTGATTCCCAAGTAAAACTTTTATTATTTAATAAATAAGTATTTACAGTATATGTTAGGCATCCAAAATAGTTGCAAAGACTTCTTTTTTGATTGAATGAGTGTGCAAGATAAAAAATATTATAATTTTGTAGCTCATAAATGCCCTCCTCAAACTTATACATTTTTCATCAAACTTTTTTTTAGGTTCATGATCCAAGTTTGCCAGAAAACCATACAGACAGACTACAAACCCTTAATATTGAACTCAGCAAGGAAAAACTGGACACAATGTTGAATGGTTTAGGACGTATTAGGGACCAATTATCAGCAGTAGCTAAGAAATAATAAATATTTTTTTTTTCCATCAAAAAACATTTTGTAATTCAATTGTTTACCATGCTATTGTTTTGAAATGCATCAATATATTTTTTAACCAATACAATTATTTTGTCTCTTATTCACATTCCTTAATTTGCATGATTCTTGGCATTTTCTATGTGTAAATTAGTTTTCTTTTCCAAATGATGAATGGTTTGTAAATAAATGTTTGTATGCATCTAAGATATATAGATTGTGATTTCTTATTGCTTAATTTTATATTTATTGTTATGTGCCAAATAAAAATATATGTAATTATGTTAAATATTTGCATTTATTAAAAATGGATTGCAAAGGGATTAATTTTTAACCCTTTCACTACTAACACGGACCAGGCGGCTGTACAACTAGGTATTCAATAATTATATTCCTATCACATACTACACAGAAACAAAAATCCTGCTCAGCAAAAGTATTAAAAAAATATTTTTAGATGACTTTTGAACTAGTAAGTTTTTAATGCAATTTCTATACAGTATTACCAAATTATATGCAAGTAAATTTTAATGTTTTCTGTTTTCCAAACAATGCTTCACCAAATTAAATCTTTTTAATTCTTCCAATCCAAACTTTTTATTTTTGATTCTAAAAATCCAAATTTTTTTAAATAGACTGATTATGCATTCAGAAGGAAATGTTTAAAAGCCGGGGCGAAAATCTTAATTTTTAAAATAAAATTTCAGATGAGTCCGAATGGCATCATTTGGAATTATGTCTCGACGAAGGTAAAAATGAATGATGTTATTTGTAGTTAATGCAAAGAGTTTAAATATTTATTTAAAAAAAATTAAGTACAATATTATGAGCAATGCTATGAAAAGGCGTAGTGCTACTGCTAAACGAAGTTAAAAATTTATATGAAAGTATTTTAAACAATTATGGTTTCTGTTCAGGAAATTAGTTAAATATCACCAAATACAGCCTCTAATAGTAATATAAACTTTAAAAAGCTTCTTAGTAAATAATAATTTGGGCATAATTTGCATCTTTTATTTCCTCAGTTTTATTTCAATATCCTCACAGTGCATACTACAATGCTACCACTGAAGTTTTTTCACGTTAATATATGTCCTTTCCATTAATAATTAAAGTCATACAACATAAAGCCCATTTCACACCTTGTCACAACTACTTGCAACTCCCATAGGACACCGTGTATTAAAAAGTTGCACTCAAGTCGTGAGATTTTTTCATGCGAGCAGGAAAAAATCGCAGTTGCATGTAACCTTAGCCAATCAGGACTTGTTGTTTGCTTGGCTGCATTGTGGCGATTTAGACTTCGCCAACTGGTTGTTTATTTACTTTTAAGGCGCCAACTTTCCTTGCTTGCAAAAATCTGCGCAATTAAAAATGGATGGCAAATATGGAAATTGATCTAATTAAGGAAGTTCGGAAACATAAATTTCTGTTTGATGCAAGCGATGCCTATAGTTTGATTAAAGTTTGCTTTCAAAAAGACGAAACTTGCCAAATTGTGAGATAAATAATTTTTTGTGGAACCTGAAAAACCAGGTTACCACAAGTTGCAGTTGCAAGTAGTTGTGCAGGTGTGAAATGGGCTTAACACTCGTGAAATACATCTATAATAATAAAAGAAAGAGTCTGTCTGTGGATCGCAAAAGACCTACTTGGAATGCTCTAAAAAATTCGAAATTTTTAATATAGATTCCTTTTAATACCTACGTGTGCACCTGAGGCTTAGTTTTTTCATATTTGATTGTGATTTTTAATTAATATAATTATTTTTAAAAAAAAAACGTCATCCACGTGGGATTGCGGGACCATAACCTGGGCTTGAAAATACATGGAACGGGCCGAAACGGGGGCTTGACGCCATCCTCTATTAGTTTGATTGATTAAGTTTGGTTGAGATATGCGCTCGCTCTAAGGCTGCTTCATCCTCTATTAGTATTTGCCTTTTTAAGTGCGCATGCGCCAACACGAATTTTGTTTTGATTTTGAATGTATTTTCACAGGTAAGCATGCCGCTAAAAGGAAGCAATGGGAGATAACGGGTTACCAGTAAGGCGGGACCATACTGCTAGTTAAAGTATATATAGCAATGGAGATGAAATCTTAACCTCACAACCAAATAAAATCTTTACCAAGCACAATGAGAGTCTAAATAAATAACTTGCTAATTAGTTTTTTTAGAGCACAGTACACAAATCCCCAGTGTCTCCATTTGGAATCATAACTTTTGAATAAATTACAACATATAATGTATGGATAATTAAATAAAATTTATTTGAAATAATTGCGAGTTTAACCCTCTAATGCATACTGTTGTCATATGGCAACAAGTAACATAATCCACTTTATTCTATTAAAGTAGAGCTCCCTCTCGACATATGTGTTTTTTCATCTATTACATTCCATTTTGAATTTTTAGTTACTAATAACCCTCATAGATGACAGTAGTAAAAGTGTATTCAAAATTAAAGAGTGAATTTATTAACTGTTGTGAAATTACGTCTTTGACAGCATTCAAAGTATAATATTAGTATACTAGTTACAAATAAATTGTTTAAAAAAAATAATTATAGTTCAAGAGGATTACTTTAAAATATATTTAGTAGTTTTCTCTAGTCATTCTTATCAAAATTGGAATTTTGTAGTTGGTTTTTGCCTGGCAATTTTTTTTTAATTGAAATTATTTAAAATCCAATGCAGTTAATTTTTTTTCAATATTTTTCCCATAATGTACAACTATTAAAAATACAAATATAGTTTTTCGGGATTAAAAAAAAATTCATGCATTACAAGGTTATTTTTGCGAGAAAAAAATCACAAGTTTAATTATTCCAAATGAAAACATTGGGAGTGAAAGAGTTAAAGAAATGAAATGAACTGTTGTGTATAATTTTTCATTACTTTTGAAATAAACAACACTTTTAATAAAAAGTTTATTATAAAACATAAACAAATTCAACTTAGCACACAATATATTTGACTGGAAATATATATTCTATATGTTTCTAAAAAGGAACAAATAATTTTTTTGAAAACACAAATGCCAGACAAAACATTTAAGTAACAAGAAAACATCAAGTTCCTCTAACATATATTATTGCTTTCCTTAATTGTGCAACTTTATATCCTTTTATATCAATACAGTTTTTATTAATCTATTTCATAAGATGTCTGCAAATTAATGCTGCTTATTTAAATATTATATTTAAAATACATTACACTTTAGATTTAGGATCACAAACAGATTGTTAAATTTTTTGATATTTCCAAACACCACATTTTCAAATTTAATACAATAGCAAGTTTGTTGATACGTTAAGTCATAACTGTAGATTTAAATGACTAGAAAATATATAGCATAAATATTTTTTTTTTTTGAAACTAAAATATACTGTTTCAATATGACTAGAATAAAAATATTAAATATAATCTTCTTTAAATATCAGTTTTTTGTGTGACTTAGTTGAAATACTTTTCACACATTTAAATGCATGAGTTAATATAGTATTTATGTTTTAAATAGTAAATCTTTGGGGGAAAAAGAGTGCAAGGTCAGTACTAAAACAGCATAACATTGATCAAGACTGAAAAGATTTTCTACATTTAAATATTTGCATAGTGGCACCCACATACATTTCCAAATTTACATTAAATGCAATTAAGTTAACTTTAATGTTATATACTTTGTGTATTGATAGAGATTAAAATAATTTAATATTTTAATTGTAGACAGTTTAGCATATTGCAGGCTGGGACATTATTAAACATCTAAATAATAAAGAAATACAAGACAAACACATAATATAAAATATAATTCAATAAAACATTAAAATATAGTACTTAATCTTGTTTACATTGACAAATAAGGTCACTTTGTTTTGTTAAATGTCTAAAAAAAACTCAAAACAAAAAAATCAATACTGTTTGAATGTTCAGTAAATTGAATAGATGTTGGAATGCATGACTTAGATATAATGTAATGGCTATTATTAATATAAAATTTGGTAAATTTAATCACACAATCAAAAAGATATACAAAATAAAAATAACAGTAAAAATGAAAACCTAGCTAAAAGCCAAGACCATATTTCTGGCCTGGAATTCTGAAATAGCCACACTTTTGCTTTGTCTTCTTGTAGTTTATTTGGCTACTCGTATTTATAATTGCCCAATAGCATACAACTTGGTTTTTAAGGTTTACGTAGAATTTTAAATTGTGAGACATTTAGCTAGGTTTCCATTCACACTTGTTTCAAGTAATACTTTTCTTTAATGCATTTACTGTCAATCTGTCCAAATTTCTCTTACACAAATATAGGCACTTTAACAGAATCCTGTTTCTTCTTCATGCAACCAGATTGACTCTACAGCAATACCTCTTTATAATAAACTTGTAGCAGTTAATAGTATATACACTAATTAATAACACACCTAAATATAACTCCGAAAAAGCAGGAAACACGGCCTCGTCTCATCGAATACAGAAAGTCAGAGAAGAATCGTCTTGAGTTTTTTATCCCTTAAGTGTTTGGCATTGTTAAGTTCATTGATATTGCATATTCTTTTGGTCACCAAGGCATCAGTCTCGGAAAGAAGCTCCATCGAGAACTGCCTGTATGTGGCTATCATCACACACCCACGGCAGTCTTGGGGAGAGGTCAGCTGTCCATTGTCCAAAGGTTAAAGGCTGTGTCACCTCTTGTTCGACCGCGTGGGTGTATTTCCTTCTGTGTGACTAAGTCTCTCGTATCCGGCCGCCGCTTCTCTGCGCTTTCGTTGTTCGACTCCGGTAGCAACATAGGAGAAAACACATAGAACCGCATAACAAATCTGGTCCGACTGAAAGAGAGGCAAAAGTTACTTCAATATGCTGCTGAGGGATAAGTTAAGGGGAGTTGGATGGTTCTATCTACAGGGTTGAATAATATAGACGAATGTGCAGACGCCGTTGGCGGAAAATATTTAACTCTTGCAGAAAATTTCAGGTTATTAAAAAATAATTATCAGTTTCAATATTTAAATATACATATGACTTTTGCCCATAGAGATTATGCAATTTGTGTTTTTATAATGTATAATAAATCCATGATAGCCTACGGGTTTAAAAAGTAATTATTATTAACATTTTTTGCAGCAAATTTTTACTCCAAATCTTGTGTACGCAGCAATTTTTTTTTAACTCATCAATCTAACTCTGTCTATCTAGAACACGTTGATTTTTTAAAATTCTTTAGGAACATTTTTATCATGAACTATATGAGGATATCATTATGAACTTTTTATATTTTGTCCCTTACATATAGCTCCTTGATTTAAACTGAGGAATTGAAAAAATCTTTGCCCCCCCCCCCCCCAAAAAAAAAACATTATTTAACTATAAATATGATTTTTTGTGCTGCATTTTTAAAAAAATACTCTCTCTCTCTGTAAGAGTACTTTTTTATACCTAGAAATATTCTCAGTTTAAATCAAAGAGATATATGTAAGGAACAAAACATAAAAAAGTTCTTGATGATATCTCATAGTTCTTGAGAAATTTTTTCCTACATTTAGGAAAATTAACATGGGTGATATAGAACTATCCGACTCCCCTTAAAAGGGAATTTGCTTTGTGCAGTATAAAGTGTGTTGAATTATACAATAGATTAAACTGCTGGGGCTAAGTGGCTGTGAGGTATTTCATGCCCAAGCCCAAAACTGCAGGTTCGAGCCCCGATCAAGTCAGGCGATTTTCAGGATGGAAATTTTTTTGGCATGTATGTCATATGATGAATGGCATGTAAAAAGAGCCTTTGAGTACACATTTGGCTTGGGTTATCTTGAAAAAATTAAATCCTGGCATACTTTAACAACCACAGAGAGCTTAGATTCATAGTAATCTGAGCATCAAAATTAATAAAGAGTATGTTTCCAAAAAAAGAAAAAAAATGGCTCTAATTTCTTGGAAATATGCAGAATCTGCAAAAGATTGATCCGGCTAAAAAAGAACAGCCCTGTTGAAATGAAAAAAAAAACTGTTTAAATTTAGAAGAGTTAAAAGTTTGTAATCATAGGGCTGAAAAATAAGTAACTTAGAATCTTTTAACAAAGGGGCATTTGTTTAATTGAATGTCATATGTCAGCAGCTGACACAAAAACAGTCAGTAGCTAAACTGTCATTAGCTGACATTGTTCGAGGACACAAGTAATTAGGACCTGACAACATTGCCATAAACTGGCTGTACAACAATAAAAATATAGTACAATATGGAAATTTCATTGACACTGCACTAAATGACAAGATAATTTTTCACCTGTGAAACTGCAATAAGTTTGAAATGTTAGAATAAAATAAGTTTTTTTTATCTATCTTTTCTAAAATTTGTAGATATGACTAAAAGTTATTTACATACCATGGCCGATTTATATTTTCTCTGAATTATTTGTCTTGTTTTGGGGTCTAAAAGAAAAAAAAATCAATAATCAAACACAATGTATAAGTTAAACAAGCAATAAATTTTATTAAAATAGTCACTCAATTGCATTAAATAACTTTTTTTTTATAAAAACCATTAGAGTAAAATATTGTTAAAAATTATATTAATATGAACTATTTGCCTAATTTGTTAGTTTTAATTCAATATTTATGATTCTAAAATTAAATAAAAATGGGCATAGCACATAATAATAAAATGCTTAACTAATGAAATTTCCAGCAAAAAAAAATTCATAAAAAAACTGAATAATATTCAATGTTGCACAATTTAGTTTTAAATTATTATGTTACGAATTTTAAATAATAACCTGCACTAAACATTCAAAATCTTAAACTTTTTTGTTTTGGAAATGGTTAAATAATACAACAACAAACATATAATCAATCACATTTTACTTTAAAATTGTATTTTTAACTTTCATAAAGAAATAAGAAACATGCGCATGCAAATACATTCCTATACAGTAAAACACCTAGACATTAAGATAAATTCATGCCGAAACACTGACAGTAACACATGAATAAAAGTATAGGTTCATTAACTTGTTAAAAAAAAGTGCACAATTATGTTAATGTGAAATCTATATTAAAACTATTAATACAACTATTTGGAGTCTGATTATTTAAAGGAAAATACAAGAAACAGTCAAAAGTTAGCAATTAATTTTGTAACAGGAAAAGTTATGAAGGGTTCCACAATGATACATTTTGCATACAATAAAGGCCCTATTTATTAAATTTCATGAAAATGACCTATTTTTTTTAATGAAACTCTTGATATAGTTATTATAAAATTGTAATGATATGTACCAATTGTCAACTGATATATTATACTAATTTATGATTTATTGTATTTGACATTTTATTCAGGCAGTAAACCAGCATTTAACATTAGAGTTTTAAGAAAATTAAACTGTGCTGAAGTGTTTACCACTCTTTGGAAGGGACATAACTCATCCTGTACTGAAAAGTAACAAATATAAAACACACAAACATCAATGAGGTTAGTAGAAAAATTAAAGAAAAAACCAATATTACAACAATTAACACATAAAGCAGAAAAAATCATGCATTTCTTGAAAACAAAATCAAGCACAAAATACATAGTATTCCAAGAAAGAGGAGGGCAGAATTGAGGGTTAAAGTAAAGTATGCAGTACACATTGTTTGAAATACTCTGAAAACCAGTTTAATAATATAAAACATGGTACATATGCCCTAATGCGGCATTTTAAATACCATACTTTGTCTCCAATCATACTAATTAGCTACTATACCATAATGTGTGTAGTAGAAAAGATTTGTAACTGATTTGAAACTACAGATTGAAATATATTTCAAGCTTCAGCTGTTTCATTATTACAAATTAGGATTGTCGAAATATGTGGGCATATTCCGAATACTGTACTCTAACAGGTGTGGATTTACAATCACTTAAGTCAAAATGGAAGTTAATATACAAGATCAAAGTTTCTTAAGCTCTGTTCTGCTACCCTGGAAACAAACAGGAGGAGTACCAATCTAAAAGTTATGATCCCATAAACATGTTACACCTTCAATTTACTGCTAGAAGTTACTTTGTTTGATTTAAATTATTGATAATTGAGCTGTTAAAAGTAAAAATACAGGAACAACAGCTAATTGAGCAACACTGACCACACAGCCACTACTCATGCCATTTATTACATAAGTACAAACCATTCAATTATCTAAATTGTCCATGGAAGTCTACATACGTTTTTGTAATTGCAAATAGAAATCCTTCCCCCTTTCCCCAGACACTAAATTCATACTTAAGTTCAACAATGTTTAAGGCTGCATAATTGTGTACATTTTGGAAAATGCCAATGAATATTAAATTGTTTTAAGAAGCCATTGTTAAAAAATTGTGTTTTTGTGAATTTTAATTTTAGAAAAAGAGGTATAGAAATTTAAAGTAACAAAATATAACTAAACAGAAGCAATATAGGAAATTGGAAAACTCAATATTGAAATAGATATTTTTTTTCTTAAACATAAGACATATACTCCTCCTCTAAATTCCACTCAGAATTATTTAATGATTATGAACAAAAACAAGTTAGTTATAAAGGTCTTTGCTCCTATGTAATATCTATTTTTTAAAAAAGTTAATTCTAAGCTTCCCATCCTTTTTTATGACGCTAGTGCTTTTTGTAACAACTTTTTTCCTGTTTTCCATGATGTGAGAGTCGCATAACTTAATTGCAAAAGTTTTTATTATCTATATTGAAATTCATTGTTACTTCTCCCTTTATATCAAACCAAATTTATTGCTCACATAAAGCAACCATTCATATCTTGACTAATCTTTTGCAAGTATTCATTACAGCATTGTGTTTTGAGAGCTTATGGGTCAGAAAATAAAAATACATTTAAATATTATTGTACTCCTCTGCAATACAAAAGAAAGCATTGAAGGTAAGAACTATCAAAAAGTTTTCTTTATTTAAAAATTATTTGCTTTTAAAAAAAATTATTTGAAATTAAATAACCAAGCCCATGGGTAAAATGTCCTTTAAAAAAAAATGGTAAAATAAAGAAGTTGTGTAATTTATAAATTAAAGATAAGTAGTACACTAGCTTTTCAATATATTTTGGTCACAAATTTTTTTAAAACAAAATATTTGTAATGGTTGAGTGATTTATAAAAATATGTTTTTATAACAGCTAGGTGAAGGGGACAAACAATTTGATATATTGGCTATTGGAGTTATTAAACAAAATGGAAAAAATCAGTTAAAAAAAAGTGAAAAATTTAAATTTAAATAAAAAAATGAAACCATAAAAACGACTTTAGAAATGTTTTTTTAAATTTATAAACACTGCTAAAATGAATGAAATATTTTTCACGAAAATGCAAATCTACAAGATATTTGCAATTTTCTAAATGTTTAGACAAAGTCTAGAACATCATCGAATTGTTACAAAACTGTTTGTAAATGTAACAATAAATACTAAATTAACATCCTAAGCATATGCGATTGTTAAACATTTAAAATTTAAAGAATAATTAAAGATATCTGTGAAATGTGTTCAATAAGTTTATATACTTTATAGATTTTGTAATATGAATAACGGGCAATAGCCATGAGTTGCATTGTATTCGTGAATCAAACTGCTCTCTCCCAAAATCATACAATTTGAAACCTGCAGATTCGCACCAAGTATCCTTTAACGGATTCTCCTCTTAGAGAACTCTAGCGAGACTTGACACACTTAAAAGACAACACACCACAAAACAAATAAAAAGAAAAATGCTTGAAAAAGGTGCACAAAGTTTGAAGGTACATCACACAGACCAGGGGAGAAAAAGTAAAGATGTACAACGGTAGAGTAATATTAAAGAAATAGATTGATTTTTTTTTGTTTGTTTATTTTAGCATCACAACACACGATGCAAGCATTCCAATCCAAAAAGGAGAGAGGAGACGAGAACATGCAAGGATCGCGCTCTGGTCCAATAGGCGAAGTTCAGAGGGAGTTTTAAACAGTTTTCAAAATAACAAAAATACCTTTTTTTTTTTAATTAATTCCACAAAAATATCAAATTTTAAAAAAGTTTATCTATTTTTATGTTTTTTCCCATGTTAAGCTTATTACTTTCATATTCAAAAAGATAAAAATATCCTACAGTACATTCAATAAAAATATACAATAACTGGCAATTTTTTTACGATTCCTATTTTAATAGCTATTCCTTAGATGTATCACGAAGACTACAATTTATATAAAGATAAGTGCCAGTAAACTACTACAGAAATCTATACATGAGTGATCATAATCTCTTTTAATGAAGATTGTAAAACAGTTATAGGCTGTCTCCTGACACCAAAATTTTAATATTATAGTCTTTGAAAGATTAATTTTATTTTTTTTCATAATTTAATCTTAATAAAATGTAATATTTAACTTGAAACCAACACAAAAGTAATGACAGTTGACATGCATGGTTTAAAAAAAAAATAGAATTGTAACTGAGAAAAACAGATCTAACCTTGCAAAGAGAAAAGCTTTAAAATAATAATAATAATAATAATAAATTCTTAGTTGGGCATATATATTTTCACACTGGACTTGTAGGTACATTGGGTGCAAAGCCCACTCTGTTTCGAGCATTTAAAAATAAATCTAATTTTAAATTACTTGTACTTTTGAATAGTTGTGTCCCAGAAATTATAAATATGACTGTAGTTAATTCTTTTTGTTAATATTTTAAGACTTACTATTATACTTTCGCTGAGAGCCATTTATGTAAGAGAAAAATATACTGCCATTTTGTAGTTTCTCCCAAGTTCTATATAAGACTATTATTTCTTGTTCAAAACCCAATTACTATATTAACTACAACCATGGAAGTCCCTCTCTTTGGGTTTCGTAAATTGGACCAGAGTATTGCGGCCAGACTAGATGGACGTGAAGCAAAAAACGAACAGACAACCATGTCTAAGAAATCACCCAGGTGGGGGGTTAGCAGAAGAAAGAAACAGATCAGGTATTTGGTTGTACTACTTGCAACTTACTAAACTCTTCCAGAACAAACATCCCGCCCTTTTGGGTGAAACACTTCCTTATGTTTTCCAGCCTTACAAAGAACTGTAAAGTAAGAAGTCATTCATTGTAATATCCCACTTCTTCTGCCTCTTTCTTGCAAACAATATCACAGATCAAGAAAATAAACACACTACAGTATTATAATGGAAAATAAAGTAATGCAGCTACAACTATGGGTATATAAAACAAAATAAACTTCATTTTTTTCATTAATAGGTGCAAAACTAAATGACATGTTGAAAAGAAAGAAAAAATAAGAGCAAAACCTTTTCACATGCTTAAATTTAAAATATAAGTGCAGCCAGTTATCATGCACACAGCATTAAACAGTTTTAGGAAGGTGAACAGAAATTAAACCTCGTTATACACTCAAAATGAAAAATAACTTCAGTTAAACCAAACCAGAACTCTAATATGTCATTCAATTTTTGCACATTTTTTAAACGAATATATTCGATAAATTTCATGCATTTTAAGGCATGAGTTAATTTGCATATAAAGTTAATCTGTAAATTATACCATTTTCTTTTCTACACTTAAACGAGTAAAAAACTTTCTTTTCTCAAGCTTTTCATTATATTTTATAAACAAAAACAATCGCTCATTTTCGATTGATTTTAAAATACTTAAACGAACAATCATAATATTAATTAAATCAACATAAATGAATAGAAACTATAATAAACAGTTAATGAAACTAATTGCATAAACTAAAAACACATTGAAAACTGTTAGTATTTGGTTGGATCTGAAATGCCTGTTAAAATATTCAACATGAAATTCAGTGATTATTTAGCACCCGACTCAAATTTGTAGACACCTTTTTTTTAACACCTTAGCAGATACAATAAATTCAATGATTAGTATATATTTCTGAAGGCCCATTAAAAATAATGCTACATACACACCAGAAAAATTAAAATCATTTACAATATGAAATTACAGACAACAATCTTTGCTTTGGACTTGAATGAAAATTTTGAAAACTAAAAATGTAGTCTTCAATTGAGAATTTGCCAAATAAAAGCATACACCCCCTTCTAAAAACCTACTTCACAATTTAGCATAGTTACATTACTGTTAAAATAAGGAATATCGCATACATTTTGTTCATAAATTTAATTTGCATTAAATTTAAGAATAACACTATCATATAGGTTGCCTATGAATAATATTATTAAACTGCTAGACTCATTTTTTACATCTATTCATACTTATTGCATTCAAGCATTTTCTCTAATTAGTTCCATAACTGAACTACAGTTATGATACCAATTTAGTTTAAAGAAGCTTTTGACAACAAAATGTATGCAGATTAAAGATTTTATCAGAAAAGATTTTTTTAAGCATACAAAAAGAATTCAATTTTACTTATGATTTTGGGATATTTTCGATAGGCTTTAAAACCATAATGTAACTAAAAATTGGTCTAACTGATTAATCTATAGCAAAAGCCAATTAGTGGAAACTGCTGTAGAGTTGCTTTTCAAATCTAAATTTTGAATCAGAAGACCAGTATGATTACTTACAATTTAGAAATTGCAGTACAAAAGATGATCAAACCAGTAGGTAGTTTCCAACAATCACTAAATACAAATAGATAACTTACCTTCAGTAATAAAAGGAAACTAATTCAAAATACTGTTATATGACACTATTGCCCTTTTTAAATGAAGACCACTTAATAAATTCAGGGCATAATGTTACATTTGTAAACATAATACAACATTATATGTTAAAGAGTACACTTAACCACAAACACCACAAAACTTTGACAACAACAACACAGAAAAAAAAAGATAATTACACACAATTATGTTCGTGCACATAAATTAAAAATATTAAATGGGAACCATTAAATATAACAACCCAAGTAAAATCCCGAAATTTCTGTTAGATATAGATTTGTATTGCCCTAATTTGTGCTGAAATTTGCATTATTATAAGCTGGAACACTATTCGCAAAAATTTTGTGCAACTTTTTAGTTAAGACAAAAGAAAAGTTAAAAAAAACTTTTCAAATTATGATATGCATATCTTTGTTAAATTAAATACCGAAGCAAAATAAATAATAATTAGTCAAACTCCTTAAATCCTTTTTTTAACACACATAAAATGTAAAAAGATTTTTAAATAGCACACAATATTGAAACTAATTAGTTTATTAAAAAAAATTAGGTGTGTCAATTTTTAACCCTTACAATTAACAAGCATGAATTAATAAATTTTAAATTATAAGGGGAAAAATCAGTTTAATAGCTAACTAAAACAAATCCCTCAACTGTTCAATGAAAGCAAAGATTATGAATATATATGTATACAATATTTGGTTAAAAAAAAGTTTAATGTTACCAATTTAAGTAAATTAGTTTGGTGCACAGTTTAAACAAAATTTATATTGTATGCACTTTTTAATGATATCACAAACCATTAAAGTGATTTTCCAATGGAGTTATGGGTTACTGACTTGTATGCACTTTTTAATGATATCACAAACCATTAAAGTGATTTTCCAATGGAGTTATGGGTTACTGACTTATAAAAATCTGGTAGCACAAATCTGGTAACTTAAGAGTTACTCAAGGATTAAATAGTAGTATCAAAATCATACAGCAGTAATAAAACATTAAAAACATGAATATTTTTTAAAAATTGTTTACAATATGTGCTTTTGAGCTATACCAAAAATTATAGTTTCAATTTTAGAAAGTATTTAATTTAAAAACTTTTTTTATTTTATTTTTGGAAGAATAGTTCCGCTTCTACCGAGAAGTTTATTTCCTGTTCTCCAGTCCATTTAAACAAATCATCTAAAACATTGATGACAACAGAAACTAATGATAATCAAACAGCCACACAACACACCAACCTTACTTCATCATGCAATCACATGCACCACTTAAAAAACAACTTAAGACCTCCAAAGCTTCAAAAGCACAGGCATGCAACCAACCAAAGACACAACATCGAGACCATGGAACGAGCAAAGAGAATCATGCAGCATGCAGCAAGCCACCGGGAAAGTAGTGCCAGGAAGAAACTTTGGAGATGGTCAAATAACAATCAATCAAAATGTAAACTACAAAACTAAAACAACATAAGATCATGCTGTTAGCACTGCTCAACTAACAACTGTGCACAACAACTGGTTCATAGGGGCTACCCAGAAAAAGTTCACAATCAAGCCCTCTTTTTTGCATGGTGCACGGCTACAAAATGGTCTAGAGTTAAAGTCAAACAAACTACAAACTGCTCTAGACACAGCAACACATGAATATATGAAGGGCTGTAGTACCTCAAAGTCCTTTGTTGTTCAGTGGCATGGAGAAGGCAAAAAGAAAAAATTTCCTTAGACAATGGTTTTATATATTAGGTCGCTCCACGTCACGCAAAGCTGGTACGCTCGAAAGTTACTCTCAATTTTTTTTAATTTTTAATGCCTTCATAAAAAGAAACTAAATAATTTGATTTGTGTGATGTCAAACAAATGATTCCAATACTAAACAAACCAAAAAAGAACTTAAAAAAAACATTTAACTTAAGTTCCATACATTTAAAAAGGTATAGCAATCAACCTAAAATGTCACATTGAAAAAAAGTTTTAGAATACCCTTATGAAACTAGACTCAGAAGGGTTTCAATAGAGAGCGTACTAACCCTGGTGACATGGTTATACACAACTATTTGATTTTCTTTCCCTTAACTCACGCATTGGACCATCTCAAAAGCCCCTTCGCTTGCTGGAGAATGAATTTGTGAAGGACGGCGATCAGAAAAAAAAGGTTCGGGTGTCAATAATGAAATATACTGAACTAGCAGGTTCTGAAGGGCATGCATGAGTCAAGTCCATTCCAAAAATAGTAATATAGGCGGAAGTGGGTCCAGTAGAGTAACCGAGCACACTAAAAGTGGATATGCCTGCGTTTGGGAGGAAGTCACAGAGATCCGACACATACCAAGGCAGAATTACATCAGCAAAGATGCAGCTGCGGAAGGTTATGAGAATAGGGCAGCTGGTTTAATGTATTAAGATGCGTCAAAATCAGTAAGATTGATTACGTATAGGATTGGCCTAATTAAATTCAAATGGACAGGCAAGCCATAGGATTTTTGAGAAGGTCCTTGCTGTGAAAATTGGAATGCAACAAGAATAGAAAATACAAAACTAAGGTTCATCAGAAGTAGGAAATTCATGAATAGGAAGTTAATGAAAGCAGTAAGATAGTTTCATTTGAAATAATTTACAAGTCCATTGATATTTAGCTAATATCTACTAACAATTTTATTGTGCGACTTGATTAAAGCTAACAATTATGGTGTTCATTGAAAATACAAATTCAAAAAGATAAACTTCATAAAAAAATATTTTTTACATATTTTTCTAATGAACGAGTTTTGATTTTTCTTTTTAAAATTCTATGGGTTTTCAGAATAAAGAGCACCTAAAAAACTATTTGATTTTAAAACTGTTGGAAATTTAGCGAAACAACGTCATTTTAAAGACGGATTTTCTTCACATTCAGTGATATAATTAATATTTTTTTAAAAATTTCAAATACTTTTTATGAATTACAGTCATAAACTATTTTTATTTATATTTTTAGTGTTACTTAAGATAAAATTATCATTGGGAAAACTGCTTATGAAAATATATAAACAACACCATAACATAATTTCTATGATTTCTACTGCATGTTAAAATAATTATATTGATAGATATAAAACTAAAATCAGAAAAATTGTATGGCTTTCATAACCAAAAATTTGACATCAATCAAAGCTGCATAAAAAAGAAGTTTCATGCTAATATTTTGCTAAAAAAAATTTAAGTGATTTTTATCAATTTTTGATATTATACCATGTAGTTTAACTGCTTCAAATAATTAAAGTACTCATTAATAATGATTTTTACTAGAAATATAAAATTTTCCATACATAATTGAATGTACTTAAAGTGCAATTCAGTACAGAGGTATCTAAATTAATACAAAAGCACAACCTAATATAAAAGAGTAAGTAATCATAAATTTAAACTTTATCGCTTAAATCACTTTTAATCAAATGTTAAAACATATTTTGATGCTTTCAACGCACAAAAACATTTATTGGAAAGGTTTAAGGCATGGAAAAATATATAGATTTGCTAAATGCATAGGAAAGTAAAAAATCTAACAAAATAAATTTTATAAACCAAAAATATTTTGGCAGCAATTAAATAGTTCATTCAATTGAAGCAAAACAAAACAATACCAAACCAAAATCCAACTCAATTTAAAGAAACAAAAACAAACTTAATAAAAAAAAACTCAACTTCAAAATATCCTTTTCCATTATAATAAAAACCCTCCAGGCACTATTTGAACTTATATTTATAGCAGCAGGACGAAACATATTTAATTACATTAGTTTACTTTACAGTTACGATTAAAAAATAATGTTCTACTATATACATACCTTGCTGTTTGCAAATAGCAGACCTACCCCTTCCATGCAAACTTGGAGAAGCCCCCCTTCTCCACTTCTCATATCTTGCACAGGGAATTCACCTCCTAGCTCTGTCCCTATTAATTTCAAGCGAAATGGGCAGATTTAAGTTTTTTTTTAAACCACTAACCTTAGTCAAACACACAATGAACTGATACTATACAGTATTTATTACAACTAATTGATTGAAATTGAAATTTAAAATCCTGATAAAAACTAGGGGTGAAAGGAATTTGCCTCATAGCTCTGTCCCGATTGATTTCAAACCAAATGGGCAGATACAAGTTTTAAAAAAAAAACACTAACTTAAGTCAAATACAATGAACCCATAATATACAGTATTTATTACATCTAACTAATTGATTGCAATTCAAATTTAAAATCCTGATAAAAACTAGGTGAGTGTAACGCTACACATCTTTCAATTAATTTTCAATAAATCAATATGCTAATTTAAAGGTAATAAACTTATCCTAATCATATAAGGTAATTTCAATAATTTTAAAACCTAAAAGGTTCTATGGCAGCTAACATTTGTGCATGCACAATTTTCTCAAAACCCTTTTTATGACGCCCGACAGGTACAGAAAACTTGTGCACCAAGTTTAAAAGTCTGTGGTATTTCTCGTTTTATGACGTTTAATGCACACTAACAATTTGTGTATTGAATTTGTCCATTGCTGAAGTTGAAGTCCATTGTTCTTTTAGTTCGAGTGGTAGAGTGGTTTCAGACAACAGATGAACCAGTATTTAAAAACCACTTTTTTTTTAATCAGCACTTTCCGAAACGCGTAGAAAACACAAAATCACAATTTTGGATTTTCGACCCCATCACAATACTTTCATAATCAAATATTTCATGTTAGGTTATTAAAATTAAAAATTATCACATTATATAAAAGCCAACACCAAATAAGTGCACATTGTCAATGCCATTATATTAGCCTGCACTAAATCATTATATAATCTATTAATTGTATCCATTGATGTTTTAGTTCTTTTTAAGTAAAAAAAGGTTAGGTTAGGTTTGAATTATAGTCACACTAGAGGTCTATTGGCGGCGGGTGTTGTATTTAATAATATATTTAATTTTTTTACAAGTTACAAATACAAAAGAAAAAAGGCAAAACACACATTGATGGCCGAGGGAAAACAAAACCCGTACAGGCCATAGCAGAAGAACAATACAGTAGAAAATTATATATAAATACTAAAGTAAATACGAAAAGATAAAAACAAAATACTTCCGGCAAACATAGACTAAGAAATATGACTTTTGCTTCAAAACAAAATTAAAAGGAATCAATGTCGTTGATTTCACAGATAAAATTGGAGATTTCCCGTTTGAAAGAAGAGGATTTTAGAACCACAATCAAGTGACGAGCCGACACCTGAATAGGCACCCAATGCAACCAAGTAAAAAAGGAATTTCGATCAAAATATTTAACTCACCAGGCACCATTCCGTTCCCCCTAGCGGCAGCTCGTTCCATAGCCTCCTTGATGCAATAGTATAAGTCTTTACACTAAAAATAATCAATTATTAACATTAATTTTGTTTACCAAAGTATTTTTTAATCAGATACAGAAGAAATAATTTTTGTAAAACTAAAACAAAATAGAAAAATAAACAGCAAACCTTTTTTGTATAATACTTCCGCAGTTGTGTTTGTCCTCCGTTCTTCCTCCACAAGCATAAAACTTTATTCTTTGGACAGTAGGTCATGTTTACCAGTCGTTCATACCACCATCTCTCGACAATTGTTCCATTTACACTCCTAAGAACTATACCATCATCTCGCACCTAAACATTTGACAAGAATTCAGAAATGAAATACCATTATAAGTAGTTTAAATTTTGAATTTAAAAGCAAATGAATACAAATGAAAAATAGTTCAATTTCAAAACTGAGATGGAAGTTACAGTTTTTAAATAGAGTTTCTTTAAGAAACATACCTGAAAAAAATGTCTTCTAAGATGAAAGGCATATTTAATTTTTCTTAATATTAAAAAATCTATTTCTAATTATTTACCTCCATAAATAGCATATCTCCTGTAGCATCTACTCCTGAGTGCACTGTAAAGGATTGTCGATGCATTTGTCTACTGCCAAGTGGTTTCAAATCTATATCATTTCCTTGCTAAAAAAAAACAAAAAAATCTTAAATTACATTCATGTTACATACTTCAATAAATACTTTTAAAATGTATCAAACAAAAAATAAGAAAATATACGTGTTTTTAATGTGTAAATAATGTGTGAAGCTAAAAGTTCTTTAAAAAAAAATAATAATTACCAATTTTGCAATTTGATCCAATAGCTCATTGACTTCTGAGCTATAAACAAGGCTGATATGGCATTTTCCTAACAAACGGCAGGATTTTCTTCTGATTTCCTGCTTGTTAACGTTCAACATCACCATGAATGCAACTGTGTTATACAATAAGGTGGATAATAATCTATCTTCATCGTGTTCCAATCGTTTTTTATCCATGTCAGATAAGGATTGATACCTAATATTTAAAAGAAAATTGAATAACTACTTTTGTTCAATAACATGGCTACATCAAAATCAAATGTATATTCCCAACTTAATGAAAATTTAGTTTAAAATTATATTTGATCCAAAGATGGGATAATTACAACACACCAGTTTTCACAGTGATTAGAATGTAATGGGCCACAACACTCAAGTCATTAGCAAATCTGCAAACTCTGCTGATTAAAACTAGCAATAACAAAATTTCCAATGCAAGCTCATCAATTGCCGTATGCTCAAAGAGGAGAAAATTAAACGCTCCTGTCACAACAAAGAATATTTCAAATCCGGTACTGCCGAGTCAAATACAGAGAATTAACATATGTCATTATAAATCAAATAATCACAGAGTTGCCAGTAAAATTTCGAACAAAAAGTAATTAGTTTTAGTTGCCTAGAATTTTCAAAATATTAGTAAAACAACTATCCTATCACCCCAAATATCGGTTTACATCTTGGTTATTCAAAACTTATCCGACTAACATCAGTATCCTAATATCTCAGAGTTAAAGCAATCCAAAATACCGTGAAACTCTGGTGATAAAACTTTTGGGAGTGAAAAAGGCGACTTTTCAAAGGGAGAAACCTTAATAAATAAAATTAATAATTAGGAAGAAATTTGGAAAGTCACCGATTCTTTAAAATAGTTGAAAAAATTGGCTAAAATAGTTGCTTTTAGCTTGATTTTGACTAAAAAAAGTCGCCATAGTCACCAAAGTGTCGAAATTAGTAGCAAATATCGACCCTTGTATACTTCCCGCCACCCTTATTTGAAACACTTTAGAGATGGAAAACCAAAACCGGTTCCCCCCCCCTCCCTCGGTTTTGACTGAAAAACCTTTTTTTTTTTCATAAGCCCGGCCTAAACCGAAAACCGGTTTGGGAAACACCAGTTGTTGTTTCTGAAAATCCACTTTCTATTTGGTTGGCGGCAAGTATAGTCAATCAGAAGCATAACCAAACGCCCACCTTTCCATCATTTCCCCGGGGCCCTGGTCCATCCCGACCATGTCTCTTTCTTGGGATACAGCGTCAAAGAAGGCGTCCTCCCAGAACTGCATCTGGTCCCACACGGAGGACCGGTCCTTGCCCACCAGGCCCTCGAACAGGTAGACCCGCGTGGGCTCATTCAAGGGGTGGGACGAGGTGCTGATGAAGTTCCCGCCGTGGTAGCGGAAACCGGTGCTCAGGCTGCTTTTGCTGCTCCAGATGCTGGGGGTGCGCTTCTGGCGGTTGTTGAGGAACTGGAAAGAAAATTGAAGACGTTAACCCTTTCAAACAAAATAACTATTTCTCATCATCACTTTAGAAAAAACAATTCTGTTCGTCTATAGCTATTTAATGACGTCAAAAATCACATCATTCGATTCTTCAAACTTTTTTGTAATAAAAATATATTTCTTATTATATTAACCCCAATTATTTGGCCAATATTTTGGCCAATTATTTTTTGTAAATCATGGTCAGAAAGATGATGATGCCAAATGGCATCACTGGGACTGAAAGGTCAACTCAATTTTTTCCAAAAGTGATTCAACCTATTTTGCACTTAAGCTCTTCAATTATAGTTAGCTTGTCTGCCTTGGCCAGGTGAACTGCAGTAGCCAGACTTAAGACTTGGAACATTGTTGCATGTGCACTAAATTATTCGAACCTTAAAGAAAACGTACGGAAAAAACTATTTCAGAGCGAAAAAAGTCCGATTTATTGTTGTGGTTACTACAGTTTGCCTGCCAACTGCACATCCCACTGCCCACAGCAGTTGCACTCTGATAGCTTTTTCATTCGGGATGAACTGCAAATGTAGTACAGTAAACTCCCGATTATCCGCGGGTGGATTATCCGCTTTGCGGATTATCCGCGGGCCGCACTATTCTCCTCACTTCCCTTTTTTTCAGTGCAAATATAAACATTTAATAAAACGCGATAAAATAATTTTATTTGTTTTAAAACTTTTTAGATTAATGTATTCCAAGAACAACGAAATCCTTTCTAGAACGACGAACACATTCAAAGACAACGAATACATTTGACAAAAAGAACAACAAATGCATTTCTGTAATCTAAGTGACAGGTGTTGTCCAAAATGTGTTCAGCCAGGTGCACATCACGAACAGATTTTTGTCAAAAAGCGTCATTTGTAATATAAATTGCCCGCTATTTTAATTAAACTGCTTTACTTGATTTTGATAGTAGGGAAATGCGTGAAAAACGAAAAAAAAAATGTCTTGACAATTCAAGACAAATTACAACTCATTAAAAAGATGGAAAACGGTTCCTCCAAAAATCAAATGTTATGTGTTTGCAGTATAGCATAAGAAAAACGACAGTAAAAGACATTTTGAAGTAAGTAAATTTGCACATACTATACGATTACTGTAATTTACTTTTATAAAACCCAGAAGGAATTTTGTGGACTTGTATTTTCTTCACTTTTGCGGATTATCCGCGAATTCGCTTATCCGCGGATGCCGCGCCACCCAATTCCGCGGATAATCGAGAGTTTACTGTATATAGTTCGGAGGATTAAATATACTTTTATTTTATAGGTTAGGTTTTTCATTATTGTTGCACTAGAGCTACACGAGGGCTATTGGTGGCTGGTGGCGTGTTTTAGAACCACAGTCAAGTGACCAGCCGACACCTGAATAGTCACCCAACGCAACCATTAAGGGCGACATCGTAAGCAGCAATAGGACTTGGAAGGATATTTAACGTGCACTTCCTTACATGGGTATTATTCGCCAGACTTTTTTTTTACTGCACAGGCAGTTTATAGGTCGGCAGTTATTTTGGCAATGCCCGTATCCGAACCTGGGACCTTTAGCATGCTGGGCGAGTTCCTAACCGACTGGGCTCCCCAGCCTCTTTTTATTTTACAGGAGAGAAAAAGAAACAAAAATACAAAATCTCAATGCTTTTTTAAATATAATTCTCATACCAATTGAATTGGCCAGTAAGTTTGCAATTTTTACTTTTATGGTGATACAAATATTAATTCTACATGCAAATGCAATTAATCTCCTTTAGAAGCCTAGCTGTTTGGCTCAGAGATAGGTAAATACAAGATCACATGTTCAGTATTAGTTTTTTATGTTCAATAATCAAGAAAAGAAATGATTAGTTATCTATACCGCATATAATGCTGTGGGGTATCAAATAGTGTATAATAGCAGTGCTTTTTAGAATTGAGAAGGTTATACATATTGTGTATAATGCGTGGGTGCGTATACTGACTTCTGTACAAGCACCTTTGATTAAATTCATTGTTCATGTTGGTTGACAATTTATAATCCTTAGAACCTTGTAAGTTTAAGTTGCTTAAGTAAAATCTGCATCACATTATGTGCAGAAAGGTTTTAAACTGGGGTGACCATTAAAATTTATCTGTTATTTTTATAATGATAATGTGATTAGGTCTTATTAATAGTTACAATAGAAACTTAAATATTTACAGTTACTAAACTAACTATACTACGACAAATATTGAGATAAAATAATCAAGACAAAACATCTGGTAGAAAATTTTATAAAATTTGAGAAAAAAATTTTAATTAAAAAATATAAATTATTTAAAAATAATATAAACTTACATTCCCAGCTTCAATTTCACTATCTGAAACTGTAGATCTGAAAGAATTTTGGCTAATTCTAAGGTTTCTGTGATAACTAGGATTGGTAGTCATGCTTCCAGTATCACTAGCGTTACAACTCGGAACTGCTTGATCAGAACTCTGACTGAAAGCAGTACCACTTTCTGATACCTAAACAACACAATAAATAAAAACACTTTATTTATAATGATAAATTATATTAATTATTGGTTTCGATGAAAGTATTAAAATTAGACATTGCATAAATGATAATTTACAGTTTTGAATACTAAATATAACTAACTTTTGGAACAAGTTTAGAACCGTATAATATATTAGAAATAAGACATTTTATAATCATTTTCCTTGCATTTTTTATGTAATAAAAACTAATATTTAAAACAAATGCTAATTTCAAATATGTGAAATGACTTCTTATGAAAACTTTTAGTGTGGAAAAAGGCTTACCTCTGATTCAACACTAGTAATTCTCGAAAACAGAATATTGCGTTTCGCATTTATAATACTTCTAAACATATCCGAAGCTTCTTCATGTTCTGAACTTTCTGGAGAAGGAGTGATATGAACATCTAGACAAAATAAAAAATGATTTTACACAAGAGTATATTTTAACACAAAATCTTGAGGTGAAAATTTTAAATACTTCAAATTTTTGCTAAATTTTTATGGGTGAATCGACAGTCGACTTCTCTAATTGAAGGCTTGTCTCTATGTTAGTTAAACAAAATTTTGGAGCTTAAAATTATTGAATATTTTTTAAAAGGTTTATGAAATTTGTAGCTGTCTTAAATATCTCAAGAATTCATTTTTGAATTGGTTTTAATATTTTATTGTAATTATTATATGCAGCATATCAACAAAATAGCTGAACCAATTTCAAAATTGGGATTCTAGCAGGGGTGAAAGTGGCCAAAATCAAAAAAGAGGAAATCACGCAAGTAACAATATAGGGTTTCTGCCAAAACGGACAGTCCCAAATTCATGACTTTCCGTGTCTAAGTTAACAGTTTTTCATGACTATATAAATAGCATCTCAAATAAAAAAAATAAAAAATTCAAATTGAAACAACTCGAAAGTTGACAACACAAACATAGTAAACAATTTATCCTGTTTGTGTAGACAATTTTCATGTTTAACGGGCAAGTGCACAAATTTATTTTAGAAATAAATTATTGCACCATAAAATGATTTAAAAATGTAATTAGATTAATAAAGTGAAAATTTTTTTTCCTTTAATGTGAACTTATTGGAGAAGTAATGCTTCATGTGTATTAAATTTTTCTTTGATTAATTATTTCAGGATCAGGAATTTCTTTGCTCTCTTATAAGTGTGTCGTATAGTGCAATTGCATTCCTCCTTCTAATAAGGGTTGCGCTTGCATTAAAAAAACACTTAAATCACCAGCACTTGCAATAAATCACCAGTTAAATCAAAATTACAGAAAAGCCTACTGGCAAAACTATTGGCATAATTTTATTTTTTTAATAATAGTTTAAATTTAGGATACATCTCTTACTCTTTACCACCGGAATTTTCATCGAATTTAAAATCAATGACTTTTTTCTAATATTAAAAATTGCGGCGATCTGAAAATTGAAAAAAAAAACCTCCGAAAGTAGCAAAACTTCAGCGATCCGAAAGTAGCGGAAATCCGGTGATCCGAAATTCACGAAACTCCGGATTTTCCAAAAGACACTAAGCTTTGGCGTTCCGAAAATCGAGAAAGTCGCGGAATTCCAGTGATCCAAAAAACAATGAACTCCGGCGATCCGTAAGTCGCAGAACTCCGGCGATCCGAAATTTACGAAACTCCGGCGATCCGAAAAACAATAAACTTCGCCGTTCCGTAGGTCGCGGAACTCCGGCGATCCGAAATTCTCGAAACTCCAGCAATCCGAAATTCGCGGACTTCCATTGATCCGAACGAAACAACTCCGGCGTTCCGAAAGACACTAAACTCCGGCGTTCTGAAAGTCGCGGAACTCCAGCGATCCGTAAGTCGCCAAAGTCCAGCGTTCCGAAATCCGACGATCCGAAACTCCAGTGATCCGAAATTCACGAAACTCCGGCGTTCTGAAAGACACTAAACTCCGGCGTTCTGAAAGTCGCGGAACTCTAACGTTCCGAAAGTCCGGCGGTCCGGAAGACACGTAACACGAAAGTCGCGGAACTCTAGCGATCCGTAAGTCGCGGAAGTCCAGCGTTCTGAAAGTCCGACGACCCGAAACTCACGAAACTCCAGTTATCCTAAAGACAAGAAACCTTAGCGATCCGAAAGTCGCGGAACTCCAGCGTTAAAAAGGTCGCTAAAGTCCGGCGGATCCGGAAGACACGAAACTCCAGCTTTGCAAAAGACATGAAACTCCGGCGATCCGAAAGACAAGAAACTAAAGCGATCCGAAAGTCATGAAACTCCAGTGATCCGAAATTCCTTAAACTCCAGCGATGCGAAGGTCCAGCGATCCGAAAGTCGCGAAGGTCCGGCGATCCGAAAGACGTGAATAAATATAGATTAATTTTTATTACTTTCGGACGTTTCTTTGCTGAAATACATGACTTTTGGTCGTTTTTTTGCTCAAATTCAATACTTATGACAAAATTAACCCCATGTCCAAACTCTTGACTTTTCATATGCGCGGAAACCCTGTTAATACGATTTTTTTTTTTTTTTTGAAAACTTAGAAAATCTAAAAGTTTTTCGTAATTTTTTGAAAATCCTGAATCAGCGGATTTTTCTGAAAAATTCGGAAAAAGCGGAATTTTTTTTGGAAAAATCGGAAAAAAGAGGAATTCCACCGTTCGACGGAAGTCTGGCACCCCTGGATTCTAGAGACATTCAAGTCACCTATATTTATCATAAAGTATTTTAAACATATGCAATACAGCTGGAACAATTAAGCTCCAAAAATTATTACTGGATTAACACAAATAAAAGTCCATCGGTTTTAATAAAGCTTTCTATCAGTCTCTTCCCCCCACCCCTGTAAGAATCAATTTTCTTTACAAATTATCTATATATATTTGCAACTTTGTGAAATTGCTTTACTACCCCAGAACAAATGGTAAACACAACTTACTACACAATGACTCTTGCATCAGCCTTTGATCATGATATTCTTTCTCACTCCCTGGCGACGCATGATGAGGAAGATCGGATGGGCTGCTATTTGTACTACTCTTACTGGAACTTGCTGTGGGGTGAGACATGGGTTTGGAATTAAAATTTTCTAGTCATAAAATGCAATTAAATCCCATACTTTGCAACTTCAAAATAAATTTAATCACAGTTATTTAGTTTTTTTAATGTCACTATCAACTTTTTGCGTAAAATACATACACGTACCTAAGAATAGCATTTTTCCAATAAATATTTTCCTCAAAAATGCTCCGAGATAATGTGCATTTGCTCCTACTTTGTAAAGTTAGTAGCACACATTGCTAATAAATTTGTTCATCCAATTTCTAACACTGGGCACAATGTCACAATAAGCACACAAAGGTGAGGTTGAAGAAATTACAAATTTACTTATAAACAGCTCCTAAATCCTTCAATATTCCTTCAAATGTAAGTCAAAAGGTATCTTTTTTCTTACAGTCTTAGTAATTCTATGTATCCATTAAAAATTTATATTGTAAGAACATGACATTAAAAATCACTTTAAATTAAATCATTTATAATGCTCCTCCTAAAAATCCACTTAAAAGAATCAATTGTCCTTTTAAGTACTCTTTAAAAATTTATTTTGCAGATTTCTTGGCAAAAAAATATCATCGACATGGCAAAATTACTGTATTTCCCCTGAACTGACACCTGCTAAGCAAGGGAATCATTAATATTACTCTCTATTCCACAATTTAAAGGACTTAATGCCTCTGTTTGATAGCATTGCAGGAATCCAACATTCTTCAGCATAGGCACACATGGAAAAAACAGTGACATTGGGACACACACAAAAGAATTTAACATTTCCTTCGTTGAAGAGATCATAAAAAAAAACTCAAAATTTAAACCTTCAGTCTCAGTTTTAACAAATCAAAAGGTAATATTCACAACTAAAACTAAATTGTACTTAAAAACTGTCTTTTTTAAAAATATAACAAACTAAAATGCATTATTACCAACTGATAAACCTGCTGCATCTTCTGGTCGATCAGATAAATGCTTATAAAGATTTTCTCCACTTCCGAAAGGGCTACTACCCTAAAACATACAATTGAATGTCAGAATTAAGTTTATAATAGCTTGTTAAGAAAAGTGCTTTTCTAAATATTTAATAAAAACAAACTAACAGTATTAATTAAAATATTATTAAATCAATTGTGTATAAAGCCACTGCACTTGTGCAGTACCTAAAAAATATATTAAAGAATGTATTAACTAAAAAAAACTATGAAAAAACCTAACCTTTAGGGCAAAAAGTGATAAAAAGCCTTAAGAACAACATTACTTGGGTATTACTTGAACTTAAAATAGGGGTTAAAGATCATTTTTAATAATATGACCAAGGAAAAAAACAATTTTAATTAAAAAATTAATTATAAGAAAAAAAGAATATATATTTTCTTTCAAATGTCAAGAATTAGACTCAATAATGAAAACTACCTGAGAAAGAGACGCTGTGGTATTGGTACTGGTATCAAGCCTTGCTTCTGGTTCTTTAGTGTAATAATGGGTATGTGCAATTTCTAACACCTGATAGGCACTAGCCATTCCTCCCAAGCCATAATTATTGAAAGTCACATCTAAACCAGAAACCACTGCTTGCAGAAGTTTTAAGTAGCCTTTCCAAACAGGTTTTGTAATGCACTAATGGGAAAAGCATTAAGAACATTTGAATGGATGTTAATAAAACAATATCAATCACATTAAAATATGACATGGTTAAAATTCATAAAAAAGATACAAAAATAATACATTAGGAACTGAGTTTCTTAACTATGTTTTCTTTGAGCTTAAATTAAAGTTTTAATAATAATATTTCTTGAAGAGATTTAGGTAATAATCTTTTAAAATAACACAAATAAAAAAAACCTATCAAACATCATAGTAAATATCTAGTTCTATTCCAGTTAACTAGTAGATTACTTCAACCCAGAAGTCATTCTTCGAATGCAGAAAACAAATTGAAACAAAATAATTCGGTTATTGAACATTTAAAACACTAAATAATTAGAAAAACACAGCGAAAATGCTTTTTCTTTTAAATCAATAGTCTTAGTCTTACTTACCACATCATCAATATGGTCATCAGGGCCAATTTTCCTTTCTAAAGTCTTATTTAGCCTTGAAACAACCAAGTTACGATAGTTCTCATCTTCCATCAATTTCTTTATTTTGGACAATTTCATCCACCTCACCCCCTCTTCTTCAATAACTCCATTAATAACTTCTTTTAAAAAGGTTTGGTTATCCCTAAAATTCCAAATATATGTATTAGAGGCACAGAATTTTAAGGGTATATTGAGAAAAGTTTAAATAGCCACATTATTAAAATCTTTGAATCATTAAAGGCCCATTTGTGAATACCATTAACACGGTTAATTTAAAGTTTAAAAATTTTGCTTTTCCCATAGCTTATTTTTTTCCTAAATAATTTTTTTATAACTATTATTTTAATTTGTTTTATAATTGTTTAGTTATAAAAAAAATTAAGCAGAATGTTCATTATCACAAGGCAAACTTTCTCGCCAATTGCTATTAAAGAGTTAAAAGTTACGTTACCAGATTTTTCTTTCCCTCTTAATAAAATAAAAAAAAAACTCAAAATAAGCTTATGACAAAAATTTAATTTCTTTGCAAGCATATTTTCATATTAGCATTAAAATTATAAGGGCATTAACTGATTTCCAGTATATTTTGAGGTTTAAAGTTCGTGATTTTAATAGAAAGCAAACATATAAGCAGACCTGCTAACTCTCTGGATTTAACCTGACAATATAATTTTTTTTTTACTTTTTTCTGAATTTCTGTGTCATATGCACCAATTGATGGATTTTTGAAGGGGGAAATATTAAACTTTCTCTAGACAGCCTGAATACGAAAAATGGTTGTTGCTAAGTAGAATTCCGAGAGTTGACAGGTTGAATTAACGTCACAGTTGGCAGGTCTGTTTAAGTGCAAGGTTTTCTGGCTCCCCTTAAAAGGCTACTCGTTCTAAAAAATATTAATTTCGTGAACAAATGTTTTAAAAAAATTGCATTTCTTACGTTTGGGAAGTTCTGTGATCTTCAATAGTTTGCATTCTTTGGGCATCTTGCTTTTTCTGTTGACTGGAAGTGTGCTTTATGAGAGCATTCTTTTCCAGTGGAGTTTTTCGAAGTGCTAAACAAAAAGTTTTAAGAAACAAAATTTGGATTAATAGAATACGGTTTAACTTAAAACAAAACTAAATAAACAGGTAATAATATACTTTCCTAGTTGAAAGAAAATAAATATAAATATCTTAAAAAATCATCATTAAATTTAATCATTTCATACCTGTGGGGAAAGGTCCGTATGGTTGGGTTCGTTCTTTTGATCTGGTTGATGTTGTACTTGATCTACTACCTAAAAATCAAAAAAATATTTTTTAAATAAATGGGGCATTCTATAAACCAAAAATTATAAGTGTCACTTGCACAGGACGACATTGAAAATTTTGATTTAATTAGAAATTTAGACATAGAAATTAGACTTCTGAAAATTTTTGAGAATTCAATAACTAAAATTGAACATTTCAGCACCTAAACATGCTATCACTTTCACCAGTAAAAAGGAAATTCATACATTACAAAATGCAACTTACTAAATAGCCCTGAAAACATGCTGGATGTCTGAGCTGCAATGCCATTTAGCTCACTACTGACAGTTGACATGAGGGATCCAGGGCTAGAGCCACCATCTCGAGTCACAATCTCAGTAGACTCAGGAACACGCTTGTCTCGGCTAGTTGTCATAGGTTCTCCAAAGGCTTGCAGGTTCTGCAAATAAGACAAAACAACAATTCAAGAAAATTTTACTAGGTCATTAGACAAAAATAAATAGTTGAAAGTTTTTATGCACACAAAACTATTGCACAGTACAAACAAAATAAATATATAACTGATACAGAGTTTCTGAAAAGTGCTTATAAAAAGAAAACTACTAAACATAAATTGATAATCTTAGTCTTAAATTAAAGCTATAGATATGCAGATAAAAATTAAAAAAACAGGAAATCAACATTTTTGACCCAAACACCCCTCCGACTCCCCTTATGCTGGAAACGCTCTTTATGACAAAAGCTAAGACAGCTCCCTTGACGACCTTTGGTCAGTTGAGTTTATCCAATGAGCTTATAATAGGGGTAGAGCGGCCTAGGGAAGGTTTCTACTACGGAGCCGGTGGCACTCAGATAATTTCTCATACAGTCACGTGGTTGACCACGTGACTATGAGAAAGGGAAGTATATTTGGCAAGTTATCGTGCCGTTTGGCGCTTTTTGAAAAAATAGCGCCGAATTTCAAAACATTTTGTCTTTGTTTTGGAATGTTTTTTTGGTTGGATTAATGTTGCGTTAGACCTACTGATTATGTAGGTCATTTGATAAACACTTCACTTTAATTTATAAACGGATAGGATATTTTTATGCATATTTGTAAAAAATATATACAAATGTGTTGTGTGTAAGAAAACTTAAGAACACACTGTTCACTTCATTCAACTAATTTTGTGAAAAATGAGCCAAATCAAGCTTTGAAAAATTATATATATAATACTTCCTCCTTTCTTATGAACTTCGTTGCAGTTAAAAGCACAACAAGAAACAACCATTTTTGCAATAATTTAGCTGCTGCGAATATCACGAACCTTTCCTATACCGATTGCCATAGCAAAATACATACACAGCCTGCTCGTAGAAGGAGATGCAATCACGTGATCCTAGGAGGAATTCTCTTCATGTTGGTTCCACGGTATGGTTACCATTAGCCGCTCTACCCCTATTATAAGCTCGTTGAGTTTATCTATTAGTTACACTGATGGTCCCGCAACTTGGAATAGACACTCTGAAACTCTCACAGGGATGCCCATTAATAGTTCTCGACCACTAAAGGAAATGTTGGAACCCTCATATAACACTACGCACCTTCAATAGTGTCTTCTTGCCAGCTTCCCTGGCAGGCTTTGTGGCCTCCAGCGCTGTTCTGCTGGCTTCCACTGCAGCCTTGCTGGCCTCCTTGGCAACTCCCCTAGCCTCACGTGCCATTGTCTCCAGAAGAGATCCCTGACTGTTTTGGGTGGTCAAAGTGGCACCCCCTAAGCTACCGGTACGACTCAGAATGCTGCTGATGCTGAGAGTGCGAGTGGGGGTCGGGGTGGAACCGGTGCCACTCCCTTTGGGAAATTAAGCTGGATTAGTACTGATATTTGAAGATATTAGTGCTATTTTCGAAAAAAAATTAGATTTTGGAGTAAACTTGCAAAGTAATAACTTCTTTAAAGATAACAAGTTCTCACTTTTTTTATAAACGTTAAGTGAAGTATTTTTTTACAGATTTTTATTTGCAAGGAAAACTAAAAACTTTAAAACACATTTTTAAAATTAATTTTTTCGTTTTCACTTTTTATCACTAAGAACATTTTTCCACTAAGCTCTTCATTTCTATAGATGCATTGCAATAACATGAAAAGATCAAAATCATGAAAATGTAGACTGCCACAATTATAAAAAAAGGCCAAAGAAAAATTCCAAGTCAGATACATTTTTCGACCACGAAGTGTGCTAATGTTAGAATAACATGGTACTTTTTTTATGAGGTACCGACTACTGAATACATTTGAAGGTGTGAAAGAAGTTATATGTAAATCGCAAAACCTCTTAATTAATAGGGCATTAATAGGGTTAAATAAAACTTTTTGGTTAAACTAATATTCTCAATATTCTGGTTTATAAAAGGTACATTATAACCATGTGACCGGATTTTAATATTTTAAAATTATCATAATGAGCATACAGCAACTATATTAATAAAGTTTATTCAAGAAATAGATATTACAATAAAATATTGGCAAGAATTTCCTTCAAATATTAATTTTATTTCAAATTTGTGTTAAAAAAATTATTTTTCAAGAAAGTGAGTTGCGCAACAATATACAAGATTTAACACTTATGTAGCAAATTTCTTTTTAGAAATAAGTTTTTGAACTCACCTTTGTCAAGAGACGCCTCGGGAGTAATGCTGGATCTTATACGTCCAGCCGGTGAGCTTGAGCTGATATTGTGGTCTTTGTCGTGAATGCTCTCTATGTCGCTACTCAAGCTGTCTGCTGGGCTTCTGCCTTGAATTGGAGGTTGGGGAGAGATGACTGAACGAATGGTGGAAGGGGTGAGAGTAGCTGTTTCCCCCTCTTGGCCACTAAACACTTCTGCATCCAAGTCAGCTTGATCCTAAAAAGAATCGGGAAAACTCAATTACAGTAAATACAAGTCCTTGTTTTCAGTATTAAATATAATTTACCAGCTATTTGAAACACTGGTCAATGTAAATCTAACCAAACCAATAAAATAATTCGACACCTTACACCTATATACTTTAAAATGTACAGTGGTGGCCAAAAGTGTGAAATTTTTTTTAAAGTTTCATGTAACTTTATGTGCTTGTAAAATATATTAATTTCCACTTAAATACAAAAGTTTATACATT
This sequence comes from Hylyphantes graminicola, assembly GCA_023701765.1. NCBI lineage: Eukaryota > Metazoa > Arthropoda > Arachnida > Araneae > Linyphiidae > Hylyphantes > Hylyphantes graminicola. Next base: position 43,125,295 of record CM043115.1, on the reverse strand, counting down.
AAATTGAAGGTAATTTAATGTTAAATTTAGTAATACAAATTGCCAAAAGTGAAAATTAATATATTCTACAAGCACACAATGTTGAAAAATATGAGACTTTCAAAAAATGTCTGCGTTTTTGGCCACCACTGTATGGTTGAAAGACAATTCTGCCATAGATAAGTACATTGATAAACTCAAAGAAATATGCTGAAATTTTTTCACATATATTAAGATATCTCAATTTTCCAGGAAGAATATAGGGACCCATTCTTTCTCCTCTCTCACAACAATAGTGCTGAACAAACAGTTAGGTTTGAAACTTGTCAGGTATCTTTGCAAAACAGGAAAAAAAATCCAGACTTTTCAAGAGAACAGATTCTTCATCCCAAAGAAATAACACAGTTGAGCTTTTTGTTAAAATGAAAGTTTTTTAAAACATTAATCAAATATAATTTCAATAGGGACACGATATTCATTTTGCATTACTGATCATTTGCTGTAATGGTATCCAATAGTATAAGGTATTAATTCGTGGTATAATGGGATTCCATGGTATAATATTTCAATGCCTAAACTGTAATATAACACTGTGTAACACAAGCAAGTAACAAAAATAGTCAATCATTATTATTAGTAAGTCTCATTCACTACTAATAAAAAGCTATCAAGAAAAAAATTTCAGTAAAATAACATACTGTAAACTTCTGTTATAGTGCAGAAAAACTATTTTGATTAAAGCCATTACAACAAAGTTTGCCTCTTCTACATAATTGAAAAAATGTAGAAGAACCTCCAAAAAAAAAAAAAATCAAGTACCTGCGATTCGGATCTGTATGCCAATGGCTGGAACCCAGGAGTAGCAGCTTGTTCCGCAGCTCTGGCTAAATCTTCTTCGGGATTACAGTTGTAGGAAGGACTGCTGGACAGGGAAGAATGGGATGACGAAGTTGAAATGGAACCAGGTAGGGAAAAGGCTGAATCACTGCTGTTGACGCCTGTTGTTGGGAGCTGCAGTGTGCTGGGGGGCTGGTACACAGAGTGGTGGTCAAAAAGCACTTGACTGTTGCCTGATTCTTCAGAACCGGAGGCTGCTGAAAAGAAGTGGCTTGAATTTTGTGGGCGATAGATTTTGAAATAAAATTATTTGATTATATAAAATAGATGTTATACGCTTAAATTATTTGAATCATATCCAAAAAATTCTGACTAAATCCCTAACAAAAAGTAGCAGACCACTTACTACTACTTAGTAGAAAATTAAATAGTAGTCCCCCCTTTTCAGCCTACACATTGTAAAAAACTTATTGTTTGAAGTCCATTCACTTAGTATTAGTTTTAATTTTTTAGCCTACATTTTAGAGGCAATTTTGTTAAACTTATTCAATGAAAGTTAATTTTAAAAAATCTGGCTAACAAAACTGCTTGAAAAAAGTTATAAAAACAAATTAAAAAAATAAATACCTAGTAAGCCTTCTCCGGTTATCTCACTATTCACCATATCTGTAACAAAATCACTGAGAGATGAATAAGATGAACTGGTGCTACCAGCTCCTTCGCTGTCACTACAGCTTTCATCTGCATGAAATAAGAAAGCATTTAAATAAAAAGAAAATACTGATCAATTGAGTAGAGTGCAGTGAAATATGAACCCCAAATTAACTTTTGATTTTTTAAAAATTGAAACATGTCCCATTGAGTTAATTGGGTTTTTGGATGAATAAATGCTGTTATCTGTAAGATACAAATACTCTATGACTTTAAGCTTTGATGTAAATAAACTGTATATAATGTTAAGAAACGCATCTGCTATGTTAATAGCCATTATGTTCGTAAAAGTTAAAATCAGTTATAATATTATATACTAAAAATTTAATTTTCAAAAAAAAAGTATAATCTTATCTATACAGAATAAGAATTATTACTTTACTACATACAAGACACCTTTTTTTAATCCTAATAATTATATATTCTATAAAATTGTTGTTTAATTTGAACACATAAAGCACATATTATTTTTTCAACCTACCTGTTGATGGTTCGGATTGTGAAGCTCTTGCCAAGGAACTTGCCAAATGAGATCCCTCTGACCAAACTTTGAAATGTATGGGTTCCAGCTGATGACTGTACCATTTAGCTTTATCTCCAACAACAGTAGGATCAAATACACCTAAAATATGTTAAAGCAAACCAATATTATTACAAAGTATATGCTTAAGTTGTTGCTTTGATTAAAACTTCATTTATAACATGTTAAATGTGAACACACTTATTTTCTTCTTAACGTACAGCATTAGTACACAAACTGAATAAATATTGAAACTGAGCAACATAGTACATATTATGCAATAGCAAAGTTAGGTTGCATTAACATAAAATTAGTCTGTCATCAAACTTAAAATTTTAATCCATTAATCAACTATTTTACGAAGCATGACAGATATTGAAGTAAAGAAGCATACCTGTATGAACTCTTAAGAATGCAACGTTTGTTGGTGAAAGTGACCATTCAGCAAAAAATTCCACAGCCTAATTGGAAAAATTAAAATTATCAAAAAAAGAATAAAGCCATTATACAACACAAGCATAAATACATAGAATACAAACACAGGCATCAGAACATACTTCAGTCTAATTAAGAATAAAAATATTTTTTTTTGTATGCACCTCTTTAGTTTTAAATACATAAATTTTATACTGAATCAATTGCAAGCAAACATTGAAAAATATATTCAGTAAATTTAACCTAATACTTTAAAAAAAAGTGATTACAATTCTGTTAAATTGCAACAATATTATAAGAGGATTTTTATAGGTCTCGTAAACCTAAACATAAAATCAAATATTATAAGGAGAGGGGAGGAAGGGTCAAGTGTTTGTCGAGCACACGTTCACACCCAAATAAATAGTTAAACTGAGAATTTGTAGGACCATTTAAAAAAAATTGGTGGTGCTTTTTTGTGGTGCTTTAGTCTTTTGTAGTGCTAAAACCCTTTTCAACCCTTTCAGTCCCAATGACAATTCGGCATCATTTTAGAAAAAAAATTCTGATTGTCTAAAGCAACTTATGATATTAAAAAGCACAGCATTCAATTCCTCAAACCTTTTTTGATTAAAAAATATGTATTAATCCCAATAGATATCAGCCATATTTTTTTAAAATTATGATCAGAAACATGATGATGCCAAATGGCATCAATGGGACTGAAAGGGTTAAATGTAGCTGTTTTTTTACAACCTACTTTTCCTCTTTTTAATCTAAAAGAGTAAAAAGAATGGAAAGTAGGTAATGACGTCATGGAGATTTTAGTCTGTCTGTTCCCCTGTTTTAACTCACCCTCTTAGAAACGTATAACACACTTAAATTGTATACTTTTCTTTGTCTTCTATACTATAACAACATCACTGATATTAAAGTAACAGAACATTTAGCCTATATTAGTTATTTCAGAACTTCTTGCATGCGAAATTCCCACCCACCTGTGTTCGAACAAACTTGTGCACAAAGTGCGACATCTTTGGCCTGGAGTGCAGGAAGCTGTTGACCTGAAAGGCCACCACGGGTCTTGGGTAGAGGCGCAGGGTTCGCGTATGTTCCATGAAGTTGGCAAGCACACCAGGAGAGTTGAAGAACCGGACCATAGCGATGCGGGTGGCAACGTCCACCGAGTCCACGTCATTGCCATAGATCAAGGGATTGAAACCTAGCAGGGAAAAGAAATAAAAAAGTTTCATGAACAAAGTCCCACCACTACTTATTGAAAATAGGCTGGGAAAAAAATTCCGTTCTTTTTTCTTCCAACAGAGCTGCTTGGTTGGGGCCTTAGCCTTTGCAGACTCGGCATATTCCACAGAACTGATAGCTGTTTTTTTTTGTGACAACATCTTAGCAACTCTCGTTACCAATTTTGAAGATCAGATTACAATGAATCTGAGTTTTCTCTGGATGTTAAAGTATGCCGAGATACACAATCATATGTCCACATAGTCATATGGCATTCATGCCCTTGATATTCACATCCAGAAATTAACTGAGAAACAATACATCTAACAAGGATATGGATCACACGACAGTAAAAAAAAGGCAACCAAACAGAATAATTTTGGGACTTTATTTCAAAGCACGGCTAAATTGAGCACAAAATTATCCGGATTACATAAAAATATTTCTGAAAGGGATTGTTATCATCATTCTGCATCCACTGTTAATTATCAACATACAAGAAATATGCCTTTCATCTCCTCTAGCCGAGAATATATTCAACTTGCACAATTAACTCACCTAGGTACTCCTACCTATGCATGCAAGTACCAGCATGTGCAAATCGTCACTTAAGTTCCCCACATGTGCTATCTAATCGCTGTACGGTAACCCTTGGCGAAATTTGTTCAGATACTGCGATAAATAGTTTTTTGTGGAAACCGGCTGACTTTGACTAATGATTCAAATTCTTTGACTTCGCAACGATGACGTTTTCCAAACAGTGGTGCTAAATGAACGCACCTGTTTTTCGGCTATCCCTCCTGTAGCTTTATTGCGACGATAATTCAAACCTATCCTTAATACCGTATTTATTATAAGGGCACACGGGGTCCGGGCCCCCAATTTCAGGGGGCTCCGAAGGACCGACAATTTCTCTCACACATTTATTCTCAAAACATATTTCTCGGGCACATTACACTTTTTTTCACAAATCAGTAATCTTATCAGAAGGTATTTACAAGGCATATACTACACCATTATATCGATGACTGCGCCTATTCCTACTTTAATAATTAATAATATTTCCAAACACATCCTACTTAATTTACTAAGTACGCCATCTAAGAGATCACTCACACAATCATTCCGATTCCAGAGTCAAGCTGCACTGTCGAAACAAGAACCAGTATAAATGTCGACATTGTTTATGGTTGAATTGTACAATTTTTTCTCAGCTTCGACAAAACGATGGAAAGTTTTAACAGAGCATTTCGTTGCAAATGGTCCTGAAGTCTCTTTCAGAAAGTAGATTGTCTGCAAGCGCCAATGCCATTAATGCTTTTTAAAATGGTAATTTAGATATTTCTGAAGCATTGTCTTTAATTGCAAGTGACATCAATCAGCTAGGAGACACTAGAAAGGAAGCCCAAAGCCTGGCAAAAAATGGGAAAATTTGAGACTACTCTTCTAACGGAAATATGGAATGATTTTTTGGGAGTTAGGAATTAAACAAAACAAGTCTAAGTTTACAGAATATCACTATGACCATGGACGTTGCAACAAAACTTTACGAATATCTGATCAGTTATGTCAATACCGCACGCAATAATTTTGATCAGTACGAAGCGGCTGCTAAAGATAAAAATCCATATGCTGACTACAAAGAGACATTTTTGAAAGAAAAAGATTTCGCCCCTCAGAAAAACAACAATGTTACAAAAATGGCTGAGTAATTTGTCAATTATGTGCATAGAAAGTGATATCCTTAAAAAAATTGACTTTGATGATGTAATAAAAGATTTTGCTCAACAGAAATCCTGAAAGAAACCGTAATCGTAACCAAAAAACCAGCAGCATTCAAGTATCATTAATGACATATTATATCATACTGTATATGATTACCTATAATAAATAGTCATACTCAGTAAAAAAATGTTGTTATAATTCTCATTTTTTTTTTACTTTCCAAAAGGGCCTCAAATTATTGTGTGCCCAAATGCCCCATCCTAGTTTTTGACGGCCCTGCCTATCCTATCATTTCGGTTGGGTTTTCGGCCGACTTTTGGAAAGTTCGCCAAGGGTTGCCGTTCAGTAAATTTCTATAATTTTGCAAAGTTAGATAGCACATGTGGGAACTTAAGTGATGAAATGTCACAAATGCATCTACCACAGAATTGTCTCACCTGTGGTCAATGGGGGAGGTGGAGGCTCCTGTGCCGCTAATCTGTCAGCTACCCCTGGCTGGATGCGGTCCAGATTCTTGATGGGCTGGGGGCTCATGCTCATGGAGGCTAAGGCCTGACAATCAGAAAACGCATAGGTCAAAGCAGTTTGAGAAAAGTACTTTTTGGTATTAAAGTTTAAAAAGACATTCAATATAGGATATAATTGAATAGAGAAATAGAAATCATTTTTCAACTTTAACCCTCTGAGGGACAAGCAAATTGGCTGAAGTTTAAACTTTTTTACAGTGCAAGAGATTTAAATTAAAATTTTAACCAAAAATGTCATTTCTTAAATTTTTAAAAAATTATATTTCTGTAGTAGATGGTAGAAAAATGATACCTACAGGCTTCAAATTTTAAAATTTAATAAAATTATTGAAATTTGAATTAAAAAAAATTATGTGTGTTGCTAGAAAACCTGATAGTCAGGTGACGGATCATACGTCAGTATTCCACAGAGGGTTAAAAAAAAAAAGGCAACAAAAATGTCATAAATTTTTTTTTAAAAGCCTTTTTAGCACACCACAAATCTGATAGAGAGTAAATTGAGAAGAATTTGAACATAAGGGTAATTTCCAATAAGGAAGGCATTGCAGACCAATTTTTAGAATTTAGTATAAATCATTAATGAGCATGGTTTATAATTTTTAGTGATTTCACAAATTATTTAAACTAGACACTGACAACAACCAAGAATTATTTGCCAGCTTTAAAAAAAATAATAATAAATAAAAAAAAATAAAAATAAACAGTACTCCTTGGGCAGACTATTCACTAAAAATATACAATTGGAAACAAACAGTTCATTTTAAAGATTTTTATGTTTTAATGGCTATTCATCAGTTCTTTCAATACAATTCATAATTAAAGTAGTTCTGTCACATAAAAACCTATTGCGCATTATACCTACGATAACTCATACAGTGAAATAGAAGAACTGCTTGTGTTGCAAATACAAAGTATAACACAAGTTTTTAAGCTATTTTAAAAAAAATTATGAGAAATAACAATAGCTAAGCAGAGTTAATTACTTGTTTTAAATGATTGAGTAAAATTGTTCCCTCAGGTTCAGGTAGTTGAGGAAGATCATCAACTCCAGGGGGTTTGATCACCTGAAACAAATTAGTAACATTAAAAAAATATATATTAATGTCAGTGCACATTGGTGGTTTGTTTTTGAAATTATAATTTCTTTTAAATCATTATAGTCTTATGAAATGTTGTACTTGATAATTTACATTTAAAAACATTCAGTTAAAATATATTTCTTTTAAAACTATATTATCAACAACAGATAAAAAAAAAACTATATTATCTCTATGACGGCTGACATTTTATTTACATCGGCACTTAACAGCCTCCTGGTAAATTAATGAAATGTTTCGGTATGGATATGATTACATTCCAACAAGCCGCAGATACTGCATGTAAAAACTATCAGGAATATATTAAGTAAAATATTGACCTTATTTGAATCCAAGTCGACTAACCAAACATCTTCTGGCATCTTGAAGTGGCGCTTAAACATGAGAAAACTAGCTGGTATTCCTATGATATAAGGTGTTGGTGCCAAGAGAAGCTATGGAAGCAAGACATATTTAAGCCCATGTTTTGAAAACTAAAATATATGGCCTTTAACAAAAATACCTTTTTATTTTCATATCAGTGTTAAGCTATACAGCAACATTCAGAGGTAATATCATAAAATATACTTCAACAAAAGTCATGAATGAATGTCGATGTAATATCTTCCTAAGACCAGAGCAAAATCTCAATCATATATTCTTTATTTAAACACATTTTCTATGCAAATGGGCTTTGAAAACTGTTTTATGAAGAATTAAAAAAAAAATTACAATTGTAACTTCTGCAGGGGGCGCATCAATTATAAAAAACAAATGCTTCTGGCAATCAAAGGCTGAAAAGCGATATTCAGTTCCTCTACTACAAAATAACTTTAACTGTTAAGTAATAACTGTTTTTTAAACTTTTTTTTAATGTATGTAGTAACATGAAAGAAAAAAAATCCATTAAAATGGATGCTGTTGGTCTTAGGATATATTCATAAAAGCTCAGGTTAGATAACTTATACAGTGAACACAGATGAAATAGTTTGAAGTTACAAAACTTTGTGAAGCACAAGTACTATGCAAAATATAAAAATTGTCTCACCTGTTCAGCTCCATTCATACAAGTTGGAAGCAAAGGTATCACTGGAAACATATACTCTAAAGGATAAATCATCGTAACAAAGGCCATGACGCTCATTGTAAGAGCATTATAATCACGGGATTGCATAAGAAGCTACAGAAAAAGATTAAAACTAATTAAAATGGAGGCAAAAGATTTTAAAAGAGCATATATTTTAAATTAACCCTGCAATGCAGGGTTTTCATGTTGATAAAAACTTATGATTTAGTATATTGATTAAATTACCTTGCTTAATAATAAAAATAATAATCCCTAAAACATATTAAATTAAAAATGCAACCATGCATAAAGTAAAAAAAAGACAAAAAGAAATATATACTTCATTTTTCCAAGAATTTTACTAATTTATATGGAAAACATAGGCTTTCTATAACACTTTTGTGCACAAAAACCACTTATTATAGATAACATAGGCTAATGAGAACTAACAAACCCTGTCAATCCAAAAAATCAATAATTGGATATAAATAATTACTTTTTTTGTTTATTAGAAAGGATTCATTTTCAAAAAAAATTCATATACTTGTTACCTAGCAACATTGATTTGCATTAGAAAAAAAAGAATGTTTTCCCAATTAATGGTTTTTTCGGGCTGAGTTCAAATATTAATAGTACACTAAAATTTTTAACAAGAGTTTACATTGTTTTAAATCGAGAAATAAACAAAAGTACACATTTCTAGTGCCCGGATTTTGACCCTGTTATGATCGTGTCCCAGACCCAAGTAAATAAATGTAAGGCCAGTAAATAAATGTGCAAAAAAACTTACTTTATGCTCCAAAATTATACATGTCAGGACTTTCATACAAGTATTAACTCCTAATAATTCTAAGGGCAAATGAAGAGGAAAATCCACTAGAGAAAATCTAGTGTGGTCAGGGAGAGCAAAGGTGAGAGGAGGCTGAATATCTCGAGGCAGAATTTCCACCTACATGAAACAAATTTAAAAAAAATTTAAAATTAATTTTTTTTTATTACCAATTAAATTCAGGAAGAAATTATATTCACAATTAGGTTACATTACATTTTCTTGCACGCTCTGAGGGAAGTGAATTTTTTTAAAACTATTGTTAAAAGGTTTTTTATGAAAGACTTTTGTTAGGAAATTCAAATCAGACAAAACTCTTACATAAACAACCAATGTTTCAATTACATTACATTAGCAAGAATTAAGTGACAAAGACTTCTGAAGAATTGGGAGACTGTTTGGAGATGTGTGGTTCATCTAAGTAGGTAATAATAAAGCAAAAGCAATATCGAAGAAGTAAAAATAACCCTACCATTTTATTTTGGGTGTTTACATTTGATAAATTTCAAATAGTTATTTTATGTATAAGATTTAAAGATAATAAAAAAACATGAACAAAAGAAATTGCTTCTTGCAGTTGATTAAATAAAAGAAAAAAGAGCTTGTATGTAAAGTACAGCATTTTCTTCTTGTTGGTTATTTCATTTAGCTTTTAGGCATCTTTATACTTAATTAACCAGAATGAAGCAACTGTCTTCAATTAAGTAAATTTCATTTCCAGATTAAAAAATCTTGCTTGTGATATAACACTGAATAAAATAAAATCCTTTTATGCAATACAATAAAAGTTAAAATGCATTAAAAAAATTGATGCAAGAATGGTAATCACCTCCACCCTTGTTTTCCCAGGTACTGGGACTGGAGCACTGAGTAACCTCAGCATCCACATTTCAAGCTCACGAATTCCATGAAGGACAGAGGCTGGAGTATTCTCACTCATCCTTCCAGTAATGAAAGACCAAACACTGTCCCTGGGAGGGTAGGAAAAAAATCCTATAATTGTATATTACATTACTTTTGAATTTGGAAATATTAATATAAAAGAAGAATTCAGGAAGAAATTATAATCAAAAAGAACCTTTGTCGTAATTAAAGACAATGTGTCAAAACTTTCTTAATTTTTAAATAGCCATGTTATCATGCTACCAAAGATAGCGATGACCGAGGAGGCCAACAAATAGGTCCCTTTTGGAATGCCCGGCCATACGACCTGCCAGTGCCCTATAATGAGCATTAAAATAACTAAATATACAACACATAATTTAAGAGCTTTGCTTATTGTTTCAGTTTTCTACTACAGAAAGAAGTATTCGTTCAGAGAGTTTGAACTGTATTTTATCATTTCATTATTTATTTAAATTTAATTCTAGGCATTTCCCCTCTTAATAGTTCTTATGAATGCAACACAAGCTTTGAAACCACATTTTCCCCCTCAACCCTTGTGTGGTTTTCTAGGAAATGTAGTGAACATTGCTGTTTTCGTTTTTCCTCCGCCGTACTTGGGTTTAGGCTGAGTAGAAAAAAAATGCAATTAACCTCACAGCAGAGCATCAAATAATGTACCTTTATAACAGCCACGCTCATAACAAGAAAACCTTATTGAAATAGCAAGGAGAAGAGAAGAGAACTTATTTCAAAGCTTGTGTTGTAATCAAAAGGACTAGAGCAAAAAACCAAGTCCCAGGGGCTTAGAGGTAGTGCTTTGCTCTGCCACACTACAGGTAGAGGGATTGAGTCCCGGATTGGGTCAGGTGGACTAACCCTTTCATCCCTTAAGTAGGTCGATAAAATGGGGCCAAGAATTATTGGTAACTAAACACGGTGGGTGGGGGTTCTGCGTAAGGCTGACCACCTTACCAGGACATATGCCTAGCATCTCAGAGCTCTTGGTCAAGTAAGCTGGAATGGTCACAGCAGACCTTGGCCCACTGACAGGCTGTGGTGCAGAGGAGTTTAGGTTAGAGCAAAGGACCAACCAAGTACCTGCTTTGCCTGGTCCCTCCGGTACGTCTGGAGATGTTCCTCTCGTTGCAGGCATCGATAAGCTTCCTCAAAATGAAAAGGCATTCGCGGAAAGTAGAAAAGAACGGGTGATGGCTGATGATGCACACTGAGGTGAGGGAGTGACTCCTGATATGCTGATGGGCTACTGGGGAAGATGACTTGGAGTCCCCTGTTGGTAACCATGGTAGTCAGACAATGTCTTCAATTTTGTGCATGATACAAGAGAAGATTCATGATGAAAAAACAGATTATTGTTGCAAATAATTTGTTTTGTAGAAATGTACATATGCTTCAGTGGAAAACACATTCTTGAAGGTTCAATCATTGTTTCTCCTCTGCTTCAATTATGGTTAAACCTTCAAACATTGGAAAACTTGACTTTTATGCAGACTACCATATTCTTAAAACTCACAATAACTTGGTTAACTCTCACCAATTTTGAAAAGCTTCATAGCAACAGAATATTTCTTTTTGACCCTGTTTCCCTCTTTTTACACCTGGTCTGAGTTGTTCACTATTCTGAAGAAGATGGGTCTATTGAGTTCCCACCAAAATGTGTGAATTCCTACTAAATAAACAATTCGGGCCAATAATATACATTGTTTTCTTCATGAGCACAATGGTAGATTTTTAGTCAAACAACTCAAGAGTAAAAAATGGAAAAACAATGGATTCAGTAAAATCAATTTAGTGAAAAAAATTATTACAAAGCTAAATTATTTAGATAACATGAAAACAATAGCTTTCATAATAATTTTTGATGTGTTCATTGGCTATTTAACATGAAAGAAAGAGAAAAAAAAGAACAATTCTTGCACCAAAATATCATGAAACATGGCAACATCAATTACTTTATAGTAAAAGCTACAAAGTTACAACAGAAAGTTTATTGCTTGTGACCGAATTACAAAAGCATAGTTAATGCCACATCAAGTTGCTTCAGTATCATTTTGCTGTAAAGTGGACAGGTTATTGTCATAACCAGGGGGAAAAAACAAGTGCTCTTCTGGAGGTGTTATAGAACTGTCCTTTTTTTTATCTATCCAATCAAAAACATTTGAAGCTCAAGCACACAGGTTATGAAAAAATGTTTAGAAAGAGTTAAACTTTTTAGTTTGTAAAGGTCTTTGTGATCAGATACGTTATAAACAGACTTAAAAAAAATACTAAAAATAGCGTTAGGTTTATAATTATTCTTAAACGAAGAACATTTTTAGTAGGATTAGATTTGATTAGCATTACACTGAAACATCATATGGGTTATTGTATACCTAGAAAGTTCTGCATTCATTACATAAGGTCATACACTACATAAATAAATACTTCAGTTTTACCATCTGAGTCATCCTGATGTGATCGTTTCGGGTCGAGGAAACCAGAAGAGTCGTTCTCCCGAACTTTGGGCAGTTTCCTCTTGGCACGATCCCTGGCTTTTTCTTTTGTGGAAGGCCGCCTTTCGATAGCACGGTAGAAGTTGACACAGATGCCATACCTTTTACAAATGATAAAGATATGGGTATAGTAAAGGAATTTGTATTTCAGTAATTCTGGAAAGTTTATATGGTTTATATATTGTATCATTAAGTCATGGGATCTTTGATTTTAGCATAATATATAATTAAGTGTAAAATTATGAACAAATCAAAAGAACTGAATTAATAAGGCCTTTGCTCCTTATTGTCATTTTAATATCATACACATTCCTTTTTGAGTATTTAGTGCTCAAAGAAAGTTTAAGTGAATTAGCTTATGTTTAGTCGTAAGTTATTAATGTAGTTATTCGAACCAAAGATGCTGCTAAAAAAGCATGTGCACAGACACATTTGAAAATACTCTAACATCAGTACAAAAATATAGCAAAATTTTAGCTTCAAGTGATGGATATAATGCAAAAACTATAAAGCTGCCCAAGTATATGCTACACGGCAGATTAACAATCATTTGGCAGAATTTTAATAATTTTTTTATTCCTCTACCTGACCCGACTCGTGTCTTTTTCTGTAAGGGCAAACACAAACGAGTTGGACTCTCGAAGGCTGATACGCTTAGGCCCAATGCACACACATCCCTCAGGCTGGCAGAAGTAGACCTATTATAATGCATGGAAAAGTGTCAGAAATAAATCACTGTAAAGTTGTAGATTATAATGTGCTTGAAAAACAACTTGAAAATTATCTTCTGTTTTACAACCATAAAAATTTTTTAAAAATAAAATAGGTAAATTGATTTACAAAAAAAAAAAGCTATAAGTTTTAAAATTAAGTAATATTTAGATTGTGTTTCTGGACCAAGTGAATAAAGGAAATATTTATTATGTTTTTGCTTTAAATACAAAAAGCATTTTTTAAGATCAAAATTTCAATATTTAAGTTTGTTTTATAGACTTTATTTTCAAGTCTGAGAACATTGATTACAGATAAAAGAATATTAGTTATAAATTATATTTTAAAAAAAGTTTGGTATAATTAAATTTGAGTATGACACTGGACAAAAATGTCTCTTGATTTCAACTTTTCAAAGCCCTGCAATAATTAAATACCTTCATTTTAAAAGTTGGAGAAAACATGAGGACTTATTGAGGAAACAAAGCAGTTTGGCATAATAAATTAAAGCTCTTGCATACCACATCAGGACTAAGTGGAAAGTCCTTGTGGTCCTCAGCCGGATATCTTTTCAGAAGCTCTGGTGTCTGCACAGCATGGGTGCGGCTCGGTTGGCGCGCTCCCACGAAAACAATGTAGTCCAGGAGTCGAGGACAGAAGTATTTCTTGGTGGCATCTGACATTTCTCTTGATTGCAGTGGCTAGGTGGCAACACTGCACTGTCAGGTGTTGTGCGAGAGCGATGGCATTTTCTTCCCTCGCCTAAGTTATCTACAAATGATTGGGATGGGGGGATGTGCCCTCCGACAGAAGTGGAAGGTGGTCTGTTTTCCAGGCTCCATAATAGCAGCATTTAAACTGAAACATACAATTCACATTTATAACTGTCATAAATAGGAAAAAAACCACAATGTTCTGAAGGTGTTACAGCTTTTATTATCTATTCAATGAAAAATATGTGAAGCTGAAGCACATGGCTTATATATTTTTTTTTTGGAAATACAGTTTAACTTTTAGGTTTGTTATGATCTTTATAGACAGATACCATACATTGTTACAAATATAAAAAATACTAAAAATAGGGTTTTTTCCCTTTGTTTATAAATGTTCGAGTAATGCATAAGCACATGAGCAATCCACACATTAATTTTTTTTAATATTAGTTTTAAGGTTTAGAAACCATGGAACTAAATTTTAATAGAGAAAAAGAAACATAGGCATCACACACAAATTACTTGCGATTGTAGTATAGCAATATTAAGTTTATAAATAAATATATTTAATTAAATGAAGCAGCAAAAAAGTAGTAATAATTATATTTCAAAATTTCATAATATATTGTTTTAAAGCATGAGATTTCTAATAAAAAAAATTTAAATCTCATATTAAGTACATAAAAGATGAGGAAATTAATTATTAGTAAAAAAATAACATACTATTTTAAAACATAGTTGCTTAACAGGTAACTTGGCTGTTTTGCCGACAGATTTTTAACTTAACTCTTTTCATGGATCTAAAAAAAAAAAAGGAAAAACAGCTGAGTATAAAGAAAATATGCTTTTAATAACATGAAAAATTGATTGCTTATTGATGCTTATTAAAAAAATAATTAAGATGCAGAATTAAATGTAAAATTTAAGTTATTAAAAGTAAATTTCAAATAATGAAAAGTAAATTTCGACAAATAAAAATTAAATGGACCTTTTCTGTTAGCTTCTTTTTAAAAAAAAATCTTTAGAGCTCATACATACCTACCAAGTTTCAACTTCTTTCATTTTAGTTAGTTAAAGAAGTATGGAGCAATTGAATATGTTGAGCAATTTAATACAGTTTCCTATAAAAAAAAAAATCAAATCACTCAGAAATATTACATTAGCAAAAAATTTGTGCAGTATCAATAAACGGTATATGTACATGAAATATCAATCCAGTCAACTTAACTCAATATTTGAAAATACAGTATGCATCAGCGAGGTGATTTCAACTAGCGCTGCATTAGTGGTCAAAACCTGATAAACCACCTGATAAATTTTCTCCCTGCTCATGAAATTCTTGTAAGCAGTAGTATATTCTTTTAAAGTATAAACTTCTGACAACAAAAGCCAACTATTTTAGCAGTACTATGCGAATGAAATTCGAAAACATTTCATTCTTTTTTTTGCTAACATCCCCAGACAAGCTCTTTGCTGCAAATTAATGTATCTAAAGCATCATTTTTAAAATGTTCTTTCTTAGTCCAGGCAACGAAGGCTGAAAAAAGGGTCTAGAGGGAAAGTTTTGGAACTCAATTTTTGACTTCATAACTTTGTTTAGACTAGTTAGGAGGTAAACATATCAAAAGTCTCCGCCCCTAGCCCCTGTGCTAAAGGGGGGAGGGGGGGTTGAATGTCCCATTTTTCGGTTTTTCGCTTATATCTCGAAAACTATTAGTTCTAGCTATATAATTGTAATACACAAAATGAAAGCTGATTAAATTTGCTACAAGCTGCACCCCTCAAGTGTTTTAATATCTTGTATAGTTTTCGAGATATCCGCTCTTGAAAGTCAGTAATTTTGGAGAAAACACTTCTCCCCCCACATTTTCCCTCTTTTTTAATCGGATAACTCTTCAATAATGCACCGAAACACTAAAATTTGGCCCTAGATTGGTAGAGAATTTAATTCTTTTCAATAATATATCTTATTTTACTATTTTATCTATTTTCCTTCAAATTTTAAAGCGGTTTCAGTGTTGAGTGAAGATTGTACTGAAAGTCCCAGAGCTAATGCATAAGTTTTGAAATCGCAACTTTTGGAAAACAATTTATTTGCCATGTTATTCCATTTTCACAAGGTATTAGAATCATCATAACATCAATTTAACACAAAATTGAAAAGAAAATAACATCCGGTTATTTAATTATTAATTAATAAAGTTTTAAAATAGTGGCGCCATCTGCTGTATATGTTTGAAATTTTAAAACTTCAAAAATATATAATTAAATAACTAGATAATATTTTTGTTTCAAATTTGTTTCATTTCGATGTTATGTTGATTCCCGTACCTGGATAAAATGGGCTAACATGGCAAAGCAATACATCTGTGGAAGTTGTTATTCCAAAACTAATGCATTAGCTCTATCGGACTGACAAACCCCTCTTATGTACACTTATTCTATACTGAACGTCTAAATAACACTGATACTCATTTTGTAGGCACGTTGCTACTTTAATATTTTATCTGTTTTATTTCATTCCTCGAACTCCAATGGGAAAACGGTCAGATGATCCCCCTGTTCTTCTTCATCTTCGGAGTCAATTTGAGGGACCCCATTGATGCTGTTCCAATGGTAAGTTTGGCATGCTCTAGGACCTTTGAGGCTTTCTATTTTTGCTGCTACACTTGAGCTGGCACAGTCTTTCTTATATCATCCGAACATAATTTTCAGAACATCGTTAGGTGCTGCTGTTAACTGACTGTGCACTGGGACCAGCAAAAGAGCTATCGACTCAAGAAGTCGCAGTCGGTTGATATCCTTTTCACTGAAGACACCAAGATAAACGTCAAACAAGATGATTTTCTGTCGAACAATATAAATAAAATGGTCTCATCAACATACTTAAGGTGTAGTTTGAGGACAATTGAATGTAGGACCCTTCGAGCAGAAAGGGATGTGGACGTTCTGATAGTGGATACGGCATACGGCTGTGATAATGTCGGAAATGACACAGATACTTATTTTGCTGGCACGTTGTTATACTTTAATATTTTGTGTCGACCTTGCAGTCCTCTTGATGGCTACAGCTGATGTGCATAAGGACATCGGTTTCATAAAGCCTGGACGTGGGAAGACAAAGGATTTTTTATTCTCATCCCAAGAGTTACAGCAACTGGGTTTAGGACGTGCTATTTTTGCAAACACAATAGCTGGATGCGACACTACATCTTTCACATTTCGAAAAAGCGGGATCGCATTTGTGAAGTTGTGTACGAAGTCGTCAGAAGTCCAGAAAGCAGCAGCGGTCTTTTCATACCCTTCCTTAACCACATATCAGGTACAAAAGGCAGGCAATACCTGCATCTTGAGGTGTTATGGGGCTCCAACGAAAGAGGCCTTCCCCAATGCCACAGGTATAATTCACTCTTGAAATCCGGAGCCGCCATCAAGCCTGATATATCGTCTTCTTCCCACCGAGGAAGCAATAAAACAGTATTTCCTCTGAATATTACACCAAGATGAGCAGTGGCTGGGAAATGACCTGCCTCCTCTTGTGTATGATTGGAAGATTGAGAATAACTGCCTGATGGTCAAAGTGCACAGTGAGTTAGCTGCAGCACCTGACAATATTATGAAAATAATTTTCTGCAGAAACATGAAAGCCTGTGCCAGCTCAAACTGGTAGCTGTAAAAAATCAAGTCTCAAATGTTCCTCAGAATGCCAAAATTCCCAGGGTACTAGCCTCAAAAGGGTCTCTCAAGTTGACTCCGGAGATGAAGAACAGGGGGATCATCTGACCGTTTTCAAACTGGAGTTCGAGGAATGAAATAAAACAGATAAAATATTAAAGTAGCAACGTGCCTACAAAATGAGTATCAGTGTTATTTAGACGTTCAGTATAGAATAAGTGTACATAAGAGGGGTTTGTCAGTCCGATAGAGCTAATGCATTAGTTTTGGAATAACAACTTAAACCGATGTATTGCTTTGCCATGTTAGCCCTTTTTATCCAGGTACGGGAATCAACATAACATCGAAATGAAACAAATTTGAAACAAAAATATTATCTAGTTATTTAATTATATATTTTTGAAGTTTTAAAATTTCAAACATATACAGCAGATGGCGCCACTATTTTAAAACTTTATTAATTAATAATTAAATAACCGGATATTATTTTCTTTTCAATTTTGTGTTAAATTGATGTTATGGTGATTCTAATACCTTGTGAAAATGGAATAACATGGCAAATAAATTGTTTTCTAAAAGTTGCGATTTCAAAACTTATGCATTAGCTCTGGGACTTTCAGTACAATCTTCACTCAACACTGAAACCGCTTTAAAATTTGAAGGAAAATAGATAAAATAGTAAAATAAGATATATTATTGAAAAGAATTAAATTCTCTACCAATCTAGGGCCAAATTTTAGTGTTTCGGTGCATTATTGAAGAGTTATCCGATCAAAAAAGAGGGAAAATGTGGGGGGAGAAGTGTTTTCTCCAAAATTACTGACTTTCAAGAGCGGATATCTCGAAAACTATACAAGATATTGAAACACTTGAGGGGTGCAGCTTGTAGCAAATTTAATCAGCTTTCATTTTGTGTATTACAATTATATAGCTAGAACTCATAGTTTTCGAGATATAAGCGAAAAACCGAAAAATGGGACATTCAACCCCCCCTCCCCCCTTTAGCACAGGGGCTAGGGGCGGGGACTTTTGATATGTTTACCTCCTAACTAGTCTAAACAAAGTTATGAAGTCAAAAATTGTGTTCCAAAACTTTCCCTCTAGAACTCTTCGTTGCCTGGACTATCTATGCAACGTAGACGTTGCAACAAATAAGATAGAGTTTCAAAGTAAAAGAAATTTTCGAATTCAAATGTATTATGATAAAACCATACGGAAGTAGAACTTTGCCTTTAGCCAATATAATTAAAATATATTAAATGGTGAGTTGAAAACTATTTACCTAATAATAATTTTTAGTATAGTCATTCACGTCTTCAAGACATTTTTTGAAAATCAAAACAACAATCTGAAACACCTGTTTCCGTGACGGGATTCGATATCGATTAAATTATACTGCTAAACGATATTGCACTGTTAAATTTGGTTTGGTTAATTTGAAGCACTAGAAAAAAGAACTCGTCACTTCATGGTAGTTCTAAACTACAAAGATTAGCTTGTCTGTGATAAAGCTCTGAATGGAGTTTAGAATTAGGTAGTGGGAAGCTTACAATTCAAATTCAAACTCGCCTATTCACATAATGAAGTGATGCGATATTGCGATCGCATTGATGAATCCAAAAACAGTTTGATGTTGCAAACAAATACTAACTCATCGTTAAGTTTGAAATGAAACAAAAAAATGGAAGTCAGTATATATGGTTGAACATGGAGGAACAAAAGTTAGCCTCACTTGTTACTGAGTCTGTATCGGGCTATGATTGAGACATATTCTAAATTTCGATTGATGAGCGAAAATATCCAACTTTTCAAAAACAAAAATCTTTAATCACTCGTTTTGTTCATGCAGAATAATTAATAACAAACAGATTAAAAGAATATAGTAAATAGCAGTCGGGGGATTGAATCATACATCATGAGTTTGTTATACTAATGCCAGATAAAAATTCATATGGTGTTAGAACGCATTCCTTCGTATTTTCAAAATTATAGAGGATATTTTGAATTCAATCGTAAACGAAAAAAAGAACCTTCTGTTATGGGCGCATGTAGAAAAGAATAAATTTGCTGAGAATCGATAACTAGATGGTTGGAGGTCGAATGAATGGCAAACTTTAGTACCGGTGTGAGCGAGCAGAAACGAAATCTATAATCTATATTCTTGCAGTATAGGAAACAAAAATTAGAACGATAATCATAAAAACAGAGTATGAATAAATATTTTTCTCTTGACATTTCTAAAGTTCTCTAAACATTTAAAGAACAGTTATTCATGGATTAACAGTAAGCCTTTTATATTGTAAAACTATAATAAAAATTAGTTACACTATCTATTGTTATCGGCTATTTACTGTTTATATCGACACTTTTTTACACTTGTTTATGTTTAACTCCTTAATACTTTGAAGGATTATTCACGTAGACTGAGTTGGGGAGAAAATGTAGTTACGAGAAAGATTGTCATTTAAAAAAAATCAATCTTAAGTTAGTAAAATGGTTGAAACTAATTATATGTGTAGCATTAGCGAATGTATATGATAAAAATATGACAGCTATTTATCAATTTATTTCTAAGTTACTGTAGAAGTATATTTTCTTTTATTAAACTGCTCAGTCCAGTGAGAGTTTTTTTTAAGAGTTTTGGTAACTTTCAGGAAGAGGAGGGGAGGGGTGAGGTAAGAGTTAAAACACTTATGGAATGTTCAAACACTTAAAAATATTTAACTATTTCTTATGGTAGCTGTATGTTATTTTTTCATTCCAAGAAATAGGCAAAGATATAATTTGTTTTGAACACAAAAACTTATGAAGGGTTGTACCTTTGTTTTTTTTTTAAATAAGAATAGAGATTTTGCTACAAATAATTCGAGAATAAGATCTTTATTGATAACCACACATTTTGACAAAATATTCAAATTCAGAATTAAATTTATCATTTGAAAGATGTTAAAAAGCTATACCCAAATAGGTAAAACGTTAATTTGAAGTGTACAGTTTTAGGACCATAGAAATAAGCTTCTGAGAAAATTTTGCAAATAATGATTTATTAGTCCCTTATGTTTCTCTCGGTTTATCTCTAACACTGATAACTTTTTATTAAATTAATGAAACTAAAAATATTTTTTAATAACCATCATCAAAACAAATGCAAGGAGAAGGTTAGATTAAAACATTTGTCAAAGATTTGTTGATTTGGGGTGTTACGTTTTGCTTTATATTTTTTAATTAATACATATATTCATTTTTAAAAAATCTTTTAATTTTGTCTGTTTAAGTCTTTCAAGTTTTCCTTCTTTTCTTCTGATACTTCATTTTGTTAAGGATTCACTCTTAATGTGCAATAAAATATATATGTAAAAAAAATAAAATAGATTTAAAATTTTGAAATAAAATAGATATTTAGAAATTATTATATTTAATATTTAGTGGAAAAGTTATATTTAGAATTGATATAAAACTTCTCTAAAGATTACAGAACAATAAATTGCATAATTTGAAATGAACAGTAAGAGAACAAAAACGATGAAACCAACAATAAGAGAATATAAAATCAAAAGAAATCCAATGAAAAAATACACTGTTCAAAATTATTTTGCAATTTTAATAGATTTTTTTATATTAAATTGAAATATTGAATTAGACCAAATTATCACCAAAGCAAGGAAGGATCAAGAAGGAAAACAATACCGATGGAACTGCTATCACTCCAGACGCAAAACATGCTCGTTTTAAGTTTTAGCTTCCACACTACGTTTATAACGTAAAAAGTGGAAGGCTTTATAATCGTTCTGTCTGTCTGTCCGTCTGTCCATCCGTCACCCACTTTCACAGAACGAACCGCAAGTCTCACAAACAAGTGGGATACGTCATTTTGAAGCAAAAAATCAGTTTAGGCTACATTCCAAATTTCATTAAAAAATTTAAATTGGAAGTTTGTTTAAAATTTAAAAAACCAAAAATTTAATCTACATTGAAATAACATGCGAATTCCATTTTTATTCAATATTTTCACTGTTGCCATGACATCAAACGTACGAGAAACTTTATTTAAAATAAAAATTAAATTCTTGAAAAAAATATTTATTTTTGTGTAATAATTCAATTTGGATTGTTGTTATAGCACAATAAAGTTATTTTGATGGTTCGTTATATTTTTGGGAAGAAAGATGCATAAAAAATTCGAAATTTGCATAAAAAAATATGCAAATTTTCGCTTTTATTTTTAAAGTAACAATTTTACTGTAATTTATTTTTCGAAATGTAAACTTGTGACTGCAAAAATATATTTATTAAAAAAATTCATCACTATTCTTTTAAGTTCAAAAAAATACCAATAAAGATTAATTATCAAATCTGCAAAAGAAGATTAAAGAAAATTATTTGTTTTTGCTTATAAAAGTTTGAATTAGAACTAGCCAAAGGCCCTGTTTGGCGAATTTCTTTTTGAGGTGTTAGTGTGTTTCCTGTTGAGCGTAAAATGTTGTGTGGAAGCGGTGTAAGTGACAGATTCTGTAACAAACCAACTTGTTTGGTAATAGAAAGAGACACAAAAAATCGCCAAAGGGCCGTAGATTGAAGGCTTAGCCAGTAAAATATTCATATAGAAAACAAACACTTGAATGAAGGTTGAATCATCGTTGCACAACAGCTACAGGAAGACTATTGGCACCTTGAATAAAATCTTAGGGTTAAAAATACCTTGTTTAAAGTCTTAGGATTAGGTTTTTATTGTGTCTTTTAAACCATTAATGCATAATTTTAAGACATACTAATTTCGGCATTTAAGTAGGAAAAAAATATCTATAAAACTGTATTTTCCTTTAATGTACTTTCTATGCACTGAAGCTATCTTATAGGATGAAAAGTTAGATGAAAGAAAGTTTTATTTGTCATTTTTCTATCGCTGATCATAGAAAACTTGAAAAAATGTATATTCATTGTTGGTTTCAAAAAAAAAATTGTGGAGCTGTATTTCTTTCAAATTTAAGGCTTATTTTGAAACATTTAATACATATTAGCTATCATTAATAAGTGTATATTTTATTGGATTAAAAATTGCTGTAGAAGTGTATTTTCCTTCTATATACTTTGTATGCAGTGAAACATGCATATGGGGAAAAATTGATTCTAACAAAGATTCTATTTTAAGAAAATATTTGTTGGTGCACTCAAAATCAATAATACTTGCTACATAATAATTTTCAAGAAATTTATAAAAGATATTTGAACTGCTAAGAAATTAATGAAACTACCAACCGTTAATTAGAAAACATCTCCATATCTAATTAAGAAAAAGATGAACATTTGTGATTGTTTTTAAAGTTTAAACGGCTTTTGTAGTTTTCATTTCTTTATTTTACCATTACATGGATAATACGTCAACAAATAGAGAACTTTTTAAGATTCGGATTTTATGTTTCTGTACAATATATTTTCTATTAATATGCTTTAATAACAGTGAAACCTGACTAATAACAGTGTAAAAAAGTGCTAAATAATAAAGATTCTGCAACTTTTCTTTGTAAAAAGCCGGGTAATAATCATTTTCTTAGGCATGAAAACAATGTTGATGATTATGATAAACTATTTTAATGATGATTTTAAACGTGGTTAACAATTAAGTAAATACGATTATAAAATATTTTTAAGTGCGTGTGAACAAGTTAATTTTTTCTTATAGCTGTTTGCATACCATCAGTAAATAACCATTTCTAAAAACATATATCTTTAAAAATATTAGCCACTGTCATACATATATAAATGAAATTATGACATATTATGATGAATATTGCACATAATTTAACAATAATTTGGGAAATATATTTTGATGGAAAATTATCGCAATATTATATTTTCTTTAATGTTCTGTTAATGCAGAGAAACAAAATATACTGTGGTAAATAATGCACAACATTTGCCACAATGCCACTCACAACATTTGCCACAACAAATTATGGCTAAACATAAATGACAAATACACATGTTTTGATGGTAAAGTTAATATTGTTTTTTATTTAGTGTATTTAAAATTGATTCTTGTTTTATATAAAACGTTCGAGCGATGAGCGCTTTAGAAGACTTACCTTTTTCAACCTAATGCTACATATTTTATTTTTAAAGGATTTCGTAAAGAATTTTTTTTTTCAAATATATAAGAGTTACTTGATAAATTTATAATGAATATTTGAATTTAAATTGAATATATCTACATAAAATATACAAATGATCTATTTTGAAAAATAAACACATAATGTCTTTTTAAATTTTTAAAAAACAAGTCTTAAATAGGCAAGGAAATTGTTGAGGCTACTTTGGACAACTAAAATTATGTTATCTGTTAAGAAATATTACGAAATATTCAAAATTGTGTTTTTTATGTAAGAATTATAGTTTAAATTACCCCCCACCCCCAAATAATGTAAATTACTGAATGCACTTAAGCTGTGACCGAATAGTGTCTCTCTTGTTTCTCTTGTATAAATGAACTGGAATGAATGAGTTGAAAAATCAGATGTTTTTAAATATTTCAACGGAAATAACGTATTAGAAAGCAGATTTCTGTCCTAGGTATTGTTCAAAATTATTTATTTGTATTTTATTATTTAGATTTTAGAATATCTCAAAATAGCAACATATGAATGAGTAGTGTTGTTACTGTATTAATATAAGAGAACCTAAAAGAGAGAGAGCCGTCGGCACACACAAGTCGGGATTAGCAAAATTATTATTTTAAGATATAAAACGCTTTTCATTGATGTCATTCTTTTGATTATTTTTCTGCCAGATATACAATAAAGTGTATTTAACCGTTAAATTGCCAGATGATGCACTTTCATTTTGTAGATTATAACTAAATACCCACACGTGTTTAGACTATCCTCGATGGTGTGCTGATTTCTCAAATATTGTGTTTAAACTGCAAATATCAGTATTTTACAACAATTCTGCAATACTCTGACTCAAAGATATAGCAATTTCCAAAAGTAAAAGTTTTTTAAACAAAAAATTATTTAAATTTGTGCTCATTCGTTGAAGTTTTACTTTGTATTTTAAAATCATATTGTACAGTAAATTGCTTGGAAAGAAACATCGATAATTTAAAATTTATAAATGTAAAAAAAACAAAAATGGTGTTGCTCTAAAACTAGTTCTTAGGCGGATTTATTCCTGAGATGATAAAAGAGAAAAATGTAATTTTAGCTTTTATAATTGAATATTGATACTATAGGATTTTAGATATGGTTGTTATTAGTGTTGTACAATAAAATAAATCACAATTCGTAACTAATGCTACAAGATATTATCACCACAAAATGCCATTCTATAGGCTAAACTTTCAAATTGACGTCACATTTCGTCTGAACATGCAAATGTGAAACTTAAACCAAACTATTCGTATTTACAAAAGGCATCAAAGCTGCATTTACCTCAATATGAGTAGCTTTTATATTGTTCCTTCTTGCGGAATTTGAAAAATGCATCTAATTTCTAAGGGTTTCTTGTATAGAGATGCCGCGGAGGAGTTTCTTTCCTGCCTGGTTTCGGTTCCTGATTCCTGGCGGGATCCGCGTAAACCGTGGGTTTTCTTCCCCACTTTGGCCACACCCAATCGATAACAGCGCGCTGCCCCCTCGACAGAGGCGGCATGAATCGGAACTAAATTAATTAGAAAGTAGACAGAAACAGGAAAAGAGAAAATAAAATTTTAACCTTCATGCACAGCAAACGGAGAAAAACGACATGATTTTTAAAGTTTAACTGTATTAAGGTCTAAATTTAATTTTATAAAGAAACGTAGTGAAAATTGATTAAACCTTCAGGATCAAAACTTTAAATCAAAATATGTATTAGTCTTTAAAAATCATTACATTTGGATTTAAATATTAAAGAAACTTACATTTTAAACTATAAATTTAATGTTTCACTAAAATGTATTAATGTATTTACGCAAGCTTAATAATGTTTAAATTTAGTAAATGTAATCAAATAAAATTGAAATTTCGTAAATAAAAAGAAGAAACTTTTTTTAAGATTTATATTGCAAATCCTTCAACTCAATTTTACATGTTTTTTTTCTAAATGACTTTATTTTAATAATATAATATGTTAACCCTTTATGCACTGAATTAAGTTTTACTAATTTTTATTATTTGTTGTGGCCTATTTTACAGCTATAGTTACATTTTCCTGACGAATTTACTTTACCGTTGTAGACTTTGATGTGCTAAAACCATACAATTCAATTAATAATTTCCAACCGGCCGCCATTTTCTCCAAATGAGCAATGAAAAGTAAAACAGTTGCATTAGAAGTGATAAGTACCATTAGTATATAAAGTGTTAAAGTATCATAAAAACAAATAAATTGAAATTATCGAAGTTATTTTATTAATTATTTCACGTTATCGATATTTGTACTTTTTAAGGCTTCTTTTACTTTAAAATCGGGCATCAAAGTAACGCTACATGCTCAAAATTTAGAAAGAAAAAAAAAACAATCAGAGAGCACAACCAAGACTGAAGGCGAAATTCTTAAAATGGAATAAAACTTAAGAATAATGAGTTTTAAAAACCAATTAAAAACATTTTATTTAATTTAACGCTAAGTTTTTTTAAACAGTTGCATTTTTAAGCGTAAGATATTTACTGAGGCGCAAAAATTCAAAGTAATTCAACGCTCCATTTACTTTTGATTAAATCGAATGAATAATTTGAAATACTAACTCTATGGAGTTTATTCTGCCTAAATTTACTATAAAACTATTTCTTAAAGAAATAAGAACTTTGAACGAGAGAAGATTAGCATAACAAATACAGCTAAATCCGATTACTTTATTAAACAAAATACTATTTTATTCTTTAGAAAATAAAATTAAAACGCAAATGGAATATCTCAGTTTTTTGTACAAACTGTTAAAAACCAGGGTATTAAGGAGATAAGAATTGTTTGATTTCAACTCTACACTCTGCATGTTAAATTTATCCGTTTATAAGCTTAAGCTGTTAAACACACTGTAACTTATCAGATATGGATAAAATTGTCAAATAACTCGTTTATACTTTAGGCCATTGTTTTCATAATCACGATAATTTGATAAAAGACAGCTTGATAACCTGCGTTATTCGCTCTAACGGTGCATTAATCACAATAAACTATTCACCATTTTTTTCTTTCAGAAACCCAACTCTCTTTGTAAACCGGAAATTTTCCGCTCTAGAACATTTCTTAATCCAAGTATTTTCTAGAAAAATTAAGTGCTATTAGTAAAATATGGAACATTTCATTTTGTCACTTGTTACAGTCCCATTTATTCTTTGTCTCGAAACTTTCGGTGCTTTTACATTTTGTTCTGCGTTTATCACTTTTATACAAAAAAGTTTCCAATTTCAAAAAAAAAAAAAAAATGTGCACCGCATACATTTAAAATTAAGCAGCGTGACAGAAAAAAATTGAACTTGCAATGGATTTCAAATATGATATTATTATTTGCAATAATAAAAATGAATTAAGAAACAAAAAACACCCATACCCACCCAAAATATCTATCTCTATAAAATTTTAACCTTCATTTAAAATATGACCGTATGAAAAACATTTCCTATTTAAATTGCATAATTGCCTAACAATTAAATAAGTAAATGCCTCAGAATAATTTTTTTAACTCTTGTGTTGAATTAGCAACTTACAAACAATCTTAAGTCGAATAAAAACAAAACTTAAAAAATAGCTGTATGAAATTTCCGCCATCGTTTGATATTTAATAAAACTTCGAGTTCGAATCATCTTGAAAATCCACTTAGACTTTAGATAACAAACCAATTTAGACAATGCGGAACATGTCAGATTACTATGTACTTACAAAATGGTTTTTGCGCCTTGGGAAAAAATAATAAGTGAACTATCTACGGAAAGACTGAAAAGAACGGTGAAATTGAAATCTTTCTCTTTTTATCTAAAGAAAATATTTCTTGACAATTACTGTAAAAAATTGATAATATTTTTATATTTGAAGTTTAACATTATTTGCAGAATAAGAAAAATTTACTATAACGTATATAAGGTCAAAATTAAAATTAATAAAAATTGTCTCTTGCTATTTACAGAATAAAAAAAAATACAATGGCCAATAAGTGCCAGCAGTTTTTAAAATTAATATTTTTAAACTAAAGGAAAACCCGTTCCTATAAGAAAAATCTGCTTCAAAACTTTTGAAATCATGTATTTACCTTACCAAGAAAGGTGTGGCAAATTTTGTTTAGTAGGATGCATACACATTTAAAATGACATGGTTGTTATCAAATCAATCATGGTTGTTCATCAATTGTTAATCAATTTAGAACACAAAACATTAAATGGGGGAAAAAACCTCAGCAATTTGTACGAATGTTAAATTTAATTAATACTGTAAGCAACTGAATTTTTTTGGAACACAATAAATGTTCTCATTCCATCAACTAGACATAAAAACAAAACTCTTCGAAAAGCTTATTAATCTCTTTGTTGTTTAGGTCCTACAATAATTAGGCAAAAAAGTATGGGGAAAAATTACACAGGATGACACTCGGATCGCTTTGGCTTTTTGCCAAGTGCGACGAAAACGACCGTTTATTGATTCCATCCTACAAATTAATGGTCTTAGAATTTCCAGCACGTCATCTCAACTGCAGTGTTAATTTCGAAATGCTCTTTTTTTTCAGCGCCCTAGGGATAAATAGTCCACACAAAAAATAGCCAATAGCCTCAATTGCTTCTGGGTTTGTTTACGGGTAGAGTCTCGGAATGACAATTAGCTTCTGTTGCTTCACACTAGTATATCAAACACAAAGCTAAAAATCTTTTCAATTTCCGCATTACTTTTCCAGCTTAAAAAGTATACTTATAGTATAGTTCTTCAGTCTATATGTACATGTGTCTTTACATCTCCCATTTTCACAACCCAAACTAAATCTCTAAACGGCAAGTATGATACATTTAATTGGCTTACTTCAAATAATGTAAATGTCGTTGAAAAAATTTAGTTTAGCTGATATTTTGTCTTGTGTAAATCAAGCGAAATTGTTTGCTATTAATTGAATGAATATATAACACTATATGAATCACGAGAGGATAACATATTTAGTTCTACTGAAAGAAAAATTATGCTTAACATTCGTTTCAGTAAGGTAGGAAAATTCAAATTGTACTGTTCAACACAATTGTATAAAAATGAAATGTATGTATAAAAATGAATGACCAAAAATGAAATCAATACTGCGTTAACTGTTGCTACTCACGACGTGAAACATGCTAGTTATACATATTTTTTTAAAATTCTTATAATATTTCTCGATTTATATATATATTTTTTAAAATTTGCTACATTAAAATGGCAACAAATTTTCAAATTTTCATCGAATTTTAGAAAAGGCAAACAGGCTAACTATAAAAAAACATTTGCGCTTGAAAAACAAATATTAAATATTTCCTTAGAAGTATGTTTACAGGTTTATGGACCCTCAACGAATGATTTTGATGTTATAACCAAAATTTGAAGTAAAGTACTTAGATCATAAATGACAAAAAGTTAACTAAGAACATATTGATTTCAACTTTCTATTCTCAAGAGTCAATATTGTTTAAAATGAACGGCGAAATTCCCGATGATATTGATGTTGTGCGGAAATTAAAGTGTTTAAAGGGTATGACTGCTACAATTCTTAAAAAGTTAGAAGATTGTTTTATTGAGAGAATTTTGTATCTCAACGCTAATAATCAAGAAGCACTTGAAAAGGTCCAGTTTGATTCACTTATTTTTGAAGATCATTCAGTTAAAGAACAATCTACAAAAGAAGCTAGTTGCAATCAATCTTCAGTAAAGAATATTGTTCAGAATAAAATCGCCAATAATTGCGCCAATGTGAATGGTTTCGTTGCTATAAACCACACATTATTGAATGAAAACATTGAAAATATTACATCTAATGAAAACCCCTCCATATTCTTAGAGAAATTCAGTACAACCGACTTAACCAATAATACTTCAGAAAGTTTTGATGATGAGGAACTCAAGCCTGACAAGTTGATCCTCATTGAACTTTATCGAAAAATTTCAAATTTCTTTGAAATAAGCCTTGTTACTCCTTTTGCACTTATAATTGAAGACCATTTTGAAATACTTAAATTCGGCTTAGCGCTAATTGTGAGTACGATTTATGCGTTTTTTACGAATGCCAATAAGAAGATGAATTCTACAATGAAGGGAGAAGACTCTCATGTAAAAAGTGTATCGCCTTTTACTCTAAGTGAGTTTTCAAGTGTAGCCTCGTACCCAGCTGTTGAAACTTCAGATTCTATAGAACCTTTAATTACATTAAAGTCCAATAATAACTCGAAAGAAGAACTAAACATACGTGAGACTGAACTTGACAAAAATGTGGATGAAAAGATTAGCGTTAAGGAAACCTTGAAAAATATTAAGAATAATAGTTATGAAAGCGTAACAAACAACAAGTATGAGGAACTCAGCAGATGCGAAGAAAATATGCCAAAATTTAATTGCTTTGATGAGTTTGATAGCATTGTATTAGGAAAATGTCAGTTATATCCAAATTACTGTCATGCTGAAATTGAAGAGGGGATTATGGAAAACAGAGCATCTGAAAGCAATGATAAAAACGATGAACAGTTCGAAGAAAA
Source organism: Hylyphantes graminicola (assembly GCA_023701765.1). Lineage (NCBI taxonomy): Eukaryota > Metazoa > Arthropoda > Arachnida > Araneae > Linyphiidae > Hylyphantes > Hylyphantes graminicola. Next base: position 43,095,200 of record CM043115.1, on the reverse strand, counting down.
AGTGGAGACTGGAGACTATTTTACAGAAATTATTTGTTTGAATTTAAAGAACGAACTTCCTGAAGAATCAGCGCATGTGTTTAATAAAGAAACTGACTTACTTGGATCCCCTCCGAAAAAGGGTTTCTCTTGTACTACAATACCTTGGAAAGATGAAAGTACACTATTAAAAGACACAGAAAAATTAAATGAGTTGGAAAACCAGTCAGAATTCTTTTATATGCAGCCTACCATAAATGAAATCGAAGAAAAAGTAACAGAAACAGAAAAACATTTCAACATTTCAGATATTTCCCAATTGTCTGATAGTTTTTCTGCTGAACCACGACTCCTTGATATTGATGAAAAATTATTTCAAGATAATACTCAATCACATGCTATGAATGTTGGAATAGAACAAGAAGTTGAAGAAAAACATTTAATATTTATTGATAACTTTGAACAAGACATATTTTCTGAGCAATCTGAAACAAAATATGAAAGTATCACACCAATTTTAAGCAATATTTTATCTACAAAAACCGTTAATGAGCATGGAGAAAGATATTTAGAATTATCAAATAGTTATGTAGGTGAGCTCAGTGATTTAGATATTTACGATCAACTAGGAGAAAATAATTTAGGAACAATTCCAAATGCAAATAAGAAAATACGCGAGTTTCCATGCATCTACAACGAATCTGAAAACGAAGCAACTACTTTGAGCAAATTCATAGATGATTCTTCTATTTGCGAAGATCAAGATAATAATAAAGTAATATCTTTCATTCAGGAAACTTCAATGGAAATTGACAAATTCGACTTTATTGACACTGCTTATACTACTGAAGATAACAAAATTTCTACTGAAAGCACCGAAGTACCAATCTTTATAAAAGAATCCAAAATCATTGCAGCCACAGCAAACAGTTCTGAGGTAGGAAATAATAATTTGTATAAAATCCTTCCAAAAAATATTGAACTGGGCACTACTAAAAATGTATTTGAAAGTAATAATTATTCACAGCAGTCAAGTCAGCTCGAATATTTAAAATGCAATGAATTACCAATAGAAAGTTATGTCCAATGCACTGCATTAGAAGAAGAAAGCACTGAAAATTTAACCGGTGAAGACATTGATTTATCTGAGTATGATCCAATTGAAGAGTGTGAAACAGCTGTTATCACGCATGCACATACTGTTGAATGTATACCAGTTGAGGTGGAGGATTTAAACTTTACTCAAAACCCCACGAAAAAGTTGTCGAGTTTGAATGAAATAACGAATTTAAAGAACAATGAGGAAGCAAACACGGTATGTAATATCGGACACTCAAAAAATGAAAAAATCAATCAGAATAACACTCACAATACTTTACCTCAAATTTTGACATATTCTCAAGATTTCGACGATGCTTTGGAAGAAAATTGGCTTTTTCAGGGTCTAAAGTACATAGATAGTTCAGAAGAAAATATCGAACAACATTCATCTGATATTGTTACTGAAAAGAGAAGTTTTGGCACACGTAAAATCAACCAAGAGAAATCCGTTGATCTTCACAAAGTCTTTTCAATTTCTATGCCCGACGTACGAGACATCAATGTTGATAAGTTAGTTACCTGTAAAATGAACTTGTCACTTACTAACAAATTGTCAGCCTTGGATCTGGGTAGTATTGATCAAAAACTATTGGAAGCTTCGCGTTCATTCAAACAAAGCTCATCCATTGAGAAAAAGGGAATCGTAGGACGTTTTCAAGATCTTCCCCAAATTATCCTGCCTGGCTTTAAACAAAATTCGAAAGATTGTCAAAATGAAGATTTCCAATGCTTACCATCCAACGCCGCGGTACCTTTTGAACCGGAGTTGTCGTCGCCATCGTCTAGTTTGAAGAATATGACAGCTGTTTCGGAGTCAGAAGAGAAAGCAGACCACAAGAAAAATAAAATTCAAAAGAGTTTCAGATCGAGAGTGTCTTCTGTGTTTAGCGGTGTGAGGAAACTTCAAGGAAGAATGTTAACTGCTGCCGGAGAAATTACCAATTACAAGAAACAAAAGAATAACTCGTTTGATTAGTATAGTAAAGATTGTCTGATTACATTAAACTCTTTATTAAAAAGAGCTAAGGGTGTTTTAAAAGTGTAGCAGTACTAATATTCTTTTTCTTTCAAAATTTGAAGATATTTGTAAAAGTGTTTTATTAAATAAAGGATTTTGTTTAAAGAGAGCTGGTTAGAGTAAAAGTTCCTTAGACTTTGTAATTGCATGTTCAGGAAATTATGAAAACTATTTACCGTTTAAAACTCGAGCCGTAATTTAGTAATGAAAAGATTTCTTGATAAGTAACTTTTCCAAGCAATACCCTTCCATTTTCATTAACTAAAAATCACAGCAATAAAAATTTAAATATACAGTTAATTTATTTAAGATGAAATATTAACCATTCGTGCCTTCCGGCAATCAAATTCAAAAAGAATATAATTTTTTTCTATTCATAACTTGGTAATTTGATCAAGAGATATAAACACAAAAAGGTGTATAAATGCTTTAATATTTTGTGGACTTAATTTCAACACATGAACAAGTAAAATGAGAAAAAAAACTGCAAAATAAAGTAAAGAAAGCCTTTGCGAAAGAAAAGTGTCGAAACTAAGCCGTACGTGAATATCGAAAGATTTGTCAGAAACACAAGTATTGTCCGAATATCCAGCATTGATTTCTTGGAAGATGCTAAGATTTGCATCCCACTCTTCCATGTGTTTGTGAAGCTTTTTGACAGTTCTTCTCATTTTTTTTAAAGTATCGCATCAATTTGAAATAATTTCACCCCAATAATGCATAGCAGCCCAAAAGTTATTTATAGATTTGGTTTGGTTTTTGGAATTATCGTCGCACTAGAGCTGCACGAGGGCTATTGACGACGGGCAGTGACGACAACCACAGTCAAGTGATGAGCCTACACCTGAATAGGCACCCAACGCAACCGTTAGGGCTACATTGTACGCAGCGTTAGGGTTTTGAAGGATATTTAACGTGCATCCCCTTACACGGGGTATTATTCGTCAGACATTTTTGGACTACACGGGCCGTTTATAGGTCGGCAGTTATTTTATCGATGCCCGGACCCGAACCTGGGACCTTCCTCATGCTAGGCAAGTGCCTAACCGACTGGGCCCCAGTTATTTATAGACATTAATTTATTCGACGTTTGTTTTGAAGCGGTGTTTAATTTTTTAAATACACAAACAATTTATGTTTAACTTCGTAATTTTCGCACTTGTACTGTGTAAATGTTATTTTTAGCCTACTTTTCTTTTTTTTTAATTCGAAGAATTAAAAAAAAATGAAAAAGTAGGTATTGACATGAGGTCGATGTCCGTCTGTCCGTCCGTACCCCCCTTCCAAAATCAGTTCTAGCAATCCGATCTTAAAAATTCTTTTTTTATTAGAAAGGTATAACCTCAGACACCCAACTTTCATACTTTTTGTCCGTCTGTCTGTACGATAGGACGGACATAAATCCACTATTTGACGACGAATTTCCCATTGAATTAGCATTGAAATTCAATTTCGAGTCATTTAAATCTCTGAATTTAACTACAAATGCTACGGACAAGTGAGATACGTCAAAAAATTCAGCGCATCGAAATTAGAATACATTGAAAATTTCAGAAAAGAATTCGAATTCGAAGTACTTCAATTATTTAAAAAACATCAAAATTTAATGCTCATTTAAAAAGCATAGGAAGCCATTTTTATTAGAATTAAATCACCATTGCCATCGCAACAATTGCTTGAGAAACTTTAATTCTTTTAGACAATAAATTAAAATAAATTTATTTTTGAGACATCGATCAATTTAAGATAACGTCAAATACATATTTCACTACGACATCTTTGTATGTTGATATAAATTGTTTTCATTCTATTTATAAGCGAGGAATATTACATATTCCTCGCTTATTTTGTCTTTGAATTACAAATTTTTGCAAACGATTTAAGTTATAATTATTTAATTTTCGAAATAAAATAAATGAAACTAGCCGAATTTAGCAAGTAATTGTTTATTGAGGAGTAGTTTTTTGTTTTTTGTTCTACGAAAAATTAAATATTTATTTATAACTGGAAATAAAGCTGTGTTTAGTGCTGTGCTTAGTGAAAGATGCTGTGTTTAGTTAGATGTTGTGTTTAGTTAGATGCTGCGTTTAGTTAGATGCTGCGTTTAGTGAAATTTATTTTAAATTTAATGTGGAAAAACGGTTGTTGATATCACTTACTGTTACGAACCTAGTTTTTTTCAAGATAAGAATTTTAGTAAGTATTTAAGTAACAGGAAAGTAGGCTATTTCAGTTCTTTAAGAACTTCTTGTTGTTTGTTTCAAAAGATATACATAGGCCCCAAAAGGTAAACTGAAAAGCATTTCCGTATTTACTGACCATAATATTCAAATGTCAAACGTCAGTCATTAATTTTGATGATTTTATTTGGCTTTCTTTACCACTATCAGTTTGTAAGTAAACTATTTGGGATTCTATGCATTTTTCATCATTTTAGCTTCCATGCAACGTTTATAATGTAAAATGTGGAAGCTTTTATAGTGGCTCTTTCTGCCACCCACTTTCACAGAATGAACCACAAGTCACACAAAAAAATGTACCCCGTTTGTTAAACAGAAAGAATACTTCAGTTTGGAGACCCGACTTCCAATCTCATCCCCTTTAAATAAAAAAAAACTTGCTTTACTTATTAATAATGTACTACCCTTCGTTCAATACATAAATAAATGCTACGAAAACAATGAGAGAACTTCAATAAGAAACGAGGTGGATTCGATCTTCGAGCATATCTTCGCGGGTTTCTTTCCTGCACACAGGTATCGTCCGAATCGCCGGGCATCATTCTATTTCTGGACGAGTTCCCTCTCAAGATCCTCTGCCCACTATCCCAATTCAATCGATTGTGTTCCTTGTGGCTTTTCTTCCCCGTTTCCATAGTAACCAAGGGTCTGTACGCCCCATTGATCAACACGGGGCGCACCCTTGGATGTATGTGGGGCAAACTGCGCACTTTCGCTCTCGTCGGACATTCCAACAGGAAAAAGTTGTGGCCTTATTGTAGTAGTTGGCGCCGGTGTAGACTATAGTCTCAGAAATAACACTTTCATTTTTGACGATTCATGAACCCTCAAGCCTCATTTCGTTAAATTTGAGGATTGTTTCGTCAAACTATCACGCGACTTTTGAGTAAACGCGACTCCTCACTTTTACGATCGTGATTTGACGATTCTGTACCTTGATTTTGAGGAAACTGAATCTCATTGTTGTACTCACATGCTCAAAAATGACGAAATATTTCTTTAGATTAGACGACATTCAAATCCTCATAAAAATGACGATTCAAATTTCTTACCTTGAGGATACGAAAACTCGGAGCATTTGCCAGTAACGGAATCGTCAAAATTAAGGAAAATTTCGTCGTTTTTGAGCATTCATTTTTTAGAGTGCAGGATGTTGGATTTCAATTAGCATCCGGACGGTAGTGGAGATGGAGGCAGGGGCTAACCATCGCCTAGGCTTACAAGGCTCGAGGCTTGAACCCAGGATTTTAGGGCTCCCAAAATTAGTTATAAATCCACACATTTTGTTTCACACCTCATAATTGTGTTTCCTTTATTTTTCAAACAACATTTTAAATAATCATACATTTAAGTTTTCTACAACTATAAACCCCCTTATTGTTTTTTAAAATGTTAGATTTGATGGTGGGTTTTATTTCAAAAGTCATAACTTTGCAGTATGTATATTAAGTAAAACAACCTTAATCGAAAAAGGGCATTAAAATGTCTCCGAGCCTCGGAACCCAACTTGTTATGTTCAGGCCCTGGATGGGGGAGGTTCTTTTCTTTTTCAGGAGAAAATTTCAGTTTTCGATATTAATTTAAAATGAAATATAAATAGCAGCATTAAGTGCAGATTAGAATGGAATAAAACGCAACTTATAGACAAAATTAAAATCTTATAGAGCTATGTTCGATTATAAATTATCTCTATCCTATTCAGTATCCCTCGTCTAATTTTTTTAGAAATAATGTCTCACGTCAAGAAACTTGGCAGAATTAGAAATTCCAGCATTCATTTTATCCACTCAAGTGTCAGTGCCATAGTTTAGTGTAGAACATCATGCCACTCGGCAAATATTCTTGTGAATAAATTACTTTGCTATAAAGATACATATTTCCATTTCTTTTATTACTAAAACAGAGAAGCAAACAATATTGCATAAAATTTCTTCACCATGAAACATAGATAAATGCGAAAGGCCACATAGTTTAGTAAAACATAGAAAACTGTAATTCTCCAACCAATTTTCTTCTTAGTTTTTTAGCCTCTCAGAAGTATCGCTATGGAACTTTTGCAAACGGTTTTCCCCATACGCTTAGCTCACTACTTAACATGAAAAAAGCATTCTGTCAAGAATCGAAATGCGACCTGACATATTTTCATAGCATAATTATTTATTCCAAAATAAAAATTACAATTCCAATAACATTGACGAGAGAAAATAGAAAAAGAGTAAAATCTCATTTATAAGCAAAATAATTAAAATAAATTATGGTACAAAACATGGTAGTTTGAAAGCATAAAAAATTACCATTACTTTCGAAATTTATCAGGCTTTATAAAAACCATTAAAAGTGACGTTAAAAGCATTATTTAACTACATACATTAGCTTCATGTGACAAGTAAAATTTAATCAGTGTATCTCATTTATTATGTTTTGTTGCTATTGAAAGTAAAATTTAATATGTAGGTTTATAACAGAAAAGTAATTTCTAAGTAAAAAAACTACTAGGTAGCAAAGAACTACACAATGTTTTAACAGTTACATATGAATATATATTTTTTCTTACAAATCTAATAAACATTTAAAGCTCATTTTTTAATACTTGTAAAATTTCTTACAAAGAAAATCCTTTATATCATGATTATAACAGACAATAGAATCTATAAAAGGACACATTTTATGATTTATGTTAAACTTAGTTCTTGCTTTAAAAAATTCGTTTATTTTAAGAAAAAAACTGTGTCTGAATTTATATGCTTGAAAGTAATTTGAGAAAAAAAATCTATTTTTAAAAAAACTTTTCTATTGTTATATCATTCCCATTTTACTTTCAATTTACCTAATATAAAAAACAATTAGGTAATGAAATTATTACGATAAGTTCGATAATCCAAACTGTATATTTTGTGTTTCCAACAAGTTTTGGAGGGTGCTTATTCTAAAAACATGGTGTGGATTAGAATGTGGCAGCTTAGAATGAAATCACTATAATGGTTTAGAACATTGGACTGTTTGTCTGAAAAACTACACTACAGCTCAAACTAAGAGAGATACGTACTACAAATTTGGTACACAAGTTCATATGGTAGCTGTTAGACGTCACATGATGATTTTCAAGAAAATAGCACATGCGTTAAAGTGTAGCTGCCATAAAGCTTTTTAGGTTCTAAAGTTATTAAAATTACTTTATAGAGTAGGGGTAAGTGGTGTACCTTGGAAGTATGTGTACCTCGAACCTATGCTGATTCTAGCTCGATTAGCTTAGATATTGAAACAACACCACATGCAGTTAAAGCATTTGCTACCAGGGATCTCAGTGAAGTTCTATCTGTTTGTTTAAAAGGTCAATTTATTAAAGAGGTTTCGAAAAACTAAATTCACAGTTCAAAAGTAAATTTTTGTCAGATTCTTTAGTGTAATTTTTTACTCAAACATGTAGTGTTTATTCGGAAACGATGGTTATGCAATATAAAGCAAAGTTTTATCTATAAAACAGTGTGCTTGAAATTAAGTTAAGTCTAACCTTAACTTGGTGATTAACCATTTTGTTTTTAATATCCAAGTGGTGTACCTTGGACTGGTCCAAGGTACACTACTATAGGTCTTATGTGCTTCAGATTGTTGAAAACCCTTTTTTAAATTCAAGTAAATTCTTTCCTTTGAAAAATTAAGTATTTTAAGCTACTAATATGCAACCCTGATTTGTAAAATCTAGAAAAATGGAAATTTGTAAGAAATTTTGATATGATGTGATAAAGAATTTTTTTTGTAGTTAATTATTTAGATTTATGGAAGCCTATAAAATTTTAACCATATTGATATAATATAGAAAATAATTATTGCATGCTCATCTAAAAAGATATTTTTTATAATAAATATCTAAGCAAAACATCCTTTTTACGTTTAGGACTAGTTGAATAAACATAGGGGGAAATATTTGAGGTTTTTTTTTTTTCAAATTTAAGACAGAAAGATAGGCAAATGTTTTTCTATGGCAGGAAATAACAGTTTAATTTTATGCTGCATTTTAACGAATACACCCGAGAAAGATTGCATTGCAGCTGAAAAATCCAAAAGGGCACTAAAAAAAACTAAGGCAATAAAACCCCTTCCTGAGCCTATTGACCTAACATAACCAATTACTAGAATCTTGGCTAGAAATAAGAGTAGGTTGTAAAATGTATTTTTGAATTATATGTGGCTAATGAATATTGGTTTTCGGACTGTAAATCGAGTCTCTCTACCTGTTAATAATTGGTCCAAGGTACACTACCGATTGGACCAAGGTACACCGCCGGTGGTGTACCTTGGTCCTAATTACAATTTTATGTATTTATTTTTTAATAGTTGAAATCATTTAAATAACATGTTAAAATAAATATATGTTGTATATAACAACATAAAGTATTTAGTAAAAATATTTTGATTCACTTTTTGCAAGTAATTAAGAAAATAAAAATTGAAAAGTCAAAATAGGTCCAAGGTAACCCACCTTCCCCTACATAATTACTTTCATGTATGTGTATGATGGTGTATGATGGTGTATTAATTTATTGAGTAAAATTGAGAGTCGTGTAGTGTTACACGCGCCTAGTTTTATATAAAAATATTATATAGTATTAAGGCTTTTAAAGGCTAAGTAGGGTAGTCTCGTCCATTTGGTAAAATAACGCCTACGTTTCCTAACAAATTAATGTTTCATTATATGGAACTAATTCTTTTATACCATCAAACACAAAAAACTCTTTAGAGTTTAACTCTTTTCTTCTAAACTTAGATGGTAAGTTTAATTGGTTTACTTAGCGAAAAACTACTTACCGTTAACATTATTTGTTACTCCAAGTTTCGGGAAATTGAGTTTAAATTAGAATTAAGGCAAACAAGGGGAGGTTTTTTAAATAAACATGTAGTAAACTTTAAAATTAAGTTTTGTGTTTTAATTAAGATGAATGAAAGGTTTCATCAACAGAGTACTTGGAAAGTAATTGCCAGTTACAGACTAATCCTTTATACTAATGTTTGTCTGCAACTGTAAAAGCTGGTCTGATGTAATTGCGTTTTGATAAGTGCTTTAAGGGGTCATAGGAGTCTTAAAAATGTGCAAAGAAGGTACTACAAAACATAGTCTGATCTTTCATGTAATTTTTTAACTACTGAATATATAAGTATAATTTTAAAAATAAATATAAAATCAAAATTTTTATTAATTTTTTTAGAAAACAGTTCTTAAAATAATTTCTAATTGAAATTGAGCTGAGAATTTAGGTATAAGTCTTTGTTTGTACATTTTTGTACAATATAAAGTCATTTTCTTGGTTATTTTTTCAATTTTGACCTCACAATTTGCCGCGCAAGTTTAATCCCAATGTGTTTAAATAGCTTTATGTTTAATATCATTTATTTTAATTTTGGCTTAAGTTTCATAAATTTTAAAATTTGTTTTATAATAAATAAATCTTGTAGAATTACATATTAAAAAAATTATAATTATATATTGAGTAGTTAAAAAATTACATGAAAGATCAAACTATGTTTTGTAGTACCTTCTTTGCACATTTTTTAGACTCCTATGACCCCTTAAAGCTTTTATTTCAATTAAGCAGTATACTTAATCCTTTAACGCCTAGAAGGCCAAATTAAGCCGATGTACATAATTTAAGAGGTAGAGAGTAGTTTCATGTTACGTCCAAAAGGTTAAAACAACAACTAAATCATAATAAACGAGGAAATACGAAAGCATTCTATTGTGAACATGCATGGTCACTTATAACGTTTTGAATACGGAATAAATTGTTGATGCTGATAAATAAAGATAAATCATGAACTAATTTATGATACTAATTGTTCTTAACTTCTGTTAAACAAAATCTTGTTGCATGATTTTGAATGGTTCAAAGCATGATTGGATCAGACTAACCACTATAGGCATCACTAACACACTAATAAAAAAATATAAATTAAGATTTAAAATAAATTCCAACTTACAGTTCAAAAGTTAGATGGATACATTTTTCTAGGTGCAGCAATGTATTTCATGTTCTTTCAAATCGAATTTTTCAAATGATTCTTTTTACAATGTTTCAACAACTTATTTCATAATCTATACATACTACATCTGATATATAAGAATAGCATGATTTGAATTGTAATAAATATGTTAATGGAATGTTATGTTTATAAAGGACGGAATAAACATAGTAAAGTTTTAACTGTTGGGTAAAACTAATTAAATGGTAGCTTAAGGCATTCAAACCTAAGGATACATACTTATTAACATTTTTAAAAGCTTATAATTAAGCTTAAGAAAAATCCATAAAAAAACAATAATTTATCTTGTTACATTTATTATTTTCCTTAATAGATTGAAAACTAATAATAAATAGAACCGTTATTAACGGACAATGTAGTAACAATGGAATATAACATTTGAAATTTAATGACCTCCTTAAATGTTATTTGGTCATTTAATTAAATATTAATTCAGTTCAGTGAGATTATTCTGTTCATTATTCAATGTTGTCTTTTAATCAACCTAATATGAAATCATTTATGAAACTAATGAATCATTTGAAAATTTCCTTATGTTTATTCAAAGTGTCAGGGATCAAATGTTATTTCCATTAACATATAATACAAAAGATATTTAATTAAATATATGGTAATGTATAAAATAATTTAAAAATAAACAAATAGATTTTTAAAACACATCAATATTATTTCGATTAGTGATATACAATAGTCGTTTTGTTTACGTAGAAAACTCATAGAAATTCTAAATTTTAGTGTACATTTGTTTTATAAAATGTTAGGTATTTTATTCATCAAACTCTTTTATTAATAACAAATCCTTTTGAATCAAAGTATTGTGATATTTACATAAATTGCTCGTATAGTTACGTTATTAGTTAAGTTACGTCAATTGTTACTTATTTAGTGCAAAATTATTTTATCTCTCACACTTTATGTTTCAATGAAGCAATGGTGTTTAACATTTGAAGTATACGAATCGTCAATTAAGTACTTCTAACTATTGTTATTTTTTAGCGTAAAAATATTCATTATATTGCATTAACTTACTTAAAAAATCTTTCAAAGCTAATCTGAAAATCTACAAAAAATCGTAGATTTTTTATATTAAATATCTTTTTTACCAATAGTAATATTTTACATTTGTGGAGTTCATGGTGATGAAACCACAATTTTTTACTTTAATTAATTTGTATTGTGTAAAGTGCTACATTAATGTTTTATTATATAAATTAAATAGTTTCTTTATTCCTCAAATAAAAACACGTAAAACCATTCATTTAATTTACCAAACTTTTATTTTCATTACTATTTATATTCATACAAAGAATAACTGGCATCTTTACTTTTTATTCATTAAGGCTTAGCAGTCACGATTCATGCATTTCTGATTAGCATATTTCATGATCTTAATTTAACACTTTGAGCTTTTTGAATTTTCAAGTGGATTTCGTTAAGATTCATTATCCGAAAGATGATTAATGGCTAAAAAGTGTATTATTGTTCATTAATGTTTTAGCTACAATTTATTCAGTTCTTTAAGAGTGTGTAATAGGTGCTTACAGGTTATCAATATTTAATAATAAGTTTTGCTTTGAAGTAGTTTTTAGAAAGACTGAAATTAATATTTGGATGATCATAAATTTTCAAATTATGAACACTGTATACCACTATTTGTTTCAACCCGTTATTGTAGTCTTTCAAATCTATAAAAAAAAATCATGTTTGCCTTTTGATCATAAAACTGTAAATAATTAAAAGTAAACTTCAAAACTTTTATTGCACACTAAGTACAAAATTACTCTCTTACTTTCTAGATTAAAACATATCGGCACGTACGAAAATTATGCAATACTTTTAAAGTGCACATTCCGTAAACAAATTAACCTAATTACGTTAAGAACATAAAGTTCTTGAAGTAGTTAGGCAACCAACCAAGTAACCTGATGGATAAACTCAGACAAAGACCCCATGTGAACGAAAAGCATACTTAAGGATAACCCGTTGCGAAACTTTCAAAGAACTTTGCTCCAGGTTGCCATAGTTGTAATTTACACTCTAAAATTGTTTTGTGTGAAATCGATTTAAAATAAATATCTACAAAAGAGGTTTATGAATTTATAGTAATATCATTCGAATTTGATCCCGTCTTGTCTTGCGAACAACTATTGTTTGTTTTGGAGGGAAAATATACGATATTCATTTTGCCATAAGTGTGTTTGTTTTTACCACTGCATATGACTTTCAAACAATTCCTCTCTCAATTTTGTGGTTAAGGCATCTGCCCCAGGATTCAATCTTCTCAAGAGTGCGGGGGTTCGAATCCCACCTACTGCCAATCATCCTATAAATCGGATCTCTGTACTTGGAAAGAGTAGGAAAATCCAACTCATGACCGATGGGCCCGAATACACTGGGACAGACGTGATAGTTAAATCTGTGGAGTCCAAAGTCTCGATGGACGATGTCGCTCGAAGTTCCGTTGGGTGCCCTCTGAGGAGTCGACCTCGTCACTTGACCAGGGTTCTAAATTACGAGGAGTTATTGTCTGTGTTAAAGCTCCTAAAGGAGACTAGAAATAGACAGCCGGAAACGATTACATTACCATTACCTCTCTCAATTCACTTTTTAATTTTTTGACTCTTATGAATCACTGAAAACCCTACTGCATTTACTATTAACCCCAGAAATTCAAACCTATTTTTAACATTTAAACCACAAACCATAGTAAATATTAACCAGTAAGATTTTTTGCTTGTAAAACATTTTTGAAAGCAGCAATTGTAAGAAAATTTTGAGGATCAATTTCGATTTTAAGTTTAGTTTGTGAAATATTGATTGAAACATAAGTCGATGGTGTCACTTGTTGTAAATATCGATGAAACCTTAGAAAACGTAGTTCAAAGTTAACCTAAGGTAATTATCTATCGTGGTTTATAGTTCTATGATGTTAAAGGACCAAAGGTGCCCGAGTCTACAATTTATCTTTTCCTGGGTTTCCTCTTGAAAGCGCACCAACCCAGTCACAAAATCAATTTAATGTCGTTTAAATATTCGTGCAGAATTCTTTTTTCTTTAGACATACAGTTCGTTTATTAAAAACAGCATGTTTAATAAATGGCGTCGAAACAAGTTATAAATATCAATTTCAACCAAAAAATGCCAATTACTACTTAATCAAACTAAACCAGTGAGAAGTCTAGACAAATCCCGCCACGGCTTATTATAGAATTAAGATGAAGATTCGAAAATTTAATCAGTAAGAGATTTCGTCTTGTATAAATTACCAAACGAAGTTCTATTGCTTTTTTCTAAAAGAAATGCAGTTATTTATTCAAGGTTAGGGAAAGTTAGTAGAGATGGTTTCATTTAAACACCGTTTTAATACTAAAACTTAGCGACAAGGATTAAAATTCATATTGTGTATTATAAATATCTACTCCCGAAAAATAATGAAATTATTAGTCTAAGGAAGGTATATTCTGAAGTTTTGGCTGTGTTGCATATTGCCTGAAAAAATCATCTTCATTACTAAGTTATTTATCAATTAGCAAAAATATTTTCCGCAATCTTTTGAAACATCATTTAAACTAAGTCTGTCTCTTTGTTATCTTTATAATTCCTTGTGATTTTATACTTATTTAAGTACACCCATTGCTTACCAAATCACATTTTCAAATAATATCCAAACCTCCATCAGTTAAATTATTCATCTAAACTATGCAAACTTTAACACAATATACAAACATTAACATAGTAAAAAAGAAACGAAAAATAATCATTACCTATGAAGTAATCCAATATTCCTCACTATTATATTTTCCGCATAAGCCTGAGAAAAAGGGTTCTTGGTGCAATATTGGGCGGAACAGAGTGCAATATTGGGCGGAACAGAGTGCAATATGTTGTCGAAATTGAATCTTTTATCAGGTTAAGTGCTTACAAAAGGGAGAAAAGGTCCATTAATCCAACATAAAGGTTAACCAACTCTCTCCTACTGGTAGGCTGTACACGCAATAAAAGGAAGAACGATGTAGGATGTAACAGAAATAATAACTTGTTCGTTTTTGTCGGTTTGTTATATCTTTTCTTGTTAACAAAGAATAAGATGTTCCTGAAGTTTGGTTTACCATTTCGATCTGTTCATATATCTACTATTCTAATGTTTATTCTTTTAAAGTTGTGTTTGAAACTGAAAACGTTTCTCTGTTAATTAATTTTATAACATAGGACAACGAATTATCTTCTACGCTAGGACACCAGGAATAATTGATTCAGGTTTTTTTTTAACCTCTATGATAGGCACAATAAATTTCAAATACCTAGCAATTTCAAGTGAGCAAGATAGTCTACGTTTTCGATCCTAACAAATAACAATTCTGTTTAAAAAAAAAACATATACCCACCGACCGTCAGACTAAAATCAAAACACAGTAGCGCAACAGCCCATAGAGGGCCAAAACCTTCTGTGTCCATTTCCAGCTGTGGAGTGGGGAGCCAGCAGTAGCCAGTCTCGACCATTCCAGCATTTTAAGGGGGAATGGGACCGCAGCACCGGGGGTCTCCAAACTCAAGTGCCTCAATGTTAATCCAATGGGAAAAAATTATTTTCTTTGCCACATTTCTCTGGCTGTATTGAATATTTTTACAAGCGGATTTTTTTATGTGATAAATGTAGCTGACTTACAGGTCTCTATCTTCCCACTTTTTGAAATTGCTTCGAATATTTTGTGTAAAATAATTTATTGAATATTAAAAAAAATATTCGTACTAATTTCAAAAAGTGGGAAGATAGAGACCTGTAAGTCAGCTACATTTATCACATAAAAAAATCCGCTTGTAAAAATATTCAATACAGCCAGAGAAATGTGGCAAAGAAAATAATTTTTTCCCATTGGATTAACATTGAGGCACTTGAGTTTGGAGACCCCCGGTCCTGCAGGCCATTCCCCCTTAAGGGGACTCGGTACCCCCAAAACTTTTTTCTTCATTTTTAGTAAAACATCCACTTTTTTGTGATGAATGTGTATAAAATGGTCTAAATAAGACATTCCAGTGGCAAAAATTTAATAAAATTTTTTCAAAAAAATGTAATTAATTTTTTTTCAAAAAATTAACACTTTTTAAAAAATGCTTCTTCTACTTCAGATTTCAATTTTTTTTAAAGATTTTTTTTCACAAGCACCATCGATCTATTTTTAATAACTTTAGGTATGGAATTCATCATATGAGATATGGTTCAGGAGAAAAAAAAAATTAAGTGAAAAAACACCTGAATTTCTTAAAAAAATGCAAATTTTCAACTTATTTATTTTATTAAAAAAAAACTATTTAATATTTTCACTATTCCATACCTATTTTTATTTATTATACATTTTTGTGCCTCTAAAAAAAATTTGAGACTCTTTTATGAGTATTTACTCTAGTTTTAGTATTTTAAGTAAGGGCATGTTTCAAAAATTTTAAAACCGAGAAAAACCAATTTAAAGTTTTTATTGCTAAAAATTACTCATAAAACATTTTGTTATTTGATTGATATTATTTTTCCTTAATTCATTATACATATATAAAGCATATTTAAGAGGTTTTATTAGAAATAAACAATATTTAAATAATATGTGAATATAAGTAGTTTAGCAAGTTTTGCTTCTTAAAAACGCTGAAAACTGAAATTTTGAATATCATTAAAATGTATACAAAAGTAGCTTGTTGAAAACTATAAAATATGCTTTAATAATTACTTTTGATATAGATTCAGTTGAAGAAATTTATATTTTATGAAATCAAAGTTTAAAAATGTGTCATTTTTTATCAAAATATGTTGTTTGTTTTATTAGTATTCACACCATTAGTTTAGTATAATCAATTTCCATGGGTAACGACTTCTTTCTTTTTGTACTCTTTTTCTCTCTTACATATGGCCATTTTGATAAATTTACGGGCACGGTGTAATTTTAAGTTTTGACTTATTATCTAAATTGATTTTTGCGCAAATCGAGCATAGTCGATAGCTGTCGTGTTTTACATCCTATTGGCAAACCCAAGTTTTCTTGTTGGCTTATAATGTTAGAGGAAATACCCTTGTTGAATTCGCACACTGAATTTGTGACTGTTGTCTGTGGCAAAAGTTTCCTTTGTACACCTAGACCAAATGATACTGTGCTAACTTTCGTTTGCGTTTTGCGTGGAGCACCTCACACATCTTTCTAGAAGTTCATCTGCAGCAAGCCTTTGATGTATGGGTAAAATTTTGGCTAAATGTGTGTGTGCGTGTTCTTCATTGATAGAAGTTTTTTCAAGTTTTTTATGAGGTCTTATCATGCGCCACAGCAGAATAAAAAAAAACACCGAGACTTTTCCCCAGTTGGACACTTTGAGTGCTGTGGTTTACTGTCTGTGCTTATGCTATGATGTGATACTGGGTGGCATAAATTGCAATTTTCAAAGCTTACACGTTACCCTTGTTTTGCAAAATTGCATCCTGGTAATAACATGTGAGCCTCTTTATTGTTTTGTCATGCAAACTACCCAACGCAACCGTTAAGGGCGACATCGTACGCAGCGTTAGGACTTTGAAGGATATTTAACGTGCACTCCCTTACACGGACTTATTCGTCGGACATTTTTGGCTGCATGGGCCGTTTATAGGTCGGCAGTTATTTTAGCAATGCCAGGACCCGAACCTGGGCACTTTCGCATGCTAGGCGAGTGCCTAACCGTCTGGGCTCCCCATCCCCCACCATTGCAGAGGGAAAGCCAGTGTAAAAAATGGCTTTTAATGTAAAAAATATTTTTCCAATTGTCTCGAAACTTTGTGACGTCATTAATAAAGGTTGTAATAGTATTTTAAGCCAATAAATTTTTTTTTGAATTTTTCACCGATTTTGGGGTACTGAGTCCCCTTAACTCCGTATCTGTAGCATGGTAGCCCAAAGCGATACCACTCAGCCGCTACGCCTTTTGGCAGACAGAAGAGAAAATAGAAGGTTTGTAATAGGATTTTATGCTTCGAGCAAGTTTAGTAGTTGTTTCCGGCTACCTATTTCTAGCCTCCATTTGAGCAAGTTTAGGTTGTTACAATGGTTGTTGAAGGCTTTCGGCTGTCTATTTGTAGACTATTGTTAGACTCCAAGGAGCTTTAACACAACAAAATTTATAACAACCGCAATTTATAACCGCGGTCAAACCACGCGGTCAGCACCTGAGCTGGCGCCCAACTATACTTCGAGCGACATCGTACGCAAACGCCATCGGGACTTAGGAATAAACTTATTTTACACTCGCGTCTATGTCAGTGTACTCAGGGAACCCCTTAATTTAAGTCGATTTTAATGTATTTTTTGCCAATAAATCGCACCGTGAGCGGAAATTTTGACCTATCGGCAAAATGCTGGTTTTTCAGAAAAATCGTCTGAAATTAATTTTTTCCTTGCAGCTCTTTTGAAAAAAATAATAATAATTTGTATGCTCTGTCGATTGAGCTAGTTATAATTAAGGGGAAATAGGTGCACTGGATCGCAAGTCTCCAAAGCAAAGTGCATAAGTGTTAATCCAATGGAGGAGAAAAAAATTGAGACATTTCTCCGGCTGTATTGAATATTTTTAGTAACGGTTTTTTATGTGATAAATGTAGCTAACTTAGAGGAACCGACAATCCCACTTTTTGAAATTGGTTCGATTTTTTTTTTAATTTTGAATACATGATTTCATTAAAAGTATTCGAAAAAATTTTAAGAGTGGGATTATAGAGACCTGAAAGTCATCTACATTTCTTATTTTTAATAAACCGTTAGTGAAAATATTCAATGGGGCCGGGGAAATGTGGCAGAGAAAATGTTTTTTTCCATTGGATTAACATCGAGGCACTTGAGTCTGGAGATCCGCGGTCCAGCGCGCCCATTCCCCTTTAAAAGAAAAAACTCCCAGAATCTTCCGTAATATGACAAATGACAGTGATTGCGCCCTCTAGAAGGAAGAGTGTAGGCTTTATAGGCCCATTACCCAGCTCGCCAGAAGAGACAGTCACAAGAGACACACAAAGAAGGACGACACAAACACATAGACAAATAACAATATTTATTGACGGTCACAAACATCCATGCCTGACCGGGATTCGAACCCGACCCCAGCAGCTCCAAAGACCAGCGTGCTAACGATTGAGCCACCGGGGCGGCATCTTCCGTAATAACTGTTGACCAAAAATCCCACAACTGAAGCATCTCCAGAAAGAGTGAGTGCGGCAGTAATAATAACCGCGATGTAATATTCGCGCCCGTATCGCAGGCTCGGTGGGAGTCTACTTCCGTCTCCATGCAACGGTTCGCGATGGAAAAGCTAGGAGAGAAATAAGAAAAGACTTGTTTGTGTCCTTCAATTTGTATGTGTGGTTTGCTATTTGTTGGGTTATGTGTAACACTTTTCCATTTCCATTTGTCAATGTAGCATTATTGAAATATTTTTTTTGTTTGGTAACATAACGTTAAGTGGATTTCCTGCAGTTTATGGTTATATTCCTGTTACGAATAGGAATATGCATTAATAAATTGATATTTCAATATTAGCATAACACATAGATTTGATGCCTGAAGTTTTTCAAACAAAGAAGTTTATATTTTCTCTATTTTTCAGCTTTAAAGCTCTAATCTTTTTTTAAGAAGTAGACGTAATACCAGTTGCTATTATAGTTATTATTGTGATTATTATTTCTATTGTTATAATGACATATTAAAAATAAGATGATGATGATGGTGATAATGGTAATTAAAAATGATAAATAATAATTATAAATTTAAATTCATAGTACAAAATACGTTTGCAGTATGTAGAGGATACCGGGGTGCATTTTGAAAATTTACTTTTGAGCTAAATGAATCAGCTAATTATTGTACCAGAAATAAAAAAATTTGTGTCACAAAATCGACCAATTAACCTTTTATTGCATTCGATTGCACTTTCGCAACATACACTTTAATGGTTTTAAGAATTGGTTGATGTTCGGCAACTTTATCAATTTGTCATCGATTGGGAGCTATATTGATGTTTTATGGTGAAAAAGTTGACTATTTTTTATATATGGTATTTTAAGTTGCCTACAATTAAAAGGCTACAATTTCCTCAAATGTAATGCGGCATCCTCAATGCTAAAAGTCTAACTAGCCTAACAATGCTAAAGCAACTAGTGCCGAATATAGAACTTTATTAAGCAAGTGACTTTTATTTCACGAGACCGTGGGTCGAGTGAAATTTTGACAAGATCCTAATAAAGTAATTATTTGGCGCGTGCATGCTTACAATATTTTTATAATAACGTGCAAAAAAGTATTTTAGCATTTAGTTTCCACGGCGATATTCGAAAATGCAAAGCAGTAAAAGAAAAGTTGTAAAATATTTTTTTTTTCAATCAAAATCATATTTACATTAGTTTCCATGGCCATTCCATTAGTTTCCATGACATCATTTTTTTAACCAATCAGATACTCTTATTTACTTTTTATAACAACGTGCAAAAAAGTTCACTTTTTTTATCATATTCATTCATAAAACGTTGCGAAAATGACACTTTGCGTGCCTACGTCACAGACAGTGCTGAAAGTAAACAAGAGTATCTGATTGGTAGAAAAGCAAAATGATGTCATGAATATCTCCATGGAAACTAAATGATGTTATGAAACTCACTTATTTCTATTGGTTCATTACTTTTGCATTTTCTATTATCTCCATGGAAACTACAAGTTCCTCAAAATTTGTTAAATTAAATTAAATCTTATAGGGTCAAGTGGGGTAAGTGTGATAGGGTTTCTGCATTTTTCATTAAGAAAATTCGTTCTCTGCTTCAAGTAAATTCCAAATCCTAAAATTGGTAGTGAATTATTATAAGAAACATAAATATGTAGAAAAAAAATTATATGTTTGAATTCCAATTTTAAGTGTGCAAAATTTGCATTTCAAAACCATTGCTGTTTTATCACACTTACCCCACATAGGAAAACCCACATAAAAAGAAGACAGTTGCACTTAAATTCAAAAGCTCAAAACTTTCTTTAAACAAAAAATAAGGTCAATATTTCTTTTTAGTTTAATTATAAGTGGTATAATGTTATATATTGCAAACTTTCAGATTTTTAGAATGATTTCCAAAGTTACAAGAGCTGTTTATCACACTTACCCCCAATCACACTTACCCCACTTGACCCTACTTTAATACGAGGAATTGGACCGAAGTCGAAAATCGCCCCAGAATTAATAAACTCCGGTAAACTTAGGGGTCTGGGGTTTTTGGCCACGACGAATCGATTGGCACAGGTTTTGAAGCGCTACGGTCAAGCAGTTCGGAGTTACAGATAGGATATTTTCAAACTTCATTAGTTCGCCATAATGGCTACTTTCGTGATGCCATCTGCTAAAGCTATAAGCCTCTGCTTAAGCTACAAATGTTTAGTTAAGATTTTAATATTTCAAATTTAAATAAATTCAACCTTGCTTTAAACTTTATTGAGTTTTACAGAAATGGTAACATGAATATTTTTTTAGTTCCAATCAGCAGACGATTTAAGTTCTATTCTGTTCATTGGCGATTTTTGGCGATCTTGAAAATTTAACATATGGTTGCTATACCTATCGAGTTGAATGAAGTATGAAATGGAATGTTTACCACATTTCGACATTTTCGTTGCTTTTCAGCGAAACGCCAATTATCAATTACATTTCATGATTTCATTTCCTATGACTTTTAAAACTTTACCTTTGTATAGAATAGTTCCCTTTCCAAACTCTAACTATACTATAATACGAGGAATTGGTGCCAAGTCGAAAATCGCCCCAGAATTAATAAACTCCGGTAAACTTGGGGGTCTGGGGGTTTTGGCCACGACGAATCGATTGGCACAGGTTTTGAAGCGCTACGGTCAAGCAGTTCGGAGTTACAGATAGGATATTTTCAAACTTAGTTCGTCATAATGGCTACTTTTCTGATGCCATCTGCTAAAGCTATAAGCCTCTGCTTAAGCTACAAATGTTTAGTTAAGATTTTAATTTTTCAAATTTAAATAAATTCAACCTTGCTTTAAACTTTATTGAGTTTTACAGAAAATGGTAACATGAATATTTTTTTAGTTCCAATCAGCAGACGATTTTAGTTCTATTCTGTTCATTGGCGATTTTTGGCGATCTTGAAAATTTAACGTATGGTTGCTATACCTATCGAGTTGAATGAAGTATGAAATGGAATGTTTACCACATTTCGACATTTTTGTTGCTTTTTCAACGAAACGCCAATTATCAATTACATTTCATTTCCTATGACTTTTAAAACTTTACCTTTGAATAGAATAGTTCCCTTTCCAAACTCTAACTTTGTTTACAATGGTGCACTTTAACTAATGTGACCAGACGTCCCGCTTTTGGCTGGACAGTCCCGCTTTTTTGTAAAAGTCCCACAAAGTCCCGAAAAACGAGGAAATTGTAAATAAAATAGACTTTTTTTTATGAATAATCGTTGTAAAACGCTATGACGTCTTTAGAAATTGTTAATTGAAGCTAAAGTCATCAACAAATTGGTGGAGTATGGTTTCTGTTTGCCTGGAGCCACTGCTGCTGTTGAACGCGCCTTCCTTATCTTTCTTATACCAAGTGTGTCATTGTGTGAAGGGACTATTATGTGCTTAAAAAAATACTTAAAAAATACACCGGGGGGGGGGGGTGATGGAGTGTCCCACTTTTTGATTTTGAAAATCTGGTCACATTAACTTTAACCGGTTATCTTTTCACCAATGGTTTCACAAATTTTCTTATGGTATGATTGTTTTGATAAATCACAATTGAAAATTTAAATCTTCGGGTTAGCTTCGATACCTATTTTCTCCGAGCAGAGCTCGGTCACCCGCTGGTAAGATAAAAGTAAGAACACAAATTTCACGCCAACCAATACTTTTTTGCACGTTATTATAAAAAATATTGTAAGCAAGAACGTGCAAAATAATACTTTATTAAGCTCTTGTCATTATTTCACAGGACCGTATGTCGAGCGAAATAAAAGCCACTCGCTTAATAAAGTGTTATCTTCGGCACTAGTTGGTTAAATAACTATTACCGCACTAGTTCCGAAAGTACTACTCTTGACACTGTTTGTGACGTAAGCACCTAAAGTGTCATTTTTGCAATCATTTATGAATGAAAATGATATAAACACGCAAAAAAATGGTGCTGGTCCTGCAACTCAACCAAGTTCGGTTGAAGGTTGTTTAGTTGGCAAAGCCAAACAGGTGGTTTCTTCCAAACCTACCAGTTTAGTTACCATAACTATACTCGTTCGATTGAACGAGTTTAGTCAACGGGACCAGACTGCCACAATGAGTTCGGTTGAGACAACCAAACTATGTGTGAGAACTAAACTGTGCGGTATCAGTGTAGTTCTCTCAAACGAACTAGTCGTTTGCGCCGGCTGAACGCTTCTAACCAAACGTGTTTGGTTCTTGCAACTAGACAGTCCTGTCAGTCCTATAGCAACCGAACAGTTTGGTTGGAAGAACTCAATTTTCGTTTGTACG
The DNA here is from genome assembly GCA_023701765.1 of Hylyphantes graminicola. Lineage (NCBI taxonomy): Eukaryota > Metazoa > Arthropoda > Arachnida > Araneae > Linyphiidae > Hylyphantes > Hylyphantes graminicola. The sequence continues at coordinate 43,072,302 of CM043115.1, read as the reverse complement.
TACCAGACAGTTTTTTGCATGAAAAAAGTGAACTTTTTTGAGCGTTGTTATAAAAAAAAATCATTTACTCACAATGCATCCTTCACCATAATTTTATTGATTCAAGGTTCACAGTTTTGAATATTGAAAATTGTATTCAAAATTTACAGTAATTCTATTCTTAGAACATAAAAGAAAAAATAATTTAAAAAAACTACTATAATAAAATTCAGAAAGATTGAAATTTATATAAAGTTGTGGAATTTAGAGAAGACTAAATGTAGTACGAAAGTAGAAATTTCACGCTTCGCCAAAACCGATATTTACCTTGGTAAACAGTAAAGAAACTTAGCTAAACTACACTGCTCAAAACAATTAGGGGAGCACATGTTTTAAACCCTTTCGCTCCCAATGATTTCATTGGGAATCATCAGCTTGTGATTTTTTTCTGACTAAGTTAAATTCGCAACTTATGTATCGTTAGATACATCATTATATGGAAGAATAACGTATTTTGAAGAATTTAATTTTTTTTTAAATATTAATGAAAACATGAAAAATATGGTAAAATAAAATTCTCTTTAAAACAGTTTTAGAAAATAAATTGACCCTAAATTTTTCATGCTTGCATTTTTTAGATGTTTAAAAATATATTTCAACTATTTTTAACAAAAAAAGTTTTGAAAAAATTATTGTTATAATTTATTAAAAAGTTATTATTCCATTTCCCCCTTTTAAATTTAAGTATTAAAATCTGAAGATTTTTTCTCCTGTTTTTTACTATTTCATTTCGAATGCATAGTGAACCTATTTAACAAATTTCAGATTTATAGGATAAAAATTAAAAAGTTGGGAGTGAAGTTAAAGTTGGAATTAAAAAGTGCTCCCCTAATTGTTTTGAGCAGTGTACTATTTTTACACGCAATGTATATAGTTGATTGAAGTATCGAGACGTGGTTTTTCTTGTACAAACAATGCATCTTTGTTTGATAGGTTTGCTTGGTTGCTTCTGTTTCACATTCTGCGATTGGCTGTAACCTATACCTGGAAGAAAACTAAAACAAAGATAAGAAAACAAGAAAATTGAAAAGTTAATGATGTCTCCATAAATCACTCAAAATTAGATTACCTTGATACAGATAATGTTCAGGCCAAGCATGAAACATCTGAAATAGCAGAGAAAATTAAATTGACAGGTGTAAGTGAAGCCCCCTGCAATTTAAAAACAGAGTATTTAAGTGGAGAAAAGGGCGGGAAAATTGAATTTATTATCCGTTTTCCAAACGACGAAAGGCACCATGTTTCTTGGCCTTTCAATCAACACTGCAGGCTTTGCATATGTACATTAAAGAAATGGAATATTATATGTCGGAGTGTGAAATTATTGCATTGCTTCCCCCACATTATTTAACACCAAGCGATTCCGCCAAAACATTTATTTAACAAACAAAATGTTTTGGCAGAGTCGCTTGGTGTGGTTTATTAAGCACTTATAAAAGAAATATTTCACTTGCTACAATTTTTTCAAAACATTTAGAAAAATCATTACAAAGCGAAACATGCTATCATAAAAATCACCAGTAATTTTAGTCACCAACAACCGTCATAGCTCAGTAATAGCTTAACTATGCATTTATTGCTTTTAAGTACTCATAATCATACATACAGTCAATAAAGCCATCAATGAAGAAATTATCAAATAAACAAAGTCCTAGAATGAAAACTGGTCGGAATTTTAAATATTTTCGCAAAAGTTTATTTTATTTTTTTCAGCTCATGGCAACATGAAAGGGAAAAAAATTCCAATTTGAGCAAAAGTGGTGTACTTTTTTTTAGGAAATTTTAAATTTTCTTAAAAAATAGAGCAATTATGAAAAAACTAAGCCTCAGGTGAACACGTTGGTATAAATGGAATCTATATTAAAAATTTCGAATTTATTAGAGCAGTCTAAGTAGGTCTTTTACGACCCACAGACATACAGACACACAAACAGACTCTTTCTCTTATTATTATAGATATTGAACATCGTGCTTAATAATTCCAACAACTTTTTAATTGAATATTTATGTATAAGCTATTAGGTAGTTAAGAAATATTTGTTAATGTATGATAGACTTCCTCTCAGAATAAATAAAATGTTTTCAATTGAATGATACCTTGCATAAAAGAATTTTCTTGTTTTTTATAACAAAAAAATATTGATTTTGAGTAATAAACAATAATGAAAGTTGAGATAGATTGTTATATTCGCATGAAACCAAAAAAAAAATATGTTCAATAAAATAGTTTATAAGTTTATTGTAAGTTTTTTATAACAAATAAAATATTGATTTTGAGTAAAGAACAATAATGAAAGATGTGATAGATTGTTATATTCGCATGAAACCAAAAAAAAAAATTTGTTTACTAAAATAGTCTTTTATTCTCTTTTTCAATTCTTATCAATTCAATTTAATAATTGCTTTTGCATTGTATAGTATTGTAATCGATAAACAATTGCTTTTCAGGTCGATGAAAGCTGCTTTGATAGAGTACGAAATTATTGTGATTTTGCTACACTTGATACAAGTTAGCATCGAATTCAGTATTAATGTAAGAAACAACTCTTTGTTTTAAAATTAAATTGCATCAACTTTTGCACAATGGTGATATCAGAAATTACATCATTCAAGAGACATAATATTCTTAGAATTATTATGTTTCTTTTTGGAGTACCAATTATAAAACTTAATAAAATATATAAAGGTTTCGTGATTGGACATTCTGCTTCAGTTGTTATTATGATATTTTTATTTTTTATAGTATTCATCATTGATATACGTGAGATAAGGAATATGAAATATGATTTGTTAGCCTTAAAAATTGGAATAGCTAGTATTTTTTACAAATTTTGTATTGGATCTAATTGGTTGGTATACCATTTAAGAAAATCACTTGTTCAGAAATTGATGAAAAACATTGACAGTCTTGAGACTAACAATCAAAGAAAAAAGTACAGATTGTTTATGAATGCCGTAACATATATGACCTTACTGATTTGCATGATAATATTTGGGATTACTCTCTACTCTATATCAACTGATTGTATTTCAAGAAGGCAGTGGTTAACAGACATCACTTTAGGATTTAGTCCCAGCCTTAGTCCCGTGCTAGAGAAAGTAACTGTTTCACTGTATATTGTAGCAACAAGAACCTATTTTCAAGTAATTCCTTTACTCTTTTCTTTGTTTTATGGTTCTTGGAGTTTCACTTTGAGTTTAATGTTAAAAAACACCACTGGTAGTCTCAAGATGTCAGTATGTAACATAGATACTCGAAAAAAAGTGTCCGACTTCATCTGCAGCTATCAGAAAATTCACCAATTAACCATGCTTACGGAACAAGCATTGTCGATACAGGTGTTCTTCATTATAGCATCGCAATTCGCTTTGACTTTTTCATACCTGGCTTTATGCCTGGGTCTGTATACTGAAAAGGACCCAGTCTTCAAATTCGAAAACAACGCATTTAAAGCCCTCCACAGCATGTCTTTCTTTGTCGTAATGATCGTGGCATCGAGAGTGAAACAAAGTGATCAAGAAGTTCGTACAAAAGTAAAGGAGTTGGCATATCAGTTACGTTTATCAAGCGACACAATCGAATACGGCAACAGTTTGCACATGTTCATGGACTCTAAAGAACCTTTGATTTTAACTGCGTGGGGAATATTTAAATTTACTCAGAGTTTCTTCTTTAAGTCCATTGGAATATTGATTACATATAATCTCTTACTTTTGCAGCTGGAATCGAAAACTACAGCTGATACTTAAATCTGCACACATACTTAACACTCTAGGGTCTATCCTGTTTGGAAGAACATATGTTTCTTTTCACACTTTATTTGTAATGACATTAACCACTTACACTATCTTTTTATTATAATATATGAGGTTCTTGTTGTACACACATCAGAGAGAGAATACTTGGGTTGAACATTATCCCAGTGACAGCATATGCTTTTCACCAGCTTTTACCTAATTTATGATGTAATGTAGCACAACGTCAAATAAATGGAAATATAAGTTTGAAACTTCTTTCTACTTAGTAGTGTAACGTTATTACATTAAGATTTAGGCAGCACTTGCTTCCACCAGTTTTAGCGCATTTTTATAATGCACCCTAAAGCTATTGGCAAAAACTTGCTGTCAATTGTCAAAATTCCTTGTTTGTACAGCTTTTTTGTATTTTTAGTTCTTCCTCTCAGAAACATGAGTAAAATCATTTTTACCATACATCATTTTGGACACATATCCAGATGCTAGTTGAGAAATATGTAAAAATAATTGTGATGACGTCCCGTTTTTCCCATCCACATCATAGAATTTTTTCGAACAAATTGCCAGAAGAAAAGTTACTCGTTTTATATGGAATTGTTTCTGAATTTTTAGTGAAGTTACTGATATATTCTAGAAACATTACTGGCAAAAATTGACAGCTCAGCTGCCCAAAATTTCCAAGTAAAAATTAGAAGTATTTTTACAAGTGTTATGCCCCTTTTTTTCGGTTATATTCCTTTTGTAGTTATGATTTATGTTTAATGATAAACATTGAAAAATGACATAACTGTTGTTTATTTTTAACCCTGTACAACGTTTGACTGTTTTCATAGCGAAAGCAATATCAACACAAAAGAAAAAGCTGGATTACTGCTCCACAATTTATTCAAAGTTTCTTCTATGTAGCCCATTTTTGGTGCTGATAACAAACTTAATTTAATATTTATGACCGATAATACTTCCTTAATTCCCCTAAAAACATCCCATTCGTGACAGCTGTTGCAAATGGCATGCTTTTTGGGGAGTTAAATAACCACCATAGCAGTGGCGTCGAAAGTAAAGGAGAACGACGAAGGAGTTCGCATCAAAGTCTGTGAGCTAGTAGTTTATCTACGCTCCGTGCCAACCTAACCTGGGTAAAAAGAAAGTAAACAAGTTGGTTTGCTACAGAATCCTTCACTTACACCGCTTCCACGAAACATTTACTCTCAAAAATAAACACACTACCTACCTACCTACCTACCTCAAAAGAAATTCGACAAACATGGCCTATAAGCTAGTTGTAATTTAAACTTTTATGGGCCAAAATTAACAATTTTCTTTAATCTTCTTTTGCAGATTTGATAATTAATCTTTTTCGTTTGCTAATTTTTTTGAAGTTCGAAGAATAATGATGTATTTTTTTTTAATAAATATCTTTTTTGCAGACACAAGTTTACATTTCGAAAAATAAATTAGTAAAATTTTTGCTTTAAAAATAAAAGCTAAACTTTACAGATTTTTTATGCAAATTTAGAATTTTATATGCATATTTCTTCATACATATAAAATGAACCATCAAAATAACTTTATTGTGCTATTACAACAATCCAAATTGAATTAATCATAAAAATAAATACTGTTTCAAAGAGTTTTATTTTTATTTTAAATAAAGTTTCTCATATGTTTGATGTCATGGCAACAGTGAAAATATTGAATAAACAAGTTGTTTTGTTACAGAATCTGTCACTTACACCGCTTCCACACAACATTTACGCTGAACAGGAAACAAACCAACAAAACCTCAGAAAGAAATTCGCCAAATAGGGCCTTTAGCTAGTTCTAATTCAAACATTTTTAGCCAATAATAATTTTCTTCAATCTTCTTCTGCAGATTTGATAATTAATCTTTATCGTTTGCTAATTGTTTTAAAGTTCGAAGAATAATGATGTATGTTTTTAATAAGTATCTTTTTGCAGCCACAAGTTTACATTTCGAAAAATAAATTAGTAAAATTCTTGCTTTAAAAATAACAAGTAGGTTTGTTATACAGAATCTGTCACTTTCACCGCTTCCACCCAACATTTACGCTCAACAGGAAACACACAACACCTCAGAAAGAAATTCGCCAAGCAATCCTTGAGCTAGTTCTAATTCAAAATTTTTTTAAGTCAAACTTAATAATTTTCTTTAATCTTCTTCTGCAGATTTGATAATTAATATTTATCGTTTGCTAATTTTTTTGAAGTTCTAAGAATAATGATATATTTTATAAATAACTACCTTTTTTCAGCCACAAGTTTACATTTCGAAAAACAAATTAGCAAAATTCTTGCTTTAAAAATAAAACCGAAACTTTGCATATTTTTATTGCAAATTTGGAATTTTTTAAGCATTTTTCTTCATTCATATATAATGAACCTTCAAAATAACTTTATTGTGCTATTACAACTATCCAAATTGAATTATTACACAAAAATAAATATTTTTTTCAAGAATTTTATTTTTATTTTAAATGAAGTTTCTCGTACGTTTGATGTCATGGCAACAGTGAAAATATTGAATAAAAATGGAATTTGCATGCTATTTCAATGTAGATTAAATTTTTAGCCATTTAAATTTTAAATAAACTTCTAATTTAAAATTTTTAATGAAATTTGGAATGTAGCCTAAACTGATTTTTTGCTTCAAAATGACGTATTCCACTTGTTTGTGTGACTTGCGGTCCGTTCTGTGAGAGTGGGTGACATACAGACAGACAGACGGACTGACAGACAGACAGACTGATGGATAGACGGACTGAACGATTATAAAACCTTTCACTTTTTACGTTATAAACGTAGTGTGGAAGTAATAGAATTTGCATGCTATTTCAATGTAGATTAAATTTTTAGTTATTTAAATTTTAAATAAACTTCTAATTAAAACTTTTTAATGAAATTTGGAATGTAGCCTTAACTGATTTTTTGCTTCAAAATGACGTATTCCACTTGTTTGTGTGACTTGCGGTCCGTTCTGTGAGAGTGGGTGACATACAGACAGACAGACGGACTGACAGACAGACTGACAGACGGACTGTACGATTATAAAACCTTCCACTTTTTACGTTTTAAACTGTGGAAGCTAAAATGGAATTTGCTTGTTATTTCAATGTAGATTAAATTTTTAGTTACTTAAATTTTAAATAAACTTCTAATTTAAATTTTTTAATGAAATTTTGAATGTAGCCTAAACTGATTTTTTGCTTCAAAATGACGTATCTCACTTGTTTGTGAGACTTGCGGTTCGTTCTGTGAAAGTGGGTGACAGACAGACGGGCTGACTGAACGATTATAAAACCTTCCACTTTTTACGTTATAAACGTAGTTTGGAAGCCAAAAGGCAGACGGAAAAGCGCGGTTGGTCTGTTAGTTGGAAACTCTTGTAATATGATATTTACATACAAAATGATCTTAATACAATTTAACCAAAATATACTTTTCATTGTGATAAAATTTCCAAAATTTCTCAAATGATATTGTTTGTGTAATTTCCGCACAATAAATCAAGAAGTATTCAAGCTGTCATACTTGCAAAGTACAAAATGTTACTAAAATTTATTTTCTTAAGTTTCTTTCAATTAATTCAATATTAATTTATTACAAGTTATGCAATGAATTTATATTATTTTGTAAAAATTTACTAAATTTAGCTTTGGGAACTTTTTTGAAAATTGGCCTTTTTAGTAATATCAGTATTTTTTTTAATCAGAAGAATTTGAATATTTAGCGAATAAAACTATTTTTATGTTTTTAAATCATTACAATTAAAGGGTCCAAGGCACAAATATTATGTATGCAAATAAACCCTTCTAATATTCAACACTCAACAGGAAAACATAATGCTAATAATCCCGGATATTACATGTCGGAGTGAGAAATTATATTGCATTACATCCCCGACATTGTGTAACATCAAGCGATTCCACCAAAACATTTAAACAATTGTTTCAATGTTTTGGTTGAGTCACTTGGCGTGGTTTATTAAGTAAAAATATTTCACTTACCATCAGGGCCTGTTCTTTTATAAGGGATTTTAAGGACCGTTAGGCCCGGGCCTAAGGCACCCTAATTTTAGGAGCTCTTCAATTTCAGTTTCTCATATGCTGAATGCTGTAAATCCCCAAAATATCAGTAAGCTATAAAAAAAAAACTCTGATACTCCACTATGTTTTTTGTTTTATTTTGACTGAGAAATTAACCTGACGTGATCGTTTAATCAAAGTTCATAAGGAAGCAAATAAAATTGCAGAAAAAAGTTGATACAGATGTCATATAACACCATCATTACTGGAAATCATACACAAAATTTTTCGTAAATTGGCCCCCAAAACAGGTTGTGCCTGTAGTCTGAGATTTCCTAGAACAGACCCTGCAATCTGCATACCACAATTATTATATCCAAACATTTAGAAAAATCATTAAAAAGTGAAACATGCTATCATAAAAATCCCCGTTAAATTTATTTACAATATTGAATATGGTGGTTAATAATTCCAAGAGCTTTTTAATTAAATATATTTGTACAAGCTACTAGATAGTTAAGAAATGTTTGTTCAGGTATGATAAACTTCCTCTCAGAATAATTAAAAAGTTTTCAATTTAATGATATCTAGCATAAAAGCCTTTTCTTAGATTTTTATAATAAAATAAAATAATATTGATTTTGAGTAATGAACAATAATGAAAGATGTTTTGATAACTTGTCACATTCGCATGAAACCAAAAACAAAAATTATATTCAATAAAATAGCCTTTTATTCTCTTTTTCAACCATTAATTCCAATTTAATAATTGCTTTTAAATTTTATAGCATTGTAATCAATAAACGATTGCTTTTCAGGTCGCGGCTTTAATAGAGTACGAAATTATTTTGATTTTGCTACACTTGATAAGAAGTCAGCATCGAATTCAGTATCCATGTTAACTCTTAATTTTAAAATTAAATTGCGGCAACTTTTGCACAATGGTGATATCAGAAATGACATCATTCAAGAGATATAATATTCTCAGAATTATCATGTTTCTTTTTGGAGTACCAATTATAAAACTTAATAAAATATATAAAGGTTTCGTGATTGGACACTTTGCTTCAGTTGCTATTATGACATTTTTACTTCTTATAGTATTCATCATTGATATACGTGAAATAAGGAATATGAATTATGATTTGTTAGCTTTAAAAATTGGAATAGCTAGTATTTTTTACAAATTTTGTATTGGATCTAATTGGTTGGTATACCATTTAAGAAAGTCCCTTGTTCAGAAATTGATGAAAAACATTGACAGTCTTGAGACTAATAATCAAAGAAAAAAGTACAGATTGTTTATGAATGCCTTAACATATATGACCTTACTTATTTGCATGATAATATTTGGGATTACTCTCTACTCTATATCAACTGATTGTATTTCAAGAAGGAAGTGGTCAACAGACATCACTTTAGGATTTAGTCCCAGCCTTAGTCCCGTGCTAGAGAAAGTAATTGTTTCACTGTATATTGTAGCTACAAGAACTTATTTTCAAGTAATTCCTTTACTCTTTTCGTTGTTTTACGGTTCTTGGTGCTTTACTTTAAGTTTAATGCTAAAAAACACCACTGGTAGTCTCAAGATGTCAGTCTGTAACGTAGATACTCGAAAAAAAGTGTCCGACTTCATCTGCAGTTATCTGAAAATTCACCAATTAACCATGCTAACGGAACAAGCATTGTCGACACAGGTGTTCTTCGTTATAGTATCGCAATTCGCCTTGACTTTTTCGTACCTGGCTTTATGCCTAGGTCTGTATACTGAAAAGGACCCAGTCTTCAAATTCGAAAACAACGCATTTAAAGCCCTCCACAGCATGTCTTTCTTTGTAGTAACGGTCGTGGCAGCGAGAGTGAAACAAAGTGATCAAGAAGTTCGTATAAAAGTAAAGGAGTTGGCATATCAGTTACGTTTATCAAGCGACACAATCGAATACGGCAACAGTTTGCACATGTTCATGGACTCTAAAGAACCTTTGATTTTAACTGCGCGGTCAATATTTAAATTTACTCAGAGTTTCTTCTTTAAGTCCATTGGAATATTGATTACATATAATCTCTTACTTTTGCAGCTGGAATCGAAAACTACAGCTGATACTTAAATCTGCATACATACTTAAGGTAGGCGAATACCCAAAATTTCCCAAAATTCTAAAATTTTTACTATTGCTTTAATCTTTTCCAATTTTGGCATAGTGATTTCAAATATAATGAATAATACTATTTAGGCTTTTGTTTTTATTTAAATATTATTTATTCATTTTAAACAGTGTTTTTCTACTAAAAAAAGAAGTTTACGCCAACAAATCTACCACATTGAATTTTCGTCCTATGAACATTTATTATGTGTTAAATTCTTCGTTTTGAACTGATACATGCAATGACCCTCTAGAATTACATACAAATTACAAGAAAAAAGTTATTAAGAAAAATGTTATAAATTAACCACAAGAAAAAGATTTTTTTTCGATTAACTTACACTTGGACATTTTTTAGAAAAAACTTGTATACTTACACCAGATGTTAGAGGTTCATGGCACAGATATATATTGAAATAGCATCTGTGAAAACTTTCAGGTAAATTAATGTAAAACTTTTTATGCTAGAAGTGTTGGCGTAAGCTCCTTTTTTTTAGTTGAAAAACACCGTTTAAAATAAATCAATTATATTTAAATAAAAAAATGCACAAAAAGCATTGTTCATTATATTTGAAATCACTATGCCAAATTTGGAAAAGATTAAAGGAATAGTAAAAATTTTAGAATTTTATGTATTCGCCTACCTTAAAGAGGTAAAATACTATTAGTAGATTCTTCTGAATAGGCTTTTATAAACGAGTATTCTGCCTGGGAAATTATAGCTTAAGACGAAAACTAGGCATAAAATTCCATTCACGTCGAACTAGATTCTGCTAGCATCACTTGCAAAGCTCTTGTTTTCATTAAATTAGTTTTGTACTCACTAACACACTTTCTCACATTCACTTTAGGGTATGCTGTTTTGGAAGAACATGTTTCTTCTCACACTTGTTTGTTATGACATTAACATCTTATACTATCTTTTTACTATAATAAGGTTTCTTGTACACACAGAAAACTTGGGCTGAACGTTATCTTCAGAACCCAGTTGCACAATATGCTTGCCACCAGCTTTTACCTAATTTATGATGTGACGCAACGTCAAAGAATTGGGAATACAAGTTTGAAAAATCTTTCTACTTTGTAGTATAACGCGTTATTACATTAAGATTTAGACAGCACATGCAAACACCAGTTTTACCAAATTTTTATAATGTACCCTGAGACTATGGGCAAAAACTTGTCGTGAATTGTCAAAATTCCTTGTAAGTACAGCTTTTTTTTTGTATTTTCAGTTTTTCCTCAGAAACATAAGTAAAATCATTTAACATACGTCCTTTTAGACGTATCCAAATGCGCTTAAATGAGAAATACTTAAAAAGAATTGTGATGGCGCCCCGTTTTTTTTCCATCCACTTAGAATTTTAACACATTCCCAGAAAAGTTACTTGTTTTATTTATGGAATTGTTTCTGAATTTTTAGAGAAGTTACTGATATATTCTAGAAACATTACTGACAAAAATCAACAGCTCAGCTGCACAAAATTTCCTAGTAAAATTCCTGAACTTTTTTTACAGTGTTATGTCATTTTTTTCTTTGTTCTATTCCTTCTGGAGTTATTATTTATGTTTAATGATAATCAGTGAAAAATGACATAACTGTTATATATTTTTAACCCTTAACTTGCAAATTATCGCATTGCACTTTATACGGAAATACGAAGAGATACAACGTTTGACTGTTCTCACAGAGAAAGCAATGTCAACACAAAATAAATAAAAAAACTAGATAATTGCTCCACAATTTATTCAAAGTTTCTTCTATATAGCCATTTTTAGTGTTGATAACAATTTAATATTTATGACCAAGAACACTTTATTTAACTCCCTCAAAGCATCCCATTCGAGACAGCTGTTACAAATGGCTTGCTTTTTGGAGAGTTAAATAACCACCATAGTGGCGTCGAAAGTAAAAGAGAACGACGAAGGGGTTCGCATCTAAGTCAGTGACCCAGCGGTTTATCTAAGCTTGTCGAAGCAAACTCTAGGTAAAATTTTCAAACGTTTCGTTGAATCAAAATCACCCATAGTTTTGACTGCCTGGGGAACAATCAGATTCTCTAAAGAATTCATGTTAACTTCTATTGGTTCATCGTTCATTTATAATTTATTACTTTTGCAGCTAGACACTAAAAAAACGAGGAAAAATATTTTTAATTTGGAGTAGGTCTACCAGTACCATTATTACTATTTTAAGATATTTTAGGTAGTGGAAAGTTAAATGCAAGTTGTCGATTTTAATTAAAATTTCCATTTTGAATACTTACCTAAAAAATTCAATTTTTAAATATCAAATTCCCTTTTAAATTAAATTTCCTCTTTTAATTCTAAAGAATGAAAGGAGGAAAAAGGAAAGTTGGTTTTGACATCATCGAGATTTTGCGTCTGCTCGTCTGACCTCCCGTCTGTATCCCCCTTCCAAAATTTCATTCTAACCGTCCTATTTTACAAAGTTTTTCTTGTTGGAAAGGTATAACATCAGAGAACTACCTTTCATACTTTTCTGTCTGTCTATGCGTCTATAAATATTTTTTATATTACCCCCAATATGGCCATGGGACGTAAAGAACAGCTGACAAAAAAAGTTTGGCAGCTGCGAAAGAATTGAAAGTTATCTACTGTTAATTAATAGTTGTGGATATGAAGGCAAATTTGTAAGCAAAATACGATATTTAAAAAATTGCTGAAAGACATTCTGCTGACCCATAACAGACATTGGAGTTGCAGTCCGAAAAAAAAATTGGCAAAAACTTGCAAAAGAAACCGCTAAACTTGCTTCTTGTGCTTAAATGTTGTTAAAGTTGTTAATAATCGCAATATACTTTGATTACAACTAGAGTTTGTTTGAGTTTTCTACTTAATTAAACGCAAATTTGCATATTTATATATTTACAATTTTATATTACATATTTATTGCATACTTGTATATTGCAAGTTTCCACAGCTGTATGCATAAATAAATTCAAAAGATTGTTTAAAATAACTGAGTTACAAAAGGTATTTATATCTTTAATGCAAGAAAAATTGAAGCATGAATACAATAATAAATAAAAGAATATGCAACGAAATTCGGCAGGATTATTAAAAGTGTTGAAATTTCAACACAACTACTTAAATCATATATTTGTATTTTAAAGTTGCAATAATTTATTGATTAAAATTGATTTAAGCAGTATAAATACTCTTTATTATGGATAAAAAATATTGACAAATCTCTGTAGAAATAATATAAAAAGTAAACATTTATAACGAAATACTGGAAAAAATCTAATAATATGATTATAAGAAACTTTAGTGTAGTTATCATTATTTTACTTGATCATTTAATCAAAATAAGTTTTTTGTCAGTATCTTTTGTCATCCTAATTCATTTCCACAACCTATTGTTAAAAGAGTTAACTCAATATATCGATAGAAATTTAATTTCGGTACTTCTTCTTTCAGAATAGAAAAGGAACAATGAAAATTTATTTGAAAATATAGCGTTTTATTTAGGATTTCGCAAAAGAAAACTCTTTATTGTACCTGAAATACTATTAAAATTGAATAGGTACACAAGATTTAATTAATTCTTACATTGAAGCACTTTTTATGTACCACAAATAAATAATGCTGTTAACATAATAACTGGAAGCTTTTGTAAACATTGATGAACTCTTATTGAACCTTTGATTTGAAAGAAATATAGTTTTTCTAATTTAGTGATAAAGCATTGTTTTGTCCGTATTACTTCTAAAACGTCGTCAAACTCATTAAGCAGCCATACTTGCAAAGTACAAAATGTTACTAAAATTTATTTTCTTAAATTTATTTAAATTTATTTGTTATAAATTTATTAAAAGTTATTCAATGAATTTATATAATTTACTTAATATTTACTAAATTTAGTTTTGGGAACTTATTTGAAAATTGGCCTTTTCAGTAATATCAGTATTTTTTTTAAACCGGAAACATTTTAATATTTAGCGAATAAAACTATTTTAATGTTTTTAAATCATAACAATTAAAGGGTCAAATAAACGAATTTATATGCAAACAAACCCACCTAATATAACACTCAATAGAAAAACAAAATTTTAATGAAGTGAATCGCATGCGTAGTGATATTCCCTCAAACAATTTTATCATTACACCTACTTTATAGAGTTATACTTTAAATAAATTTCAAAAAATTTATTCATCAAAATGAAATTTGATAAAAAAAAATATTAAGTTATTTTTCCTAGTAAGCATAGAGGGATACCTGCCACTGGTAGTGTCCAGTGCATTCAGAGAAATTTTCAGTCATTTTCAGCCCATATAGAGAAGCATACATGCCAGACACCACTTTTCCTTCAAATTTGTTTTATTTCCATCTTATGGCGATTCTCATGCCTGGTAAAAAAAAATGCTTACTTGGCAAATCAATACTTTCACAAAGGTTCCGATTTCAATACTAATGCATTAGCTCCATGTACTGACCATCCCACTCAAGAAGGAATGACCGTGGTCTCCAAACCTAAGTGTCTCTGTGTTAATCTAAAGGGAAAAAACATGATTTTCTAAGCCACATTTCTCCACTATATTGAATATTTTTACAAACGATTTTTTTATAAATGTAACTGACTTACAGGGTCTGTTATTCCACTTTTTGAAAATGGTCCGAATATTTTTTAATTTTCATTAAATAATTTACTACAAAATATTCGAACCAATTTCCAACTTTAAAAATTTAAACCTAATAAAACTGGTAGTATTTCCTTTTGGTGCATTTAAAGCAATAAACGCAAATGTTATTTTATTTTTTAACTCAGTAGTAACATATTCCATGACATTGATTTTTTTTTGTGTGTGTGCATGTCTAGTTTTTAATTTGAAGACGTTACAACATTGTAATATAAAACTGCGCTTTTATTTTTTAGCATCATTAATATTTTCAAAGCCACCTTTACCAGTATATTCATTGCATATTACAGACTACTTAATGTTTTGGACATTTCTATTTTCATATATTCGTATTCGATATTTTAGTCGTAGATTATAATAGAAGGAAGTGACGTCCCGGGAAAGTTTATCGATTTCGTTGTCTAGGTAACCTGTTACGTCACTGCGGGGATGCAGTTCTTTGAAACATTTTCTTAAAATGCTCCCATTCAAACGTATTTTCAATAGTTAAATGCTATATTTCAACATTCTAGAAAATAAGTTTTAATCTTTAAATATATAAAACAATAAAATAGCCTTATTGCAATTGTATGCACCTCTAAAAAATAGTTCTATTTACCCGAAACCGTAAAAAGTTCAAAGTGTTACCATACCTCATACAAATATAAGACCAGATAAAAATATGGGTTTACATGATATTTATAACATATTTAACTGTTTTTTGTCTACCTATTTTTGACTATTATTTACAAAAACTTCCTTTAAAAAAACTAACTTCGCCCTTTTCTCATGCACCGTGCATGCGAATAAGAGAATCAATGAATTAATTACACGTTATTAAAAAAGCATTTTTAAAATAAAAAAGATAAAGAGTTTATTAGTTTTGCTTTTTAATAATTTTTTAGGAAGTAATGAAATAAATAAGTACTTGAGTTAATTCAGTTTCGTGGTTATTTTTTTTTTATATTCATGTTCAATTTTTTTGTATAAATAAGAGGTTTTGAAATGTAAAACTTTGTAAAGTGTCATTTATGCATATATATTTTCTACACACTTATGAAAACATGATATGGGATTTAATTATACATATATTTCGTACTAGTACATACCTAAAATATTATAACATGCTAATTTAATTCCATAAGTGTAGAAATTCTTATATAAAATGTGTGCGATATTGTTTTCTTTAAGTTGCTGCGTAAAAATTATTTCTGCAAATTATTTTAATGAATTATTATTTTTTGTTTATTTTTTTCGTACAAAAGATATTTAACATGTTTCAAACTTGCAAAAATTTTCGTTATTGGTCTAAAATTACACATCAATACAAAATCATTGCGAGTAGTATTATTGATAAACAATCCCGCATATCCAATGTAGACAGTAAAGAATCTATTTTAATAATATGAAGTAACAAAAAGCGGTTTGCAAAAATTTCACGGAAAAACTTATTAGTAGAGAATGGATAATAGTGTATGTTTTATCAGATTTAACTATTTGGCCTTGTGAAAGAAGATCTAAAAGAAGCAAATATATCTTTTGTAAGAGGATCTAAAGGAAAAAAGGATTTGGACTAACAACCGTAAAAAATCACTGGCTTTTTCTTACTTAAGAGGGTAAGAGGCAACATTGTTTCTTCTTGACTCAAGATAATCTAGTACAAGTTCAGCTTACGAACCAAGCAATGTTTTCTTAATCTGGTATCTACATATAAACTGGTTGGTTTCTATAGTTCGAAAGAATAGTGGAAAATACATGTACATGGGGGCCGGATGGCAGTAAGTTAGATCGCAGCTCAATACGCTAACAGTCTGCGCGGTAACTGGTGCGGGTTCGATTCCCATCTAAACCCTGTGTGTACTCTCTCTCTCTCTCTCTATCTATCTATCTATCTAAATCTGTGCCAGCAAAAAATTCTGTCTGTGTATGTCTTATTACTTGACGAGACGAGGTTCATAAGCGGGTCTCTCATCAAGCACGCAGACCAGAAAATATAAGAACTAATCTATAGCTACCTATCTGACATTCCTGTTTACTTTAGAAGAAAACACTAGCCAATACACTTGTCCACGTAATTGCGGGAATCGATTGCGATACCAAAAAAATTCCTACACTCTTAAAACAAAAGAGTGAAATCCGCTCCAATTGGAGAAGCGCATTTTCGACACTGGAAAGGAGTGAATATTAACTCAGACTGAATTAAAATCACTCGTTTGGAGTGATCTTGTCGGAGGTTTAACACAAAGTATCCCCTCCTTTCGGAGAAGTGCATTTTCCAGACTGGAGGAGTGAAATTAACTCAGACGGAGTTAAAATCGCTCGTTCGTTTTAAGAGTGTACAATGTCCTATGACAGTTATTGCGATAACTATTCTAAATCTGCTAAATAATTCTCCGAAATGTCAATTATCTCCCTATATGACAGTTCGTACGAATACGCAGCATGTAAACTTCAGCTTTGTTTTTGAACCTTAATTGCTTCCTGGGCAGATTATTCTCTGTTTATGACAATCAAACATCCATTCTCTTATTTAATGCTGATATCCAGCGAGGGAGATTATAATACAGGGTTAGTGAAAACGAATAGGACAATAGTTGGTAGGTTGATACATTCGTCTATAAATAGTTTTCTTATTGTCCTATTCATTTTGACTAACCCTGTACTATCTTGGCGGGGTTCTCACCAGAGCAAGGGATGTCATAAAAGAAAAGTTTACATAAAATACCAATTACTGCAATTACGCGTACACCCGTGCAAAGATGGGTATATAAAACTAGCTAAATAATCGGTTCTAACTGCAATTTTACAAATTAAAATCACGTGCTTTTTCGTCCTTATACTTCATTTTCGATCTCACTGAAGTATCTTTCAAATTGAAAATGACCTTAAATTCCATGCTTACAACATTGCGTGCTATTTCTACGGAAAAATCGGCTCACGTTTTACCCTCCTAGACCCATTTGGGCACGAATTTCGAAAAATCGTTTCTGTAATGGCCCCATCAATGCAAAATTATAAGCCCCTAAAATTTAGTACCTGGTACCTCCGATAGTTTTGAATTCGAGTCCGTCAGTGTTTTAACATGCTGTTACCATTTCATCCAATACAGTTCTACTACTAGCAATTATAACTATTCACTTTGATATAATTAAATTAAGATGTATTTAAAGCAATCAGCTAACGCCGTAAATTACTAGAACTTTTTCTACGAAATCATACCAGTTCTGTGTTCTTGAGTATTATAAAGTTTTTTTAAGGTAACTAATTGACTTCAAACATTTCATAATTTCCCATATCTAATTTATTAAAAAATATATACAACTAATATTTTAATTTAATAAATAAACTTATTTTTCTGCTATTATTCAAGTTACCTTGAAAGACAAAATTCAAAGACAAGAGCCCCTTAAACAGTTTCAAAAAGTAATCAGCATCAGCTTCTGACGAAAATACTATTTTATGTCGACTATATGGTCCTACATATATCATATGACAATATGTAAGATATTATCTGTATATAAAACTAAAAGTATAACGTTTTTCATTGTGCCCATGTCTTTCAATCTATACAAACACAAAAATTGACATCAGTTGCCAGGATTTCAGGTTATGTCACAAAAGCTTCGAAAAGTATTCTTAAAGGATAAAAAGCTTTACAAAAGTAGTATATATATTTTTATCAGACAAAAACGATGACAGATATAACATTGCAGACTTTTTATTTTCACTATAAAAATTTAATAAGGATTAGGAGGAATTTTTCTATTGAAAGGTAGAAAGGTGAAACCGCAAACATTTTTCTTGATAGTTGATTCGAATTAAAAGAAAAACATTATGTTATAATTAGTAATTGTGGTTACTTTTCTTTCTATTTAAGGCCATGAAAATTTGAACAGGTTTACAAAGAGCTTTTATAAATTATTTTGTTTGCAGTTCATTTTATTCTGGATCGGGGATTACGTTCAGTTTATTGAAACCTTATGAATTGATATTTTTTTTCTTATTATATTATTGCTATTGGCAAAAGTATTTTACCTCGGAACATAAACACAGTTTTTTCATTATTTTTTAGCACTTCTTAAAAGTATTTTTCTAGTAATTATATATCGAGGTAATAAGAAAATAGGGTATAAATTAATAAATTGGTTTCAATTAAAACAATTGTTTATGCGTATTTTTTGTATTTTATTTAATTAAGTGGAGACTCCTCTCAAAACTCAAGACCCCCGACGATAAGCAATTTTGGCATAGGTCCTGTGATTATCCACTGTTTTTAGCTTCCACACTACGTTTATAAAGTGAACAAGTTGGTTTGTTACAGAATCTGTCACTTACACCGCTTCCCCACAACATTTTACGCTCAACAGGAAACACACTAACACCTCAAAAAGAAATTCGCCAAACAGGGCCTTTGGCTAGTTCTAATTCAAACTTTTATAAGCAAAAACTAATAACTTTCTTTAATCTTCTTTTGCAGATTTGATAATTAATCTTTATCGTTTGCTAATTTTTTTGAACTTAGAAGAATAGTGATGAATTTTTTTAATAAATATCTTTTTGCAGTCACAAGTTTCCATTTAGAAAAATAAATTGTTAAAATTGTTGCCTTAAAAATAAAAGCGAAAATTTGCATATTTTTATGCAAATTTCGAATTTTTTATGCATCTTTATTCCCAAAAATATAACGAACCATCAAAATAACTTTATTGTGCTATCACAACAATCCAAATTGAATTATTACACAAAAATAATTTTTTTCACGTATTTATTTCAATGTAGATTAAATTTTTAGTTATTTAAATTTTAAATAAACTTCTAATTAAATTTTTTTAATGGAATTTGGAATGTAGCCTAAACTGATTTTTTGCTTCAAAATGACGTATCCCACTTGTTTGTGAGACTTGCGGTTCGTTCTGTGAAAGTGGGTGATGGACGGACGGACGGACAGACAGACGGACAGACAGACAGAACGATTATAAAACCTTCCAATTTTTACGTTATAAACGTAGTGTGGAAGCTAAAAGTGGAAGGTTTTATAATCGTTCAGTCCGTCCGTCACCCACTTTCACAGAACGAACTGAAAGTCTTACAAACAAGTGGGATACGTCATTTTGAAGCAAAAAATCAGTTAAGGCTACATTCCAAATTTCATTAAAAAATTTAAATGAGAAGTTTATTTAAAATTTAAATAACTACAAATTTAATCTACATTGAAATAACATGCAAATTCCAATTTTATTCAATATTTTCACTGTTGCCATTGCATCAAACGTACGAGAAACTTCATTTAAAATATAAATAAAATTCTTGAAAAAATATTTATTTTTGTGATATAATTTAATTTGGATTGTTGTAATAGCACAATTAAGTTATTTTGATGGTCCCGTTACATATGAATGAAGAAAGGTGCATAAAAAATTCTGAATTTGCATAAAAAATATGCAAAGTTTTGCTTTTATTTTTAAAGCAACAATTTTACTAATTTATTTTTCGAAATGTAAACTTGTGGCTGCAAAAAGGTATTTATTTAGAAAGTACACATAGAGATCTTAATAAAAGTATTAGAGTGGAGATCACGTGACCTATCTATGCTAACGACGGGACGAGCCTGGGGGCCGCCATCTTGAATGCGAGACCAACTTTTTTAAGTGGAAAACGCTTAGAAAAAAAATAAATTTAATTCTAAAATATTAAAAAAATACCATAAAAATACTAGCTGCATTTTGGAATATTTTTAGTGACTTTAAAAGAACTTTTAGCGCTTTTCTAGTATTTTTATAATATTTATTTTGTAATTTTAGAATTAAATTTTACTTTTTGCCTAGCATTCTTTTTCTTTATGTGATGGCGACCCTGGCAACTTGCAGCCATCGCCGTCACATTAAGAAGAAGAATACGTGAAAAATAAAATTTAATTCTAAAATTACAAAATAAATATTATAAAAATACTAGAAAAGCGTTAAAAGTTCTTTTAAAGTCACTAAAAATATTCCAAAATGCAGCTAGTATTGTTATGGTATTTTTTAATATTTTAGAATTAAATTTATTTTTTTCTAAGCAATTTCGACTTAAAAAAGTTGGTCTCGGACTCAAGATGGCGGCCCCCAGGCTCGTCCCGTCGTTAGCATAGATAGGTCACGTGATCTCCACTCTAATACTTTTATTAAGATCTCTATGAAATTACATCAGTTTTCTTCGAACTTCAAAAAAAATTAAAAAACGATAAAGATTAATTATCAAATCCGCAAAAGAAGATTAAGGAAAATCATTAATTGTGGCTCATAAAAGTTAGAACTACCTAATAAATTAGAACTAGCTAAAGGCCCTGTTTTCCGAATTTCTTTCGGAGGTGTTGTTAGTGTGATTTGTTTCCGCTTTTATTTTTAAAGCAACAATTTTACTAATTTATTTTTCGAAATGTAATTTTGTGACTGCAAAAAAAAAATCATCACAATTCTTCTAAGTTCAAAAAAATTAGCAAACGATAAAGATTAATTATCAAATCTGCAAAAGAAGATTAAAGAAAATTATTAGTTTTTGCTTATAAAAGTTTGAATTAGAACTAGCCAAAGGCCCTGTTTGGCGAATTTCTTTTTGAGGTGTTAGTGTGTTTCCTGCTGAGCGTAAATGTTGTGTGGAAGCGGCGTAAGTGACAGATTCTGTAACAAACCAACTTGTTTTTCTAATATGTATGCCTGAGTTTTTGAAGTATGGAAACTCTATAACAGGAGAAAAATGTCTGCTTTTTAATTTTTAATGTGTCAATTTTTCATTGGCCAAACTTCACATTTACTAGGTGTCGAGCGTTTTGTATCAATCGATTGGTACGAGACCTTGCAGGAGATCACGTGTGTCTACTGCAGGATAAATTCTCAGAACATGCAATGCCATCTTTTGACCGAAATCGCAAGATAACAAACTTGCACAAAATCTTCTATTAACCACTTCAGTCGCAATTTTGAAGAATGAGGCATTTACCAACTTTTCAACGGTTGAATATGGCATTCTATTCACCTAAAATTAAAATTTTAGAACTAAAGCCAATTTTTATAACTTGCAAAATAACTTTCTATTATAATTGTCTTAAACTTCAACATAGTTGAGTACCAAGTTAAATTGAGTTCTGAACAAGACAAATTTGTGCTATTACATTTTATAAATAAAAAGTTTGCAATCTGTAAATCTAAATCTGTAAAGTTATGTTTTGTTGCTAAATAGGCAACTAGATGAAGCATTCACCAATCTTAATAACTGTTGAATGTGAAAAGCTATACAAAATCAAATTAGATATATTTTTTTAAATATCAATAAAAGTAAAATATCACGTGTTACTATCCACAAAAGGCAAAGTATAACTTGAACCTGATTATAAAGTTACCATTAAAAGTTTATATAACTAAATTTTTCACTTAGAAAAAGTCGATTTTTGAAATCCGTAAAATTCTCTTTTCGGTTTAAGTTATTTGTAGTTAAATAACAACTGCATAATGACAATTAACATATTATGAACGTAATAACATCATTAGCACTTTAACTGTTGAACGAGAGAAAAATTTAAAAATTAAAATAGCGTCTTTTCACGCATTAACTAAAATCCCCAAACAATAAAACTTTGCTTATATCCAGAGGTTAATAATTCATCGGGTTGTGGAGGTGAAGTTAGTTTAACAATAACGTGCTAAATAATAAAGTATTTTAAAATTTTACCAATGAATTAGATTTTTAAAAAATGCCATTTTGGCATTCACCATTTCTACTTCTGTAAAACTAGTTTCTCTATGCAAGCAGTTCAGTTGCAGTAAAAACTGCGTCCAGGCGGGGCCGCTGCGAATAGCAAATGCGCGGCCCCGGTTAAAATTATTTTTCAATTGTATTTGTAAGGGAAAAGTAAGATTGCTATTTCTGACATGTTTTGTTTATCTATGAGTATATTTATTAATCGATTGCTAAATAAATTGGTCTTTCTTTTTGAAATTTTATTTATCCATTTAAACCTTCAATTTATTTAACTTTATTTAGTTCTGTAAAACTAGTTTCTTTTTTGATATAGTTTGATTGCAGCAAAAACTGCATCCAGAACAAACAAAGAATTGAAATCCAATTATATTGCAGTTTAACAAGGTTAGAATTATTCAATTCAATCCATTACTAGAATGATATTTAAGCAAAATTAGTTTTTTTTAAAGTACAAATTACTCGAAAGCGATCACCAGTGGCGAATGGGAATTTAGGTTATTCGAAGTTGTTGCACTGAGAAAATCTGAGTCAATGGAAGTTTTCATTTTGCAATGAAATTTTTTAGTTAAAACATGGACAACCTAAAGCTTTCAATTTTCCATTATGAAATACCAGGCATCAGTCCCAGAAGTCTACTTCTGATGCAATTTTTAATAGCTATCCCCTCCCCACACACACTTTCTATGGGTTATTTTGCTAATTTTCACTTTTAACAAAAGAAAACATAGAAATCCGTCTTTTTTAGTCACTAACTGTCAGTTGGCCAGGCATTGGAAGCAGGGCCTGATCATTGCCTAGGCCTACAAGCCCGGGCCTTGGGCCCCTGATTTTAAGGGGCCCCCATAATTGGCTGTGAGTGAACCTATGCATTTTGTTTGACAAAAGTTATGAAAATATATTTTTTACATAAAAGTTATTTTAAATCATAGATTTTAAAACATACAGAGAATATTTTTGTGCCAACAACCCAATACACATATATTGGGGGGGGGGGGGGGGAGAACCCTTAGCTTCGTTGGCCATGCATACGCATTCGCCATGCATACGCATTCGGTAAGGGGCCCCTGAAAGTATCTGGGCCTTGGGCCCCAACTGGTCATGGTCGGGCCCTGATTGGAAGGCTAAGAGTTGGACGGTCTCTTTTCCATGAAAACATAAAATTTTATTTAACGATTTAATTTCTTTTCGACATTACGTTTAGAAATATGACAGTTCCCCAGTAGCATCGAATATTGGCCCAATATTGGTATGACGTTGGCCGATATTGGTTACCTTGGGCAAATATAGCAAGTTTTACAACATTCAGCCAATATTGGCCCAATATACGAAACCAATATTTCGAAAGTTAAAATTTGCCGAGATGGGACCAATATTGGGGATATATTGGTTGCCATATACCTAGGGGCGCTGGCGTTTGTCATATTTTTCCTTGATGAGATTAAGAAGAACAGTCAAACGGCCCCTGGTGGCCGAGAGGTGTAAGCGACGAGCCTCACACCGAGAAGGTTCTTGGTTCTGTCCTTATCCTAGCCATACTATAGACGTATTCGTGCTGGTAGAAAAATTCCTTTAATAAAATTCACCGGGGTGCCCGAGTACACTGCAATATACGTGCTCGTTAAATCTGTGGAATTGAAAGTCCCGACGGCGTTAGCGTACGATGTCGCTCGAAGCATAGAATTCCAATTTGTTAATTAGGAGGTTAATTTTTAAAATTGACCACTAACCCCCAGGGGTCACACACCAAAACTAATGGGATACGTGTTCGCCGATTTTTCCATCTACCCAACCGTTTCCATCTACCCAACCGTCGGATAATATTGGTCCTATAATGGCAGTCAATATTGGTTATATGTTGTTGGATAATATTGGTCCTATAATGGCAGCCAATAATGGCCAATATTGGCAAAATGTTTCCTCCCAATGCTGGGCCAATAAGGGTTGGCATATTGGCTTACATTGTAACCAATATTGGGCCCATATTCGATGCTACTGGGGTTATAGTAGAAGTAAAGTCCATATATACTAGTGAAAAGGTTCTGAGTAATCATGCTCAAATTTTAATTACAAAAATCAAAATTGCATTTGAAAAAACGACGTAAGATAGCTAAAAAAGTCTTTTAAAACGTTACAAGAGGTACAGCTGGGGAAAAAAAAAACGCTCCACCCTTCGTTTCTCGGCTGCTATTGGTCAAGGAACTTTATGAAAGGTGTCATTTTTTCAGGAAATAGCGTAAGGAATTTAGAACTGGCAACAAAAATTGCATAAGGGGTCGTCTACATATTAAAATGAGTACCAACTTTGAAAATTCCAATGGCAACACCCAATTTTTTTTACATAAAAATGTTCAGCACCTTCAAAATACCCCATGTTTAAAAAAGTATTATCTAGTTTGCATTATTTGCTGAGATATTAAAGCATTAATTTTGAACTCGTTTAGGGGGAAATCTCTAA